>VWZF01006851.1:445923-529965 GCA_013396755.1 Sclerurus mexicanus | reverse complement strand
GGGGGGGGGGGGGGGAGTGAACTAATTTGATCGTCAGAACTTGTCATGTTTTATTGATACAGTATCAGAAACATGTATGTCTTTGTTTCTATCATGTTGCTGGCTAGCACAGAGCAAATGGTACTGACTCACCACTCACTTTCCTAGAGGTAAGGCTGTCCTGATTTTGATATATTCACTTATATCAGAGGCAGAGCAGCGATGTGATGTTAAATGCTGACTTTTCAGTGAATTATACTATAGTTCAGATAACACCTTTTTTTCTTCATGATTTTCTCCTAAGGCCAGAAGAGAACCACCCAATCCAGTCTCCTGACTATTGTGCTGTCTTTGAATCTCTGCCTTATCCCTAACTGACTTTTTAAATTAATTCCATTATGGGTGCAGCCTGACTGCACACACTGATAGGTATTAGAATATCCACAAGAACAGCTGTGAGAAGGGAAATGAAAGAAAACAAAAAGAAAGCAGGAAAAAGAAAGAGAGGCTGAGAAACTAAGAATGCCCCATGAAAAACTTCACTTTTAACTTGTACATGGACAGCTACAAAATATTTGCACAAAAAAAGCCCCCACTTCTGTGTAAAGGTATGCTGGTATCCAGCTAAACTCACCATTAGTTCACAAAACTTTTGTTTCAGTTAATATTATTTTCCTGCATTCTCAGTGCTGAAAGGCTATAAGGACTTTTACAATGTAGATTTTTCTTGTGCAAAAGTAGTGTTAAGAGTTTACCATGAAACCAGCTGGTGTCATATGTGGTGAAGCCATGGATCTGCCCAATTCCTCTTTTATTTATTGTTAATTTTTAAACCTCCTCACATCTTTGCTTGAAACTAGCTAATGGATCTAGTAGTAACTGAAGATAAGAGAGCCTGACAAACTAGTGAAAACACAAAACCCTGGTTTTTTTCAGATTTTAAGCTGAAAATCATTCCCTTGCTTTTATTCTTTTTTCTCTTGACTTGGTCAACAAAGGCATTGACCTCAAGTGTATTGGGTGGTTACTCCAATGGTTGGGGTTTTGCTGCAAGAATTTAGGTTAGACTTTCACAAGATCAGACATTAGATTCTATATTTTCATTTTAAATATTCCTACTTAGGTAAAACTTGTTCTGCATTTAATTTTAATATAAGAATGGCCATACACAGTGATAGCCAAAGTCTATCTAACTGACGATCTTCAATGCAAGCTGCAAAACTACATCTCTTTCATTTATTCAGACTTCCATTTGTAAATAGAGGCCATTTGTTATATCAGCATACATTTTTCTAAGGCTTAAACATCACACCAGCAGTGTAGTTCACAGTTGGTTTGTGTGTACCATCTGGGCTTTTTATATAAAAAGGGGCACCTAGCCTTAATTTTGGAAGCATTTGAAGGAGGATCTATTATATACTGTGCTGGTTTAGTCTGCTTCATGTTTGGAAGGTAATAATTCAGTAATATTTCTAGGACTTGGCATTTGGTGTGCCATCTGGGGTGATAAAGACTCTGCATATGGGAGATGGTATGGGCCCAAATATTTAATCTCTCTAACACCCTTCCCACTAAAGTTTCTCTTAAAGAAGCAAAATTCATTGCAAGTATATTATGCTGCCATGAACATGAAAGCCAAAGAAATACATATAGTGTGCCTCTAATCGTGCAATATTGCTCCCTCACAATACACTGCTAATATGAAAAATGTTGCTTGTAATCACATTAATAATATTTTTCTCAACTTTCTCCCATTGTTCCTGTTTATACTTTCCTGCATCACACAAAACTCTTCTCCATTCTTGAGATATGTACTTCTTTGATGTTTGGAGACTACCAGGTACACTTCTATTTGTTAATTAAGCATACATGGAAAGCTATGTTTTCAGATAGTCTAAGCTTTTTCATACTGATTGCTAAATTCACGGCAGAAAGGTATTTCAATACTTGTATGATTCAATGTTTTTAATCTATGCCAATACAGTATATCCATTTTAATCTTTATTCACTACATCTGACCATTTGGATATCACTTCAGTTTCTTATAGTTCCTTTCATTAATCATTCCAAGAATCCAATTTTATGCTTTGAATACCAGAGCTGTATAGAGTAGGTTTGTTTTTGTGATCAAAATTAAACTACTGTTCTCACATATTACTGTATCACCTTATTCCATGAGGCAATAATACATATGCACTTATAACTTTACTTGCCCTTTTCGTTTTCCTTTCAAGCTCTGCCCATTATTTGTTACAACTATATTTTATTCTCTTATCTTTCCCACATTGTTAAATACTCATTCAATATTTGATTCAAATTATACCAGCAGTGGTGCCTTGCACTTTTATAATTTATTTATTATTTTATCACATCAATCTCTGACACCTTGTATCTTCCTTTCCCCAGTAGGGCATTCAAAGCTCCTCCTAGTTTATGCCATGAGTAAATGTTTTTAATGAGCTGACGCATTCTTCTTTCCAAATCAGGAATGAAGATGTTAAACTAGTCTTGATTTAGTACCAGCATTGCAACAAATGACTATGTATCTTCCTTCAACTTGATCCATCAATATTCTTTGTTTATGGCCTTTGAGCTAATCTTCAATCCATGTGACAGTCCACATATTTGTCAATTTGAATTAATTGTTTGAGATTTCATGGATGCTATATCAAATCCTTTACTGAAGTCAAACTATATTAGGTCTGCCATTTTCCTTTCATTTGCTTATTTGGTAATGCTATCAGAAGAAGCAATCAAATTTGTCTGATAAGATTTCATAAATCATGCTGCTTATTTCTTATGGTTCTCTTATCCTCCAGGGGCTGCTCTGTGCTCGTAAGGAAGGGATGGCTCTTCCACACACTGGCTCTGATTTGACTATTTGTTCCCAAAAAACCAAACTCATTGATCAGCATGTTATTCTTGGGGCCCAGCACTAGGTAGGGATATATTTCAGCACTAATCAGCAACAGCCTTTTATATTTATTTCGGTGTCCTATAGGTTAAATCATTGCACCAAAAGTTGGGTTGTTTCTCCCATGGATTATGTGGGGTTTATTGTGAGTTGAAGAGAACCAGCAAAACTAGAAGAATCAAGAAGCAAAGCACCATGTATCCTTTTTGTGAATTACAGAAAAAACATCAGCTATTTCCAGCTAACAGCCTCCTAGTATTTTGAAAGGTTCATTGCCCAGAAAATAAAATTGTAATCATTTTGAATACTATGGGTTGTTCACAGCCATTGCTGTTGTAGTTGCCTCCCTTTTACCTGACACAGCAGAGATTAAAAAAGAGACCTCCAACATGGAAATAGATTAAACAAGATACTTTATAAAGCCAAACTCCATAGTTAGAACTGTTAACATGATCACAACTTGTGCATTTTAATTTTCAATACACAGCACCTTTACAGGGAGACATCGTCACTATTTGTTACTTTGGCAGTGCTACGACTATCCTATTTCTAAGACAACAGAGGAACAGCAAATCAAAATTAATCTGCCCTTAAAATTTAATGTTCTCTGTACAAAAGTACTGTGGTCACTGGTCTGGCTGAATGACATGTGTGGGCATTTTGGGTTATTTCTTCTGAATTTCATTTTCTGCTTTGTGTCAGAACAGCAGTCACCCAACAGGGTCCTCCAGCTACCCATCAGCTCCACAAGTTCTTAAAACATATCTCTCCCAGTGTCACACTTCTGCCCCCACTGTGCACCTTCCAGCCACTGTCCTTCACAAATACATCTTTATTTCTACAATGAGTTTCCAATTCTCACTGTTTCCAGTTCTTCTGTTAGGTAAGACAGATGAAAAGAGAGGCAGATATTCTGGGAATCATCTAATCCAGCTTCAGACATCTAAAGGACAGGTGATGAAGCCCAAATTTTCACTCTAAGCTCCCCTTATTGCCAGAAGCCCTACTAGCTTCTAGCAGACCATGTGATCTGTCCCAGAGGTCTGTTTTATAATAAAATAATCGCTGCCTAGAATTCAACATCTCCAAAAGATGATATCCATCTATTTCACTATAGTGATGCAAAGGAACTTAGAACGATGAACTACATTTTAGATGCCAAAGTTATGGTATCCTACAGAGTGTCTCATAAAGGCACATAAAAATAATGTCATAAGACAAACTGATAAAGGTCTTTGTGTCTCAGAAGAGCAACTCCTAGTAAATGATCTCAGCTGAGTGTAAGTGTCAAATTACAACATTTGCCAGCTGCACAAATTCTGCAGCTATGTCATTAAGGGATGATGTTATCAAATCATCTATCTTGTGACATAAATAGTCTTACCTTTATCAATTTCATGAGGGCTGTATTGATTAATATTTGAGTTAAATCACTGAGAAGTGATTTGAATGTTTCAAATGTTATAATGGTTTATTAATAACATTACTTCTTGTGTAAGAACAAGGGTGGTCCTCTCCTCTTTTTGTTCGCACAAAATTAATTTCACAATTTACCCTAAAAATCCCATTAAGTGACTATTTTCTTTAAGATTTTTTTTCAAATAGTTTATAAATCTGTGGGCTTTTTCCTTGCCAGAGCCTAAACCTACATGCTGAAAGAGTCTGTTTGTCCATAATTTATCTTGCAAGTGGGTGTGTGGAACTACAAAGTTTCTCCCCCTTCCTTTCTCTATTGCTTCCCCTGGTTTTCTTTTCTATCAAAAAGGGACTTATTGTACCTGTCTAGCTTTAGCTCTGAAAATGTATGGGCCAATCTAAAATATATTGCCCTTTCCCCCGAAACAACAATTGACACAATGTAGTCCGGTTCTACTTACATAAAATTTAGAGTTTCGTAGTGATCCATGACCTTGTAAGGCTCATTATTAGATAGATACCAATTTGTCATGCTGCGCCTACCTATCAGCTTTTCTAGTCACTCACTTCATGCTTCTAGTGGCAAATTATATTTGACTTTCAATTTAAAATCCAGGGTACTTTAATGTAAAACCTCAGTATAATAATGGTGATGAAGCAGCAGGGCATGCAATTTGACAGAATGGATTTTTCTAGTTTATTGTGGCAGATTCGCCTCCTCCAACCTCCAAAGGGAAGAAAAGAAGGAAAGAAAGAGGAAAGGAAAGAAAGAGAAGAAGACCAGCAACACTCTCTTGAAACCCTGATGGAAGCTGGGAAGATGGCAGATACAGCAGCAGGTTGTCATTTAAAATTCTAGGCTCTATCTTTCTAAGTTGCTCACTGAGCACAAGTTAAAATACATTACATGCATCATGACAAGCTATAACTCATGAATGAAGATTTAATTCCTTTTTAATGAAAAAAAAAGTTTTCAGACTTCTTTTGCTGAGTTGCTGGACTTAATATATGTTACACAGTTCCTTGTCAGTAATACTGATCTCCTTTGTCTTGATAAAAGCACCTACTATTAAAGGTGTCATAGGCATGTAAACCCCGATACAAGGGATGCATTATTTCAGTACTTTCAATGATGATTTATGTTTGAACAATGCTTTTTTTGAACAGGATATTGGGCAGGGGAACCTTCCCACTTCAAGTAAAATGTACATTGATTATATTACTATGCTTTTCAGATTTATATTTTTATTACAGAAACATATTGTGACACAAATTCTGATTGGACAGTATGGAGAATTATGGAACATAACATTTACTTTTTTTTCTCCTTTCCTTTTTTACATGTAGTAAAGGTCATACATGCATTTAAAATCTGAGCTTCATTTTGAATAACATTCAGTTCACTAAATTTGGTCACCCAAACATTACATATCTCAGTAAAGCTAATTGTCCTTTGAAAAGTCAAGAAAAAAAGCAGTAACTCTAAGAATAACTCAGCCAATGTATTTTAGGGATTCATCCCAATCAGCTTTAAGCTTCTAACAGATTACGTATTGAAGTTCTAGGAGTACCTTTAAGCATCCTTCTTAGTCAAGAGATAGAAATATGTATTTTTAGAATATGACTCATCTGATTTATCTTACACACATTATTTAGGATAAAATTAATTGCTCTCTAGGAGTATTTATTTTTCTTTAATAAGGGAAATACTGGGTAATTTGATCAGACTTGTATGTCCAGAATCAAGTCATATAGGTTAGCATAGGTGTTTCCTTATACGTCAACTCTCAAAATCTTGATAAACAGAATGATCTTGCAGAGAAGCCAGTGTCTCTCCTTTGAACATCAAAAATTTACTCCGGATGCTTAAGTTTCAGATAAAAAACACAGCAGACAGCAAGATTCTGAAAACTCACCTGTGTGGGTATACAATGGCATACAGTCAACATTTTGCCATACCTGGGTTTTTAACTGCTAGACTCGGGCATCATCACACTGAAGTAGTAAAACTTTAGTTTCTCCATGAAGTTTTGAGTCTGAGCTACTGTGTAGTACACCAGACTGATGCAAGTAGAGCAGCTACATCTTTCAGTAGGAAAAAAAAATTAAAAAAGAAAGAGAGAAGAACCATAGAAGTATAGAAACATAAGGTTGGAAAGGACTTTAAACATTTCTGCCAAGTCCTTCACCAAGCCATGTCCCTAAGTGCCAAATTTACACATCTTTTAAGTATCTCCAGGGATGATGAATCGACCACTTCTCTGAGCATCCTGTTCCAATGCTTGACAACACTTTTGGTGAAGAAAGATTTCCTAACATCCAATCTAAAGCTCCCCTTGTGTAACTTGAGGTCATTTCTCTTGTACTTTCATTTGTTACTTGGAAAAAGAGGCTGACCCCCACCTGGCTATAGCCTGCTTTCAAGTAGTTGTAGAGAGCGATAAGGTCCCCTCTGAGCCTCCTTTTCTCCAGGCTAAACAAACCCAGCTCCCTCAGCCACTCCTCATAAGACTTGTGCTTTTCATCAGCTTCACTGTCTTTTTCTGGACTCATTCCAGCACCTCAATGTCTTTATTCTAGTGAAGAGCCCAGAACTGGACACAGGACTCAAGGTGCTGCCTCACCAGTTCCAAGTGCAGAGGGACAATCATTTCTCTGATCCTGCTGGCCACACTATTTCTGGTACAAGCCAGGATGCCACTGGCCTCTTTGGCCACCTGGGCACACTGCTGGCTCATGTTCAGTTGGCTGTCAACTCGCAGCCCCAGGTCCTTTTCCAACAGGCAGCTTTTCAGCCACTCTGTCCCCAGCCTGCAACATTGCATGGGGTTGTTGTGATCCAAGAACAGAACTAAACACTTCATCTTGTTGAACCTCATACCATTAGCCTCAGCCCATGGAACTAGCCTGTTTAGATTGCTCGGTGAAGCCTTCCTGCCCTCCAGCAGATCAAAACTCCCACCCAACCTGCTGTCCTCTGTAAAATGACTGACACCCTCATCCAGATTATTAGTGTAGATATTAAACAGGACTGGCACTGGGTGAGCCCTGGACAACACCACTTGTGACAGGGCACCAGGTGGATTTAGTTCCATTCACCCCCCCTCTCTGGGCCCAGACAATTAGCCAGTTTTTTACCCAGCAAAAAGTGCACCTGGCCAAGCCATGAGCAGCCAGTTTCTCCAGGAAACAGTATAGTGGCAAACAGTGTCAAAGTCTGTACTGTAAGGTCCACATAAATAACAGCCCAAGTAGGTCACTCTGTTCTAGGTCAGGTTGGTCACACAGGACCTGCCTTTCACCAGCCCATGCTCCCTGGGCTTGATCCCCTGGTTGTCTTGTATGTGTTGCAGAATGGCATCTCCATAACCTTCCCTGGCACTGAGGTCAGGCTAACAGCCCTGTAGTTTCTTGGAGTTAATTTCCAGCCCTTCTTGTAGTGGGTTTCACATTTACTAGCCTCCAGTCAACTTTGGTTAGCCAGGACTGCTCGCAAATGATGGAGAATGTTTTGGTGAGCTCTTCTGCCAGCTTCCTCACTACCCTTGGGTCTCTACATAACCTCACAAAATCCTTGTAGTTCTCCTGAGAGGCCTGCACCTTCTTCCACAGGTCATAAACTCTCCTTTCTCTCCTTAGTTCCAGGCAATGCTGTGCTTTCATCCAGGCTGGTCTTACTTCCTGACAACTTATTTTTCAGCACCTGGGAACATCCTGGTCCTGTCCCTTTAAGACTTCCCTCTTGACAAATGTCCAGCCTTCATGGACTCCTTTGACCTTCAGGATCCCAAGTCCCCCAAGGGACTTCTCAACTAGCATCCTACACAGGCCAAAATCTGATCATGGTTTCTAACACATCAATAACCTAAATGAAACAAAAAGTTGGACTCTAGATAGTAAAAGCAGCTCTTTCCTAGGAAATAGTAACACTGACACTCCACAAGAACAGGCACAATAGCCTTATTTTTCAACCAGGCAGTTGCAGTTGAAAGGAAAGGAGAAAGTAAAAGCAAAATTCAGAAGGAGCACAGTAAATGTACAATTTCATCATCTAAACAGGGCCATTTTGTGTTGCTTTAAGTTCCAAAAAGTACCCTGTCTGCCCTTTAGCTTCCATCAAAAAGATATGGATCTGCCATCTGTGACAAATTTACAGCCTATGTGGATATTCTGGATAATAAAAACTGTCAGTGGTACTAAAAGCCTACATATGTGCAACTGAATTCCATCCTGTAAGTACGTCTACAACTCGGCTTGTCATCCTGTGTTTCCTTTACAGATATGAGGAGCTCATAAAGGGTAATTCATTTGAGCAATTTCAGGTGTCTATCTCAGGTGGATTGAGATGAGTTACTTCATACAGGTTTTCTTCACTGACTACAGAAGTCCAACATTTCTCTTTTAAGTATCTTCAATGTAGATACGGTCATTTAGTCAGACACCTCTCATCCTCAGAATAATATATTAAGTTCCTCTGACTTTTCAGAAAGTAGAAACACAAGATGGCAAACGTCACAGCTCCATACCCAAACAACCACAGCTAAAGACTTAATGTAAAAGGGATCGAAGGCTTTGAATCTAGTGTATGCTGCAGGGAGAAAGAATGAACATTATATGTGCCACTAATATCATAGGCCCTTCCTGTAACAGAAAATGTGATAGATGACAATATCCAGATGATGGATGTGAACCACAGTCCACCCTACAGAAGAGAGTAAAATCCTCCTAAGCTCTGCCTGGAACTAGAATAAATTTTCATTTTCACTAGGAATTAGACAAAATATTTTATGTGAAGCTGGTGATCAAAATTTTTAAATTGAAAGATGTCTCCTGCTTTCTTGTAATAGAGATGACCACTGTCTCTCTGTAGAAATGTCCAGTTTCTGGTCTTCCTGAGAGGGAGAGAAGAGCTATTCACTTAAAGATGATAACAAAATCTTCCTGGCCATTGCAGACACACAGCTGAAGCCCTGGTATTCCACTATTATACAAATCAGTTACAACACATTTCTGGTATGGAAACTAATTTTTCCCCTAAATGGGTGTACAACTTTTACAGGTGAAGACATCTTTTCTAAGTAAAACAGAGGTAGGTGGATCCAAGTTAATGTAAATCCATGCCAGTGGAACCAGGAATGCCAATGGATTGTGACAATATGAGCCATCTGAGATAGATCTCTTCTTCAACAACAGAAAAGCTAACGAGAAAAGTTTGGGATTTTTTTGTTTGTTGGTTTTGTTTGTTTTTTTTTCATTCAGGTAACAACTCACAAACTTTTGTGTTGTAGCTTTATGTGAAGAGTCTTTGAACTAAATAGTTGTGATCCCAAATGAGGCTGTTAGATTTATACATCCAGTTGCAAGCTAAATGGAAATGCTATTGCAGAAACAAGTAACAGATGACAGGACGTGAAAACTTATACTTGAGGTTTCTGGAAAACTTACTGTTTTAAATAAAATAGATTCTCTGATGATGTCCAATTAGTAATCAACCCTACAGGTCCGGGTAGGGTTGCCACACTTCTGAACTCATACTTGGGTCTGAGCAGCAAGACTGTACGTAATATTTGTCTGAAATGTTTTAGCTATAAACTGCTTTTGGATCAAATGCATTTTATGACACAGGATACTTTTGTAAAATTCCTTGTCCATTCTATTTTCACCCAGGCATGCTTTTTCATATTCTTTCCCATATGCTACAGGTCAACAATGCTAAAGATTACAGGCCTAAATATGAATCGATTTTCCCTTTCATGTTTATTTTGGATTAATATGCAATACAACTTCTGTGTCACATTCACTCTCCTAGTAGCTCAAAATTTTTCACAATGCCGCCTGGTGAGTTGCCTGGTTACATTTTGTTCCTGTTGTGTTTTTTTCCAAGCATTAGATGAGCAATTAATGAACAAATCAAATAAATTGGAGCTGCTGTATTTTCCTCTAGATGCAAATGTGAAGGATAATTTTTAAAGCACTTTTATATATCTCCCACATCCTCTGGGGAGGAAGTACAGGCTTCAAGTTCTAAATTACTCATTCCTGCTGGCATCAGATATATGCCCCAAGGAGTTCATTTTCAGCTCAACAGACAAGAATTTAACTACGTAAATTCATTTCTAAATAGAAAATAATATAATATAACACTTTGCAGACAATGTCTCACAGGTGCTTTAAAATCTATAAGGGAAAGAGCTAAAAAGTCTGTAAGAATTGGTACAATATTTTCCATGCAGATTATCTACGGGGCTGAAATTCCCCCCTGGCTTAAGAATTCTACTAGTGAAGGATGCTTAATGCTAAATTAGATCAAACAAGATTTGGAATGAATCAAGAAATTCATATAAAGTTCTTCTGCAACTTACTTCAAGTCTTCCTAATCTCCATGTTGTAGTATTGCTTCAGATTCTAGTTATTCTCTTAGCAGTAGGTTTCATCGTAAGATCTAGGGGCCCTAGTTTTTTTGGCCCTAGAATAGGAATACTTCAGAATTTTAAAATATGTGGCTACCATATTTGCAGAGAACAATTTAGAAATACAACCCAACTATGTTATAAAAATCAAGTCATTAAAAATAACTCAGTTGTGTTTTTGTAAACACTTCCCACCTTCATACTCCCCAAGTAATGCTCTTAAAACCAGATTTCCTTTTCTTCCAGAAACTGAACTTGTAAGAATAGTCCCAGGAGGAGAGCTGCTCCAGGTTGTTTCAGGATTCTTGCTTACCTCATCTGCTGTAATTACCAAATTAAGTGACTATATCATGAGGCACATGAGAAGACAAAGAAAGAAAGAATAATCTGTGAGCTCCTGCAGGTTCATAAAGACAAAATGGAAGAGAAAAGGAAAAAGAAAAGGTCAGATCCACCCTGTATTCCCATACTCCTGGGACTGCTGCTGAAGAAATAGATGCAGCCAATGAGATGAATCCTGTTGCTTTATATAAAGCAGATGTTTAACTATTTTCTTGGTGTTATACCATGTGCACCCATCTGACTGCAATGATGATTACATTCATCCTGAGTTATCCTGTCACAGGAGGACAATTGCATCTTATGATTATTGTCTAGCTCCAGTTAGTGCAGTGAGGAGTTTGTAAACTAACGTGATGGGCCCCAGCCTTGTAATAACCCAACCATGAGGATAACTGGCTGCAGGTAACCAAGAGTGTTAACTTAAGTGTGAATCTACACCATGTGAATATACACCATGTGTATATGATTTCCCTCAGCATGGTTCCCTGTAAGCAGGGAAATGTTGACATTTGGTTAGCATTCTGCAAACTATAAAATATTGTGTCCTTTGGTTTTGTTACAGGAACACTCAATTTTGCCAACATAATCATAATTTTTAAATATTTTCAATAATTATTTCATTCTTAATGTTACTTTGCTATTTCTTCCATAGGAAGCTAAATAAAGGTTTCCTGAACTGGGCTAACTGAGAAAAAATGTGGATCTTCTTTGCAATAATGTTGTACTTGCACTTTGCCAGAATTCAATATTTCAAAAATTTTGTATGCTCTGGACCTAGAACCAACAATGTTTTTCATCTATAATTCCTATGGCAGAAAAGAAAGATCAGAATTAGACAGAAGCATGAGAGTGAGGAGACTTTTGGGCTTGCGCTAAGCCCCAAAACTGTAATTCTGTTAGTGGTATATGTCCGATGCCGACTGAAGTGGGACTTTAAACATCTCACAGATATATAGATACAAAATGGGCAGCTGACTTCAGGTGACCAGCTCTGGAGTGAATCACATCCCAAAATCTAGACAAGATTCCCCCTTCAAATATTAAATTTAACTTCAATTTATTTTCTCCTTTTTTTCTTTCAAACCAAGGTAGCTAATACTACATTAGTTAATATAAAATAACTGCTGGGACAATCTGATCAGAAACTTTCCAACATTTAAGACTTTTCACTGTATCTTATTCAAATTGCAGTCCATCTCTTTTAGTCTAACTTTCTTAGAATAGTGCACTTCCAGCACCCCCTCAGATTCTCCTACTGACAGTATTTTCAGTTGCTCTGTCTGACTGCAGTATTAGTTCAAAGACAGGCTCCCACAGAGCAAGAATTCAACAAATACCATCTCTACTAATTTCATGCAGTCCATTGAGTGGCTATATGAAACCAACAGATTTCATAATTAATATTACCATTATAGTGGAATCAGACTCAAAGGGCTTCAAAAATGTTCTCTACTCGCAATATAAACCTTTTCCCAGTCTACTATCCAGAGTACTTTTAAGACCACTGCCACATGTCATTTAAATCCACCTTCAGATCCTTCAGCAGAAACCTTGCTGCTGGCATTTCTTTTCTGCATGTGGGGCATTGCTACCATAATGTTATTTCAAATCATTGGAATAAACAAGTGACTAGAATGACCAGTGTTCAGGTCATATTTCAGAGCCACCTGGCTACACAGCAAAATATATTCAAAATAAAAGGAAACTATTAAATGGACTGTGTATTCTAGCAGAAAGGCAGGAGAAAAACTAAAATTTCAGTCAAACCTGTCATCCCCGAAAATTTTATTTTCTTATTCCTAAATAAGATAGGCAGGATGGTTTAGTTGCAGCTAACTTTTATCAAAAACTTTGCCTCATGGCTCTTTGTATGGATTCACACACTGTTAAATGATTCAGTGCAAAGCTAATGGAAAGATTAATTTTGTGATGTGACACCAAAAGAAACAATTTAGAGCAGGGATTAGGGATTGGAGTATTTTAGCAAGACTTCTGGAACAAGTCCATTACAACTATAAAACGTTTCACAATAACTGTATCAGTGATTGCAGAAAAGACAGAGTATTTTCACAAAACTGAGAAAAATCATACTAACAGACAATCTTCTCTTATTTTTCCAAAAGAAATGAGAAGGAGAAAGGTTTTATAGAACTGCAAAAATGATTGTTGAAAACAGAATAACTGGAAATTCTTAGTCATATGCTACTAATGAGACATCAGGCTTGTGGATTGGTATTTATACATAAGACACAGAGCACAGCTAACAACGCAGTAGTCATAATATAGCAACTAGGGCAGGCTATTTTGGCAGTATGCATGTCATTCTATGTACCTCTATATCTGGTTTATTTTCTTCATTCTTATAAACAATTCTATTGGTAAGAAATCCATGTATCCTCTTTCTTCAAGCTTGACACTTCTAAGGGTATTGTTATTTAAGTAGAATAGAGCTAAAAAAATCAGCTGAAAACAGTAATGATAATTTCTAGCTCAATTTTTTCTCTCTCACATACACATTCACAGTGGGACTTGTTCAGCTAATGGCTGCTTATTTCCTGTGTCCTCCCATACCAGCAGCTGTTAAAAAAAGCATGTTATCGGTTATATAGCTCCATTGCAGCCTTTTTTCTCCCTTCTATTACTTACGTCCTTTCTACCTTCCCCCAGTGATCGGCTAAGGTTTGCTCATTCAGATTCAGTGGTGTGGTGTGAGCCAGGAAATCTCTGCACAACAGTGATGCAACCAGGTTATGAACCTGGACATCCAGCTCTGAAGGTAGTGTTTCGAATTAAAAAAAACCCTCATATAGCGGGTCCTTTTTTCTTTCTGACATGTGAGTACCATGTAAGACAGCCCTGACATTAACAGAAAAACTCCATGCAAATAATTTCATTATCTCATTAGCTCCAGGACGAACTGATCTCAGTTTTTCATGAGATTTCACTATATTCACCATATACTGTCTAGTCACCATTATCTTGGTGTGTCATGGCAGGATGTCACCCAAAACGAAGGTTTGCCCTTGTGAAGGAAGTTAACATGCAGGTACCCCCAAAATGCCAGGCAATGAAGGAATTCAGGAAAATTTATTCCAAAAAGTCAAGAACTCTAAAGCTTACAATGGAAACCTTCTAGCAGTGCTGCAAAACACAGAGCCTGAGAAAGACTCCCCTGCTGTTCTCTTCAAGGTCTCTTATCTTCTCTGTCCCCCCAGAACAGAGGCCCTCTCTGCTTCACCAGCCTTTAACATCTGTTTAGCTCTCTTCATACCAGAGAAAGAGAGACTGCAGCTTTCTCTGGAATGCAGAAGGAAAAGTAAAAAAACTATCCAAGTATCTTTGAGAAAGGTATTTCTTAGGCAGGAAACAAGAAAAACAAGTCCTAAACTCCGTATTACAAATCTTCTGGCAGATGTCTACTCTTATAGTCCTATCCTCTGTATATGAAGACAGATTTATCTCACCTAACCTCAACAGAAGTGCCTACAACAGGAGCAGAATTCTCCTAAGTTCCATTTTCTAAGAAGACATAAGTAATTCTGAACTACTGTTACAGTATAGGTAATAGATATTAAGGTAACCTTTAACTACTTTAAAAGAAGATGTGAAAGCCCCCCAAATGTTAGACTATATTATCAATTGCAGTAGAGAAATGCCTGAGAGTGATTATTTCATTTTCAATTTTAGACTATTACTGAAATAAAACAAAGGATAATAATAATTAAAAAAACACAAACAAAAAAACCCAAAGACCAAACTTTTGTAAATTAATGTTATGAATTAAAAGTCCCCCTGCTTTTTCACAGCATGCATTCATATTTTTTGATGACTAAATTTCCATACCTTCATGCTGATTGCTTCTAAAACACCTGGTAAACAGGATGTTGCATATTCCGTTCTCTTCTATAAGGACTTATAGTTTGACTAATTTAATCTCAGAGCAGAAGAATCACCCCAATACTTTTCTTTGCTGTTGAAGATTAATTTTTACTAGCCACTTAGAGGGTGCATTACAATGAACACTATTATTCAAGTTCAGCAGAATAAAATCCATCATTTCTGAGCAAGGGGAAAATTATTTTTATTAGAGCCATTCACACAGCTCTATAGTTCAGTGACATACATCATCTCTACTTACTCACTTCCCATTGTAAATTTAATCTTGTGCAAGGAGCAAAAAGTTCATTAGTTTGCTCAAAACACTTCATAATAAGTGTACTAATTGAGAGTGTATAAATGTATTCCAGTAGGCTCCCATGTTTGTTTCTTGAGAAGTGACATAGATTTGTCTTATTTTATGTGTTTAATGCTAACAAGACTTTGTTTAAAGGAGAGCAACGGTGGTACCCATTGTGCTGAGAGGTTAAAATGGTAAAAAACACATCACATAAATGCTTTGTGAAGGGTATTGGATAATTAGACTGCAGGATGTTAACATTTCCTCAGTCTTTAATGGGCAAATGAGGGAGAGAAGGGGGTTCAATCTTATTAGGAAACATTCTCAGTGGTGCCAGACTCTAAAGATACTTAATGTGACACATGCAACCCACTTTCTATTTCTTACTGTGATTCAGCAGGCTCCTCAAGTACTGGCCTAATTCTAAATGTCTGGGTAGTGCCACAGAAGACATTAAATTATCTTTCTAAAGTGGAAGCTTTCATTTGTGTATAGAATAGCCAAACAAATTTGACTACGTTTGAATTTTTAAAAAGCCATTTGCTTCTAAAGCCTCCATATTGTTATTCTAATGGTTAAATCTATCTTCATGGACTTGCATTGCAGTTTGTCCATTATTAAAAATGAAGAGCTTTGCTTTTCAGTCAGGCAGAACATGCCCTTGCCTTATTAGCAAGTCTTTTTAACAAAGCAGGTTTTGAAATACCAACTTCTCCCTGAAAGTCTGCTTTGAAAACGGAGTCAGAGTTGCATGATGAAATGTATGTTTCTTTTCACAGAGCCTGCTTGGGAAAATAATGTTTCTTAGATCTGTGGTAGGAATGGAACTAACTTGAGTCCATAAGTGAATCACTTAAAATCTTTATGAAAACGAAGCAGCAGAAAGGAATAAAGAGTCCCTTCACACAATGGGAATCATTTCAGTAAACACAGGAACAGTGCCTTATGCCCCCTTGATTCAAGTACAAATTTCTCCCCCAGCAGAAATAACTGATACCAAATTAGTTGTGAACTTAGAGGCATCAGACTGATTCCTTAGAAACATCTGAGTTTTAAACAGAATTCTCCAAAACAAAAAAATGTGAAAAATTTATATCTCTTGATATAAATATAGCAGCGGAAAGCAAGTTCGTAATTTCTTTCCATTGAGAGTGGTCGGTATGTCCAGAAGGTGAAAGGGAAGATGTTGTACACTTGTCTTTACCAGAAAATTCTCAGAGAGTTGTCGCTGTTCAGCATCCAACTTCAATCACAGCAGCTGATAGGGAAAGCCCCTGAGGACAAGTCTTGGAACAATGAAAATGCTGCTGAGAAAAAATAGTCCAGGACTGTAGACTTTGAAGTTGTACCTGTTTATTTTTTCAAAGCACTTTGTCTAACCTTCATTCTGTCACATTTTTTTTAATTCAATCTCCACATACCTGTCAGACTGAAAATGTAAATACATATACCAGGCCAGTGCAAGCTTTCGAGGAAGGTAGGAGACAAGGAAACACATCAGCTTTCTAGGACAGATTCATCTAAATAACTGTATGTGGAAAACACAGAAGTAAAGAAAAAGGAGTATGAACAATCACTTTCCTGCCCACTGATTCTATATCAACATTAGTGATTAACAGGCAATTTCAACATTTCAATCACTCAGTGCTAGATTCCCAAATCTATCTTGTGAATAAATCAGCTCTCTTACGTTTTGTAAATTTGTTCTAGAAATGTCATGCAGACCTTCTGACTCCACTTAGATTAGAAGTAGTTTCAGTAGGTCAGATTCTGATAATTTCGCTCAATAATTGAAATGCTTAGCAGTAAATCCTGCCAAAGCTTCCATTCAGATACAAGGAAAATAAAGGTGGAAAAATGCAGCCTATGTTCTTACAGTCAGAATTAGAAATATGAAAATGCAGGTATTTTAAGTTTTATCCCAAATAGATAGTTGTTTTTTGTTGTTGGGGTATTGTTTTGTTTTTTGGGTTTGGTTGGTTTGTTTGTTTGTTTGTTTTTTGTTTAGGGTCTCAAATTGGGGATGCATTCATTACTCTCTAAGCTGATAAAGGAAATATATTCCTAAATATTTTTTATTCCCTCCTGCACTCTACCACATCACACTTTCTATATTTAGAAGTGATTAGATTTATTTACTTTGCATAGCAACTCAACTCAAATGAGTACAGAGCCAAACCTATTCTTGCAAATATCTGTTTACATACCCTGATTTCTATTTAAGTAGTGGCCAATTAAACCTTTGTAAACAGAAGGAAGCACCCATAGCCTTTGAAATTTGAAGATAAATATGCAAGATATATGAGCATTTCAGGTTATTGCTTTCCAATTAGAACCCAGAGCACAACACCATTGTCCTTTTGACAATGAAACCTGCCTGTCACATTTGCAAGCACACATATGAATTAAACATATCACCTAAGCATTGCATCGGGTCCTAGAGCTGCTCAGTCTAATGCATTATAATCATGAAAAGGACAGCTAACATACTGTTTCAGAACCTGTCAGTACTGGAGCCATCATTCAGAAGAATCACCCAAGCTGACAGGGTTCCTCCAGTGATAAACAACCAGGAGGTAAGTTCTTCTTGAGTGGCATCCAAGGTCTTCTCATGCACTGGCGAAGTCCAGCTGCCCTAGCTGCCACTGGCATCCATTGCAAGTTAGTTAAGGCTGTTTACCTGCAGACCACTCTCATATACCCAGGGGTACCAGTCAGGCACTCAACCAACCACAGGTCAAGGGAGAGACTAGCTTCATTCCTCCTTTTCAGTCCAAATCCTCAGGTGACCTTTGTGCTTTTCAGCCACGGCAGAAGCTCTGAGCCAGAAGCTGAAACTCCAGGGCAACGTAAGCACTGTTGTAAGCCTGTACGTAGGTGTAGACAATTGTGGGTCAGTGGAAAACAAAGGCAAGGGATGAGAAAAAGAAAAGGAAACAAAAAAAGTACTGAAAGGACTGTGCATTATGCAGTGTTTGGGGGCAAACACATGCTGCTCTCTCTCCAAAGCTGCAGTATTGCTGCTGGAGACAGAGAGACACGTACTGTCCTCAGAGCCCTATTGTCAGACTGCTCGCCAGAGTTAAAGAGCATCGGTGCTGGTTTGAATGACAGTACATTGCCTCCAGGAGCTCCTGCTGGGCTGCACACCTCAGCACTACTTCTGAGCCAAAGCAGTGATGTTATGCACTATCTAGCCCAGAGATGTTTCTAATTTTGTTTGATTTCTCTCATAGACAGGATTAGAAAGCTGGAGTCCAAGGCCTCCTGCCTCATGCCAACACCACTGTACTTCACCTCCCTCTTACTGCTGCAGAGGTTGATCTCTTTAGCAGTGGGACAAAAGGATAGCAAAACAGAAAGCCCATATACTTTTCTTTCAAAGCTATCACTAGTAGAAAAAATATGTTTCAGATTTAGCCTGCTGTGTCCCAAAGACAGGAAACTTAGTTCGCATTTGCAAGTTGTTCAGCATGACTTTATAAAAACTTCCCCAGAAGATTTGACATACTTAAAATCAACTCCTCTTTTGAAAATCTAATGCTTTGCGTCTGGGATGAAACAAGTGTAGGCTACTTACAGTCAAAAACCTGATATAATGCAACTTGTAGAGTGTGTACTGCCATACTCTGTAAAATTATATTTCTGAACAATTTCAAAGGAGGCATGTAAAATCAAATGTAGAAATCTGTCCAACTGCTGTATGCATTGAATTTCTCCCCTTTTCTTTGGCTGAATCTTTTTCTGCTATTATTAGGATGCCTGCTGGGTGCAGGTTACCTCCATGGAAAGTGGTATCTGTTGGAATTAATCAGCAATGTTTTAGGTGCACTTTGCTTCCTCCTCAAAAAACCCTAGGAATAAACATTACTGCCTATCTCCAAATGTCTCCCATAGCCTTATTAAATGTGGCTGTGGCAGCAGAAAGAATATATCTATTTAACAGTATATTGCAGCATTTAAAAGAGCACAGATGTGCTGAGATTGTCAGTCATGCAATTCAGTTTGAACAAAGCAAGTTTTTAGAACAAAAAGCAAGGGCATGATCTGGCAGATTTACTGGCAGCTTTGTTATGGCAGGGAAAGAATATCTCCAGTAGCAGTGTCTAAATAAGAAGAAATTTGTGTTTTCAAATAGTTTTGTAAAACTCATTAGAAAAATAGTCTCTGATGAACATGATAAATAAAATCCTGAAGGATGTATCCTTTAGCAGTACTAGGACAGGTAAGGAGTTAAGATCTTGCATTTAGGCAAGACTACAAAGCACGGTTCACTACCTGAGATGCTTAATAATTTTTATTAAAATTTTTCCCCACAAAACAGGTAGGATGCTACCACTTTGTTACCTCAGGTCCAAAGGCTGTATTTCACATGTTTATAGCACTCTCAAAAACAAAAGCTATATGAAGGCTGATGACTGGAGCAGAGGCTGCTACAGTGTCCTATTGTAGTAGTTTTCCTCTCTATGGTAGAGTTTCTCCTCTTTCCCAGAGTGGAAAGAAGATTTTTGCAACAAGATGTAAGTTGCTTTGAACACTTGGTGCTACCAAGTTGCTGCCAGCTCCTTTCATAAGTCAACTGAGCCCCAGAAAGTGTGCTGCCTGGCTTGGTAGCTCACTGCCTCCTTCATGAACTCCAGAACTAGTCCTGGCTTGACATGTGTAAGACTCACCTCAGAAGACCCCAGCATGGTGTTGCCCCAGTGAGGCTGTGCATGCTTAATGCCATATGTGAGTGTAACCATAGTCCAGCAGCACTCAAACTCACTGAGCAAGGCTCAGTCTCCTGCAGAGCTCTCACAACTTCTGAGATTCTCAGTTAAGTCCCTTTCTGCTCTGCTAAAATTCTCCATCTGCTGCTGTTCTCATCTTACAGACTGTATCCGCACTGTCTGAGCACATCTGAGCAGCCAGGACTGGGCAGCAGCTGAGCCCAGGCTGCAGGTGAAGAGTCCCATGATAGTCACAACGATATTATGCCCATTCTTCCTCTCACCACGCAGAGGAAAGCCAGTCATGCATCCTGAATGGGGATGCCCATGTTCTTCAAAGGCTTTCTAAATGACCCATGTGTATTTTGTGCTAACAAAATACACAGTGAGAGGAAGGATGAGTTGAAACCACTAAGAATGTAAGCCAAATTCAAAGTGATGTAGAACCACAAGTTACAAACCTGATGCAGCCATCAGTTCTTCATCATCTAAGGAAAACCCTTAGGGACACATCTACCTAACAGGTGAGAAATTGTAAGGAATTGAGTGTAAAGGAATCTAATTTGTTTTACCTTATATGCATATTTTAGTCCTCTTTTTATTTTTTATAAATTTCAGTTTTTCACAGCCTTGTTCCCTCCAAGGATTTCATGCAGCCCTTCCTCCATTTCTTTGTTGAAGGCATGTCTCCAAGGAGATTCAAAATGTAGCCTGAATCTATCTTTAATTTATGGTGTTGGCCCTTATTTCCCCAAAGATACTAGTTCAAACATACTGTCAACTTCATCTTTACATTTCACCTCTTATGCCATGCATTCCATCTTTAACACAGCTCTGATAGCTATGTATTTGGGATATGGAAATATCTTGAAGGAAACCAAATGTTTACAGAAGTTCACTTTGCTACTGCATAAAATCACTCTCATTTCTCTCTGCCAAATACTATGTGAGGTGAGAAGGGGGTTGTTTATTGTACAAATGCAAAACCAAGGCATACAAGAGGAACAATAGTGGAAGAAAATTCAGACCTGAGCCCTGCTTGAAGTCACACAGCAGTGTGTAAGAAAGTCAATAAAATTCTTGGTCTAAAGGAAAAAAACCTCTTTTTAGTGACTTGTAAATGTAGAAAATAAAACAGCCTAAGCCTATTCCAGAACACTTTTTCTGTGTATCTGTGCAGTATGCAACAGCTCTGCCAAAGCTTTGAGTCATTGGCAGATTAGTAAAACTGTAGTGTGTGTTAGCATTGCAGATCCCTGGCACCCTCTAAAATTATTTCCAGTTCACATGCACAATATGTCATGCTGTGCTGCATGCACATGGACAGTATTGGGCATATTCTGGGGGCTTCACTTCCTTAAGTCTTCACTCTTGAGCACATACAGATAGGTTGTTCTCTTATGAAAATATTACATAGTTATCTTTTTGAATTTGTCTAAGGTGTCTTGGGGATTTGTAATTAATTCTAATTCAAATAATTCTAAAGAAATTCTAAGCAATATTTCAATCCTCTACAAACAGATTCTGTGTGGATGGCAGATGTGAGATCATTCATGTGCTCAAGTCTAGATCTCAGCAGGTCAAAAGTGGAGGGAAATCAAAAAATATCACATTAGTTATTATGCTCAGTACAGTTTTATTCTGTTTTTAAACAGGAAAACCATTTACACACATCACAGGAGCTTGAACTGTTAAAGACCTGCAAAGTTCTGTTAGTCTAATGCAGTTCTAAAATTTCTTTTTTTATTACTTCTGTAATAATTACCTCTGTTCATGTTCTTCAGTGGTTCCTTGCCTATCAATAGATTTCCTGTTTCAGAAGTGTCCCTCAGAGGGTACCAGATGATGATGGTATTGAGTGGAACAGGACAGCTAATACTGTATCACGGTTGATGAGAATCCAGCAAAAGCATTGACATGTCACTGTTGAACTGTCAAAGAAAAAACTATCTGAAAGCTTGAAACTGTGCTAAACACTGCATTTTAAACAGAAGCAGCTTGTTTTCCTTCCTACTTTTAAGTTAAAGCAAGCAACTGCCTTTATTGTATCAGCTTTAGGAATATTTAACTAAACAATTATGAATTTTAGCAGAAAAAATCCCAAGTGAGCTTCATTTTGAGACAGGTAGGCCTTTGATTACAAAATTCAATGGAATTTCGGTATGAGATTTACAACGGAAGTCACATTTCAATTTCAACTATGGAATTATTATGGTTCTCCATGTTTTGCTTTCCCTATGGATCCATAAAATATGTCAACGATATTTTCATAAGATGGTGCCAATTATATATCACAGAGTATGTAAGGAAAAATTTCATTGGATCACTTTGTTAAATCCATGAAGGATATGCGTATGCTCATAACAGTGGTTGGTTTATGTTAGGGTACATAGTGAACCTCACTTCAAACTGCAAGATGAAGTTGCAGAAGACAAATTGTATAACAGGATCTTTGCATGCACATGAACTAGTAAACAGTCTGTTCATACTAGGGCTCATCACTTTTGTAATCCATTCTGTAGGGGGTCAGTGCTAAAATTAAATTATACCTGCCTACCATTCTCAATCTAATCAGGCTGTGAACTGAAAAATAAAACAATTAAAATTAGAGACAGGACAGCCTCCCACTGTTTATGATCTCATTCTATTTCTGAAGAGTAGGTGGAAATTCACCCGTGGTGAGCATTTGGTTTATGTCAATTTTTTCTTATTACAGCTGGGGTTTATTTTGTGAACTGTTTGCAGCTATTTCTGCTAAAAATAGGTGGATACCAATTTAAACTTCCTGGCGATATTTCAAGTCAAAGTATCATTAGTAGATAGTTATTACGCTGCATTTTATTGTAAGAGATCCTGCCATGAAGCCAATCTATACAAATATAAATAAAGACAGTTACGATTACCTTCCAAATGACTCAATTGGAGGTTATTCATGTTTGGTTTAGCAAAACAAGCTAAGCTATTTGCAAGAAAATTTATTAGTTGCAGGAACACAGAGTTAATGAGACTTCCTAAAACTCCTTATTGGGTTAGACTGTGACACTTAGAGAGAGATGGGGGATCAATTTTGCCTTTTTGCCTCAGTCCTAAGCAAGAGAAAGTTCTAGTTCTCCTTTGGTTTCCAAGGAATATAATATCTTCACTACTCCCTCCTCTGCTGTGCAGTCTCATAATAAAATCATCTTCCAAAAACATATTCCCTCACAAACACACAAACAAAAGTGACAATTAGATACAAAATTCCTTAATCTTCTAAAGGCAACAAGAGCCAAGATGTGAGATAACATAATGATGATTTGATCAAACTTCTGCATGTACTTTCCTAGTGAGCCATCACAGGAGTTATATGTTGGCCTGTGAAAATTGTCAGATCCAGTTGCCACAGAAGTATTCAATAGGAACCTCAGAGTCCCAGGGAAACGGCTTATACCATTTCCACGATCTCCATCTTAAACCTATGAGCTGATAATGTGGCTGCAGCTGTTAAACAGTTGATATTTCATTCCCATATCAGGAAACGTTTCATCACTGCAAAGGTTGTCAAACTCTGGAACAGGCTGCCCAGAGAAGTGGTTGAGTCACCAACCCTTGGAGGTATTAAAAAGATGTGTTAATGTGGCAATTAGGGACAGGGTCTAGTGGTAGATTTGTGAGTTGCTGGATTGGCCTGAATGATCTTAGAGCCTTTTGAAACCCAAATAATTCTCTGATTCTGTGATCCTATCTGCTATTATGGTATATGACTTTTGAGTCCAGTGCAGGAATACCATGACCTGGTTTTGGCTGTGAATCTGAATGGTAAAAGGATCTATTTATTGTCAAAGTCAGTAACATGTTCAGGAGTGTCCAGCAGTGAAATTTTTCAAGGTTACTAAGGGTGAGACTATTCAGTGTTGTCTAGTGAAGGGCTAGATAGGTTGCTGCAGAGTTAAAGATGTATCATTAAAGAAATTACATCCAGCCGCATTCTCTGGTCCCGAGGACAAGATACAGTGGTGCCTGAAAGGAGCAAACCCTCTTTGGGTGTTGTCTAGAAAACGCTAACTGCCCCAAGCCAAAATGCTACCTGTTAAACAGTATAGAGAATCACCTACCAGTGCTTGTGCCTTGTGCACTGGTCCAGTCTAGTCTGCTGGCAGTCAGAAACTTACTACATGTAAGTCACAAAGCATAGCAGTGTTACCCCTAACCTCATTAGCCCCATGGAGAAACAAGGCACATTAGCAGAGTTGGAACTATTACTATAGTACCATTACCACAATAACAGAGTTATACTTCTTCTTGGTTGTTATTTTTTAGGTAATATCCTGTTGAAATAGTTGTAGTGCCTCAGAGTGATGTTCATCTAACTCATCTGACTAACTAGACAGTTAACTGTCCAGAAGACAGGAGTCCAGAATAAAATAATTGTTGACTTAACTTTGACTCTATCAATTCTTTCTTCCTATCTTAACTACTCCTTTTTAGTCTGGAAAGTATCTCTGGATGTCTGTGTCCATCTCTGGCCAGTATCTAGATGCCCACTTTCAGACAATTAAAAGTAGCTGGAAAGGGAAGAATCATGGGGAAAGAACTGGTTCTGAAAAGATAAGAAGGAGAGAATGTAATCAATCTGGTTGCACAACTCCAAAAGCTGGGCTGTTAGGCTGGTTTCCAAGAAAGACCTGTAAGCGTACAAATGTTTCTTTCTAAAGATGCTAAGGTTAAGAATGCATATCTATCATGATTAACTCAAACATTTAAACAGAATGATTTAGACATCTTTTTCTGGCAGTGTAACACATAAAGCCAAACTAGATGCCTGGGGATAAAATACATAAAATGGAGGAACTTTGCTTATCTAGTTAGGAATTACAGCAGTGAGAAAACTGATGTTTGCATTAGATTTGCTCCTTTAGTTAACTATCTGGTTTTAAAAGTAACGCCTCTGCAAAAATAATATTCAAAATGTATCTTATTCTGTCAGAGCTTGCCTTCTTTTATCAGGTACTTACACCAGCCACCCTTAAACTGCAAGACCCAGGTGTAGGATCATAGCTACACATGCAAACCTAATACTCCTGTAGACAAACAATGAGTTTACTCATCCTCCACCATTCATCTGAAATTTGAGATGAGATTACATTCAGGAAGGATTAGGAGAAGAAATGTCTGAAGCAGACAGAAAGAGAACCAGTGATGCAAGAGAATAGGACCCAAACAAAGAAAATTGTTGAGAAAAATGTTGTGATTGCCTCTTTTGCAGAAAAAAAAAAATTGTATGCTTCTTAAGAAATATATCAAGGCAGATTTAGCAAGAGCCCAAAGTGTTTAAATTGTGCGAATATAGGAGGGTTTTCAACGTCTCTTTGGAAAGAGAATGTTCTTAGACATTTTGTAGAAGCAGTAAAACAGTGGTATTGATACAGAGAGAGATGCTTTCTCATATGCAAAGCAAGAGAGAAGGAGGATCTAAAAAGACCTCCACAGTTACAGAATCTGTCAATGAATTTTGTTAATAGCACTAGCAGGGAATTAGCAGCTGTCAGGGTTTCAGAAAAAGGGTAAGAAATTTGCTTTTATTTCTACTACATTTCAAGGGTGGTGGAACATTCAGAAAATCTTAAGGGAGACAATGCAGGCAAGTTTGATGAAGGGAGAAATGACAATGAGATGTTGATATGAGAATGACTGATGTAAAAATAGTAAATGAAATTGGTTTCTTAAAGAGATATTAATGCCTAACAAAATTCTGCATCTAACAAAGGAAAGAAGGATGGGTTTTCTCACTAAGGTAGTGGAAAAGCAGCAAGAGAAACTAACTGGGAAACCAACAGTGAATATCAAAATACCCTACTAAAAGATAAAATACCACATAGAAAAATGTGATCTGAAATGTAATGAAGCTTTAGAGAGTGTGAGGAAAAAAGGGAGGTCAAGGCAGTCATATTTAATCTTCTTTTTTGAAAGAGTAATTAAGATATTGCATGGGGAAGGTGAAAGGCTAGAAAACAGGAATGTTTTAAGAAGGTGTAATTAAGCTAAGGACAAAGGTAGGCATATAGCTTGATTTCATGATATTCTGGGTACTGAAAGTGGCAAGGCAATTGAATCTTTTTTATTACTATACTACAGACACAAATTTACTTTTTAAAATCAAGAAGTAGTAGAAGCTCCAATAAATTTATTCTGCTCTTTCCAGTGCAGTGCACATCATATTTACATAAATATATTCAGATGATTTAACCAAATCTGTCATGCAGATGACATGCTAATACTTCAGTCTTTTAAAACTTGTATAATTGTGATGCTATAACTTATATGCCTACAGTTGATTAATCATTTAATATGGATAATATGGAATATAAGAACTACCAAACTGGAATTTTTACTCTTTTTTACTTCTTTAAGTGGCCATGTATGATTGAAAGTTACTGTACAATGTGAGAGACAGAAGGGACTCATGCCATTTGTACCAAAATGAGGTTTCAAAAGAGAGATGAGCTATGCTTTTTAAGAGGATGGAAAAGGCCTGAAGAATATTGAAGATATATTTTCACTTCGCAGATGACTGACATAAGCCCAAAAAATGTGTCCCATAAGTTAAGGGTGCCCCTAGATGTACTATTATTATCAAATCCCACTCATTCAAGGGGTTGCAAGAGGATCTCAGTTGTTCAGCTCCATCCTGATTCTTCCAGACTTCAGGCACTGGAAACAGATTTCATCTGACAGGCATCAAGATGTAACATCTTGGCCTTGGGTATTCTTCACAAATTACCTGCCTGAACTCTTGGAAATCTCGTATGAAGAGGCCAAATTCTGCAAGACACTAAAGCAAAACAAAACCACCCCACTCTCCAACTTAAAAAAAAACACCTCACTAATTTCAAACTGATGTTACACCTTAAAAACTTTCACATACTTCTTGTCTTAGAGTTTCAATAGCTGGATGATTGTCCCTCCAGGAATACTGCTTCCTATCACTCAGTTTTGTCAAAATCAAGTCTCCCAGGTTAATGCCTTTTTATCCTTTTTCCTTGTCTTTCTGCAAGCACCTGTCATCAATGACTTTTTAACTCTTGACAAAGCTGATAAGTAAGTTCCTTTTAAGTAACTGCAAATCTGCATGCAGTTATTTGGCAACAGTAAGTTGTGTTTATTTGTTACAGAGTAAAATAATGGGCAATGACTGCCTCTGGCAGTCAAAACTTCTCTAATACACCTCTATTTCTGCATTAGTTTAGGGTGAAACACAACCAAATCTTTTCCAAACAAAAGGCGCTTCTGTCAGTGGACTGTTTCACTGAGATAAGAATAAAGGAAAAATAAGTCTTTATGCTTTTAGCACAGATTGTTTACCTTGTGATAGATGTAGGCAAGTCTATCACTGGGGAAAGTTGCATTTCAGTTGACATGATTGAAAAGTATATTAAATATCTCCTTCTCTCTTTTTTTTCTTTTTTAAGCAAAGTATGACCAGAATTAACTCTTTCTGCTTTCTGCTAAGTCCTGTGTTAATGCATTGGCCTGCCTTTTTCTGTTGTTAGGTTAAGTTTTTAAAAAGAAAAAAAAATAGAACAACCATATCTGTATCCATGAAATGTGGTCTCTTTGCTACCAGTTAAGTATCAGATTTTAGCAATTACACAGTCATTTCTCTTCACTGACAGTTAAAGTCACAGGGCATAGCTGCCATTTACTTTACTGAAACCAGGATTTGAACTACTTTGCCTGGACTGATCCAGGCTGGAGTCTTCTATGTCTCTGTTATTCACCTTTCACAACCAAAGTAATAACACAATTCTATCCAAAGGAGGCCAGCACACTTCTAGAAAGCTGTTATTCCTAAGCACAAGGAGTATGTTTAGTACAATTTCTGTAGAAAATAAGGATAATCCATGCTTGAAAGGTCATGGAGCTCTTAGACTTCCAAATTCAGAGATCTCAGACTTAAAGTTTAATGCTAAATCCTGCAAACATAGTTAGAATTTTACATATATCAGTTCTGTTGGCTTCAGTGGTTTTACTGTTCTGAAGTTAAGCATATGAATATGGCTTTGAGCAATCAGGGGTTTAAGAGATGAAGTGAAATTGAAAAATTTGGGAAGATGAAAGGAAGCATAAATTCTAAGTAAAATGTACATAGGTGTCCATTTGAATATTTTTTTGAGTGAGCATGCACAAGTGTGTGAGTGCTGACTGAAATATGTCACTGCATTATCCAGTCCCAATAGCCAGACTGCCTCTTCTAACTGCTAGGAAGAGCAGTTTCAGGAAAAATCCAACTCATCCTTTATATATCTTGATGAATAATGATCACAAAGTGTGGACACTTCAGAGGATGTAGCTTTCAAACTCTACCAAGTCTCTCTTGAGTTTTCTTAGGGACGTAGAACTAAGGACATGACGTGTTCCCAACATCTAGGCTAATGCTACTGCTTAATTTCAAGTATTTGCTCAAATTTAGCACTAGAATTCTCCATATAAACTCAAAGAGAATCTGTAAATAATAGGACAACATATTTCCCTAGCCCTTTGCAGAAATTTTACTATTGCTGCTGATTCCTCAAAAACAGCAGTCTTACATACATACTAGTAATGGAAATATTTGGGTCAAGCAGTAAGAGTTTGGTGAGGTGGCAGGGAAAAAATGATGTTTTAAAAAGTATAGGCCATACATGCTTCATATAAAAATACTATATTTCTCTTTGGTCTCATAGAAGATTCAAATATCAGACTGGAACAGCTTTAAGGAAATTCCTATCTTTATAGGACATTTGAGAAATCTTGGATTAATGGAGCTAGGAGCCCATCCAGTGATTTACAGCTACAGCGAAAACACAAACAAACAGAAGAAAGACAAAAGGTTTTCATCAAAACCTTTGTTAGCTGACTGAAAGCAAGACTGGAAGTTTTAGTAATGCAAGGATTTTCCTCTCTCTGTAGGCAAATTCACTATTACGTTTTGGAGAGCACTTGGCAAAGTCAACACACAAAGTCAATTCAGTTTCCTATTCCTGAGTACATATTCAATAAGGCAAAATTTCCACAGATTTTTGCAGACAGTTTTTCTTGACTAAGGCACTAGAAATTGTGCTATGTTAATTACTCAAAGCCTAAATTGTCATACTGCTAAGCACTAGATCGAGCTACTATATCACTAGACTAGTTTTGTGGCTCTCTGGCATTGCTGATTCATTTTCATATGGATTTTATACTGTGGCATATTTAATACAATTTAGTGCATTGTAGTTCACTTAAAATGTTTGCCATCATTAAAAATGAAAGGGGGGGCAGTTTGCCACAGAGGTTTCTCATATGTCTGTGGTCTGATGAGACACTTCTTCCAATATCTTGTAGTTGCACATATTGTGGTGTACATATTGTATGGTATATATATTTCTTCAGCAGAACATGGGCCAGAGAAAATCCTGTCCCTAATAAAATATCTGGTCCCTATGCAAAATGTTTCCTAATGATGGAAGAGTAAGCTTCTGTGTATAGAGAAAATATTGGCTTCCCAATCAACCATCTGGTGTATAGTGGGAATGGTCTGAGTATCTTTCTCAGTTGGAACATTTGGAAAATGAATATACTGTTGCTACAGCTCAGACTGTTGGCCATGATGTTTGTGATAATGTTGTTGATTTACCAGATGTCCTGCAAATTCCTGGTGTGGTAGTGTTTCCTGCTCCTACTGAAGTCTTCATTATGTGATGGGTTTATGATTGCAGTCATTTCTCACAGAGTAGGAGTCAGCTGAGAACTGTGTCCAAGCACAGCATGGAATCCATCATCCACTCACCATTCAGTTTGCAAATCAAAATCTATACCAACATGTTGCTTCTAAGATCTCTAAAAATTACATGGGAATACATGTAAAGACTTGAATAATACCCCTGAAATATTTTGCCATTTTTCTAAATCACTCAATGCCTGATACAGATGCTTACACATCTGTCTTCATGTAAGTATGCTCATTCTTTTTTCCTACTTTCCAACTAGCAGGCAGGAATACAAATGGGAGCACTAAATGCTGTGTTTACTCATTATGCTCAAGAAGTGTATCTGAGATTTGAATAAGTATGCTTCACTACTCTGCTCCTCTTCTGTTACAGTAGATTAATGAAGATAATATATGATGTACAGCTGAGCACCTAGGCTTTGACTTCAGAAATTAAGTCATGCCTTTTACTTTCAAAATAAATAAGCACATGTACTGCTTTCCCTTTTTTGTGTAAATTCATAACGAGATACCTATCAGGGTTATCTATATATTGATGGGGCTCTGAGTAACCTGGTCTATTGGAAGGTGTTGGAAACATGATCTGTGATTTAAAGTCGCTTCCAAACCAAACCTTTCTATGATTCTATATAGGTACGTGTAGAGGAATCACAGAATCATGGAATATTCCAAGTTGAAAAGTAACCCCAAGGATCATCAAGTCAAAATCTTTCAGTGAATGGCCCATACAGGGATTGAATCCACAACCTTGGCATCAGAAGCATAATGCAGGCCAAGGCACATACCCACAGAAAAAAAGCGTATTTCACAAGACTAGCAAATGGATCAGTCTATTTTTATTGAAATACCAACACACTCACCATTCTTGTTTTCATAGTGTGAACATTGCTTAGTCAGCACACTTTGGACATAATGACACTGTATAGGCCTAAAGTAAAAACAGTTGTCACTGGTCAAGAAAAAATCAGAAAATGCACAAAGACTTATAAATCCCAGGTTGTCTCTGGAACAAGAAATAAACAAATTTAAACAAGTATGAAAAAAATATAAGCACTATATTCAAGTTTAATGGATAGATAACATCCTTCACTTTATTTTGTATGAATGTTTACAAATTAAATTACTCATTTCAATTCAAGGAATTCATATTACCTAAGTACTGAGATCCTGAATTACCTAATGGATATTTAAAAGATGAACTTATCTTTCTCATGGGCACCTCAAGGTATACAATACTCAGATTGGCTATCAGAATAAGCAGTAATTTTTGGCAGCAGTGTATAAGGAGCCAGGGAGCTGCCATAGTGAAGTGCAGTTCAGGCAGCATAGTCTTCTGCAAAACCACAGAATTGTGTTCCATCACAAGTGCAGATAAGTCTAGTTTTAGTGGAGATTTTCAGAAAATAATAGAGAAAATACCAACACATCTGTGATTAGGTAGATTCAATGTCCAGAAAATCTGATTTTGAAGTCTTGGTATTCCAAATTTACTATGGCACAGCATTAATAACAAATTTGCTTCACAGTTCAATTTTTTTATTTTATTTTATTTTTTACAGCTAGGGAAAGGAATTCTATGCCATGGGGCAAAAAAAAAAAAATCTCAGTAAGAAGCAACATTATTCATGCCTCGTGCTTCATGCAAGGGGGCATCATTTTCTGTGTGCAAAAATAGATCCTAGACTACATGTTGACTATGGGCTATTAATCTCAAACCAGAAAATGGCATAGTATATATTACTTGTGTCATTTCCACGTTGAGAAGCAGGCAGTCTTTCTGAGATACATACAAATTTCTTATAAAGGAGCATAGGTTTCTCATGAAAGTTTCACCAGTGCGTTATTCAGAGAGATTGGAAAACCTCCTTTCTTTCATATAATGTTTATCTCCAGGCTATCCAGATCCAGCTACACTGAGAAACCATAAACCAAGTTCTGTCAGTGAGAGCAAATTTTACAAAGCCTCTCTTGTAAAGGAAAATGAAGACAGAAAATATTCAATTTCTACTGAATAGAAGGTAATTCCACATGGCTGATCCCACTGACTCTGCCCTGTGTGAGATCTCTCATTCCTCATCTCATTACCAAGAGCTGTCTTTTAGCACACTTAATTTCCCACAATATTCTGGATTCTTCCCAGGTGAGCCTCAGAGAAAAATATGAGAGGCATGGTGCAGCTGGTACTGCTCAGTCACTCCTCAGGTAACTACGAATATCCAGGTAGGAAACCTGAAAACAATTATACATTTTGTTAGGGCTCCTTGTATATATCACTCTTGAGATGTGCTGCTTTAGATCAGAGAATGAGTGACAGCTCAAAGGAGTGGTCACTTGAAGACCTGTCCCAGGTGATTTAGACAAGCAACTCACACCAGCACAGAACTCTCAGAAGTGCTGTTTACAAGACTGTTATGATCAGCAATTTCCAAGCTGTTTCAAATTGTGACTACACTTCCAGTTGAGATACATTTGCAGAAACAATTTAATTTCTTTCAGATGAATGCTGCTTCTCACAACGATTATCTATGGAACTGCTGCCTCTGCTGCATCCCACTCCATAATATTGTCAGTAGGCAAGACTAAGGCAAAAACAAAACAAAAAAACAAAAACAAACAAACAAAAAAGAGTTCAGGGGTTTTATGTGCTAGCTCTTATAAGTCTGGCTGTGTTTAGAATGTTGTTGACTCAAATAACTCCAACACCTACCTCTCTGCTGGCAGATATCACCTCAGTAATACAGCCTGCAAAAAAAAAGAAGGCACAGCTTGAGTATCTTAACCTGACTGGTTTTAGCTCTCTGCTGATGAAGGTAGATTTAACTAGCATGCCAGAATGTAAAGCAGAGTGGGTGGCAATTCTTTTATACCAGCCTCCATAAGAGTAGTGGTATCCTGTGGCAAGAGGTAGCACTGATAACTGAGGACTATAACATCTTAAATTAATCCAGCAAGACTTACCAGAGTTTTTATGTCACAGTTCATATATTACATCAATTTCCTTTCAACAACAATGCAATTTAAAAGTTAAATGTTCAGATTCTCAGTGGTGAATCTGTCAATCCTTAACCTGTTTCTTAGGAGGAAAAAAATCCCAAAGAAGTTAAAATTTTAGTAGGCACCAAAATTGGATTCAATCCAGTTTTATGAACCCAAGTTCTTTCCTTAATCAGCTTCTGTTTGGAGAAAATTTGTGTCTCACCTTACCTCATCCCTAGTTTTGGGTCAGGTCCTTTTCTTTCTGAATTAGCATTCTCATTTCCAATGCTTCCTTCAAAATTATTTTGAAGCATTTCATGCTTATTTCCCAAAGGAATTTCTTTTTCCTCAGAAGCTATGTGTACAGCAAATGGACCATAATGTGTTTATGAATTCTGTCCTTACTAGTTCTTGAGTTAGTAAAGCATGTAAAAGGATTAAGACTAATAATTCTGGGTAATTGCAGGTTGTACATTGCCTGTTGGGACTCTGGACTTTCAGATATATCATAAATCTTTCTCTGGATATTGCACTTGGTTGTCTTTTTGGATATTGCAGTTGGTTGTCTTTTTCTCTTCATCATTTAGTGTTGGGGCTGATGGAGATCAGCTGCTTCACTTTGTAAGTGGTTAGCATTCTCTCACCTGCTCTGCATGACCACTGAACTGAGGTATGTTGTGACAGTCTGCCCACTCTTCCCTGTTCAGATTAATGAAGACTGCTTTAACTGTTAATTCAAAGGCAGTCAAGCTTATATCCAACAATTAGAGTACAACTTCCCTATTCAGATAGCGTATATGTAATTATTCAGATAGTGTATATGCAATTTGGCACAGTCTTTTATACCAGTTTGGGGTTAAAGTGTGTTTCTGCTCTACAACTGACTTTGTAAAAACAGCCTCAGGATTCAGGGGACTTCATGTTTATTATTCCTCAGAGACACTCGAGGGAGATTCCCCATTTTTTTCACAGAAAGATTTTTTTTTTCTAACTGCCAGTATGCAGATTCCACCTGCACTAGGAAAAAACCATGCATAATTTCCAGTAATAAAAATACCACATCCTAATTTTTGCTCTTAGTTACACCTGAGTAACCCAACTGAAAGTAAAAAAAAAAGATATTGTCCTGTGATGGTTGCATAGGTAAATCCCAAGGGACAGGCAGTGTTCAGCCCTGCAGTGGGCAGGGGTCTTGACTGATTGATGCTGACTGGAATGAAACTCTCACAAAGATCTTCTTCCCCATCCTGAACGCACGTAGGAAACTGCTCATTTCACCATATGCTGTGATACAAATAGGCTTCCCAACATTTGTCTAAAATGTAAATTCATTCATTCATTTATTACAGCATTTGAGTCAGAGACAGGTTCCACAAATGTCAAAAGTAAACGCTTCCAGTTAATATGATGTGTTTTTTTCTTGGTTTTCCCACTTCTTTATCACACATTCATGCTGAAATGTGGAATCTAACTTTAAAATATCAGCTTTTTTAAGGTTCTCAGGGAATTTACACTTTGAGTGCAAAGGGTCTATTTATACATCTGAATGGGAATGCACTGAACTGAAAAGCACAACTCTGAAGATCTGAATTCAGTGCATAGTACTAACTTCCATGGGCTTAGTATTTTGCTATGAAATGGTAACAATAACACTTCATTTTCATCAAAAAACTTTAATGTTTAAAACTTGTCTCTTCCAACAGGTAGGTAGAGGAGCTGTCACTGGAGAGCCTCAGTTCAGGGGGTGTCTCTAGGGGGTAGTGTAAATATTAAAGTTAAAAAATAAATACTTTGTTATAGACCTATCTCCAAAGCGCCACTTGATCTACTCCAAAATATAAAATTGGAAACATGTTCCTCATGAAATGTCATTAAATCCTGACAAATGAGAGACCCTTTTAAATTCCAAGGGCCTCATCTAAAACAGCAAGTGATATTTAAGCAAGAAAGAAAATTTATTCCAGTATAAATACCTGAAAACCCAGGAACTTTGCTATGTGACTGTTACCTTCTATCATCTTTTACTTGGTGGACCTTAAATCAAGAGGAGGGCTTGGGTCAGAGACCTATGAGAATATTTCTACGGCAGGAAAATGTTTGTTGGGGTTTTTTTTCCAAACTTTTTTACTCTTCTAGATAGCATTCAGAACAATTTGATTCACATTATGTTTCAGATCCTAGGAATTTTTGTCTTTCAAAATACATGTCCCAAATGAGCAGAGTTGACCTCAGGATCTGGTGTATTATTCAGAATTGCTGTTCTGAAGTGCGACCAGAGACAGGTGCTTAAAGTCTGATGAAGTTTGCACTTATTGGAATTAGGTGGTCCAAAATAAATTCAGTGGGTTTAAGATTTGTTTTGATCGTTAAATGCTTCCTCCCTCTCCCACTTGGCAGATATTAGAATTTGAATCAGTACAATGAAATATCTAAGGACTAGAAAATGAAGGAACCATTTTAGGAACAAATCCTATGAATTCTTCAGGTTTTTGCCAAAGTACAGAAATTGTTACCCAATACAAACACACAAACATTAAAATGCAGCCAGTGACAGACAGTTTTTAGAAGACCAAGCAGCCCCAGAACAAAATTCAAGCAGCCCCACACTGAGCATGATAGATCTATACAGCTCAAGTCTTTGTAACATTGATGCTTCCTAATTAGCCAGATGCCATCATTGTAAACAGCCAAAAGAAAAACATTTCATGCCAAAATCTCAGCACTGTCACCTGGATTTATTTCAGAACCCCCTTTTCTCTCTCCCCACTTCCTAGCACACAGGACTAGATTTTCAACGGGGTCCATACGTGTCTGAATGAGAGGAGCCCCTACAGCATTAGCGCTGAAAGGTGGAGGATGGAGTGCAGCAGCTGCCAGCTCCAGAGGGAAGGCTGCACTCACAGCACAACACCCTGACCTGAGACCTCACCAGCCCGCCCCTGCTTGCTCTTGCTTTCTCTGACAGTCACAGGTTTAATGTCATGTCTCTGTAGCTTTCCCGAGGAAAAAAAAAAAGGGCTGTATTAGAAGTTAATAGCCCACTTTCACAGCTACACTGCAACTGAATGTAATCTTTCGCCTCCTGTGTGACAGCCTTTTTGTGCACTGGATTGGAATAGACTGCTTCTGCCACTGTCCAACATCACGCTGACTTCAATGACTTTGTAAACACAGCCCGCAACATTAAGATCGCGCACACACGCCTATGCATGGGGGCAGCACTTAGGGCGCATATATTGTTGGTAGCAGGGCGCTGTCAAGGTTTAATCGGGTCAGGTCACTCTCTCTTTCATCCCTGAACTGCTGCAAGAGATCTGAGTTAGGCAGCTGGGCATTCACAACGGGGATATCTTCCAAATAGTTTTCATTACATGCCCCCAGAGGAGTCTCTGAAAAGGCCTGTCGTTTTCACCTGAAATAGCCAGAATGCTGCCGGTCTATTTGCTCTGACTTTGTCTTTAATAAGGTCTTAAAAACTCGTGTCTTTGAGACCCTGCAGAAAGAGTAACCTTAGCAGAGAACATGGCTGTTTGTCAGAGGAAAATCTCCTTGAAACCCACGTTTTGGTTAATTGTAAGAGCAGGAAGGAGTGGGGGATGGAAGAGATATACACATTTTTAATACAATAACATGTTTCCAAACAAGCTTTACAAGATCCTACACAGCATGGTTTGCAGCAGAGTGCTGAGTCCTGATGCCTGAAAAGAAACATGTTTTTTGATCATTATTTATTCTTTCCTTTCTTTCTCTTTTCCCTTTCAGAGAATAACAAGATCTGTGCAGAGGAAGAGTCTGCAAAATACATTCCCCCAAACACACCAGCTAGTTAAAGCATATGAATGTGTAGACAGTAAAGTTCACACTAGACAGTTAATGAAGCTGGGAAAAAAAATGTGAATTGGAGTGTAATGAAAAATTCATACTTTCAGTGCATGAAAAATAAGTGAATGCCCTTTAATTGTTCAGTTTACTTGCAGAGAGGACAGCTTGAATAAATTGAAAAATTATTCCAGGTTGTTAAAAGGAATAATGCTTGGTCCTCTGCAGCTTGTGCTGAGTTCTTCAACCCTGCTGGACATGTGAATATATGAGGACATGAACCACTATAGTCCATCTAGCAGCCCAGAGACCTAGGAACCAAATAGAGAGAGAGGAGCTGTGTAAGCATCAAACTGTACTTATCCTCCTCCACCTATTCATGGGCTGCAGTAGAAAGTGATGTGGCTGCTGAAGAGCTGGGGAGCAAGTAATTGGGAATTGTGGCCAAAGGGAGGAAAGTTGTTACTGCTGCTAGAGGGACAAGAGAGGAAGGGTTGTCACTGAGGAGAGGCCTCTTAGTCCATTGGAAAATGTTCTCCCTGCTCTTTTGACAAATGCATAAATCTTTTTCTGAACGCTTTTCCAAACAGGCTGGGAAAAGAGTTTTGAAATTATGGAGGAGCCAATGCCAGCTGCAAGCCTGCAGTCTGAGAAAGGCTACAATTTTACTGGTTAATGGGACTCTGGTTAACAGAGAGGATGAGGTAGGAGAAAAGGGGCAGGAGGAAGGTGGAGAGGTCTGATGAGATGCTGAGACCAAAGGCGGAACTGGGAGTAGCTGCATAAGGGCTCTGTCCTTACTTTCTCTGTGTACAGACTCCTCCCAAATGGTTCCTTTCACTGCTGAGCAGATTTCAGCACCTATGCTCCTGTTCCTGTCTTACAGCAGTATCCTTAAAGAATGTTTGCCTGTTAAATGTGAATCTGCACATGCTTCAGAGAGCATTTATATTGTGTATTTCATCAATAAAACACTTGACAAATGCTTGATTAAACCCCAAAATATCATCACTTGCACTGAAAAGAGAAAATTTACAAGTGTAAATTAATTACTTAAAAAAACTTAAAAAAATAAAAAGGAGAAAGAAAGAAAGAAAGAAAAGGAATGCAGAAGAAATTACCTTTAGAGGCTCACAAATTAAACTCACGTCAGAGTCAGGACTTGCAGCTCCTTTCTCTACTGCCCTGTTCAGCTCCCTAAGCATATTTTCACAATGACAAAATACCCCAGTGCTATTCAATGTTCATATTGCATCAGATGAGTTTCTCACTGTGGGAACTGTCAATTTGTGACTTTTTAAAGAAATGTGAGGGGGACACTATGAGTTCAAGTATAATCCCATTGACCAAGAAACTTTCACTGATGTTAAGGTTAAAGATTTTTTCTGATACCCTCAAAAGCAACTAATCATGGAGTGACTGAAATGAATTTACCTTGGTTTTGTACTCTGAGTACAATAATTTGTCACAAGAGGGTTTTATGTCCTCTTCATTGTTAACAGTGCAGCAAAGCAACTCTTAAGCAGCTTGCAGTGACATAAATGGGCAAGAAATGTCTCCATTCTGGCATGCTCGGGCATTTTTTTTTAATGACAGTCTAAAATGCCAAGTGAATTGTTTCAATTTCACCTCCATTAGCAGAAGAAAATACCTAGTAGGTCAAGACTGTCACGTTAGACCTCTTAAATAAATAGTAATAGTCTGACACCTGAACAAAGGAGGATTTCTCCCTTTAGCACATCTACTAGTTCTTTGTTGAGTCTGGTCTGAACACGTTATAATTAAAACACAGTGCAGCCTGAAGTCAGTGAAGTTACAGCAAGGGAAATTTTCCCATTATTTTCCAAACAGATAATCATCACTTATCATTAGTCAACCTATTCAGGCAGCAAGCAATATAGACAGATTACTTTTAGATCATGTACATGCATTTGATCTTTTTGTTTCTACAGAAGCGAAAAAGAAAGTCAATTCTATGAACTGCTAGAGTCGAATTTCACTTGTGTACATGACAGCAAAGCAGAGCTTTGTAAAAGCTGATATGTTGGCATGAGCTGACTTTCTTCTAGAAAAATCTCAACTTTTTGCTGCTAACATAACAGTGCCTCCTTAATTTCACTCAAGCCTCTACAGAAACTAAGACTACACAGGCTCATCAAGAAAATATGCAAGATACACTGAACTAGCAATAAGCAGAAAAATGTGACTTTACATATAGGCTTTTTCATACTCTATTATATCTTTCAGCTGTCATCATTAACTGCAATTGTAGAAATGTCGTGTTGTTCCTTTGCCTTTGAAAAATAGATACAGTGATTACAATAGATTTTACTTAGATATACTGAATAAAAATTTCCCTGACAGGTATATGCTGCTTTTAGTATGTTTCTTCAACACATGTTCATCATTATAATGATTGAATTTGAAAATTTACACATCTCTAGAGGAGAAAAAAAGCTAAAATCTGCAAATTGCTTTCCCATGGCAATTAGAATGAAAGTCAAAACTGGAAGACTAGTGGCAACAGAGCTTTACATATTTGTATAAAAGATGAACCATTCTGTCTGTTCACTGTTTATCAGAAAAGGAAAGGGAGAGAGATACAGCACTGGAGCCTAAGAAAGCTGATAACGAGTTTTGCTTCACGATATCTGGTGGCTCTTTTTAAAATAACAACAGCAATAACAAAACCAAGGTAGGACATCATGGCAACAGCAAGGTGTACAGTAGAAATAAAGATGGTAATGTTGGTACAAAAGGATAGCTATCCATTGCAAATTGACTGATGTAACTGTGTCAAATGAAAGCCAACTTTGTACTGATCTCCTTGTCATATAAAAGGCAATGACTCAGTGACTGTCACTTAATGTGCATCTGTTTTGAATGAACAGTAGCATTCATCCACTTCATAATAAGGATCCTGTTGTGAATAATATAATAAGCATGTGCAAGATAAAACCCATCAGAAGTGAATGTGTCAGTCAGAGTGATAAATATGCTGGTTAGTTGTTTCCTCCCCACCTCCACCCAAAACAAGATAAAGCACATATAGAAAAATGAAAATGTTCCCACACCAGGTAATAAATTTTAAGATCATACTAAAATGCACAAGAACAAGTTCCAGCTGAGACAAAATAAATCCTTCTCCTGTATTGTATCTACAATGTGGCGTCAGCGTTGATTGTCTGATTTTTGGGTTGGGAAGTCATAAGAAGACATGACAACTGCAAAGTGCTTGTCAAACCCTAAATGGAATGAACCTACTCATTTGCAGGGAATTACACTTGAAATATGCATTGGAATAATTTTATTTTCCTTTAGTTGAAATCTAACTTTTTTAATGTAGTCTGTAACTAACAGTTGTGGTACTGGACTGATGTACGCTGCATGCAAATGATCCAGGAGAGATTAATGGACAGTAAATTGAATAGAAGTCATGACACTATCACCCTTACTGATGCCAAATGGTGGCAGTTGACTGCATGGATGGGATTCAGTTGCATAAACAAAGGCAGCCAATGCCATCTGAAATATCCTAACATCTAACATCCATACAGGGCTGGCAAGCAAGACTGGCAGATCCATGCTCTCCTGAGATTCAGCTGCTGCTCTGGAAGGGTATGTGTCCCTCATGGGGCTTGCACTGTACCTGTTAGCCCAAGCTCAGATACAGAATTTCAAATGGCAGAAGATGTCTGTATTTAGGCAGCTGATTCCATGCTTACTGATTAAAATTGTCTCCTAACTGTAAACTATCAGAAAGCTACTAAGTCCCAAGCCAATGAATTTGTTTTAACAGCCAGTTCATTCCTCTCATTTGAGCTCTTTGCATACCACATGTAAGTCATTTTATGGTGGTATTACAGGACTAATGCTACTGATGCTGCTGAAGTCCTAAAGTAGTTTTGTTATTTATGACCTTTCCTTGTAAAATAACTCTCACAAGATGTACATCTCACTAAGAAAGATGATACAATGTCACCTACCCCTCACTGAGTACTATCTATAATTGACAGGCATAAATCTGTTTAACTTTACTCACATGAATTTAATGAATACATTTTCTTCCTATTTTAACAGTTGGCAAAATACAGGCCTAAATGGCTAGGTATTATGCTCCTCTGTGCTACTTTCCTTCCTCATTCCCAGTATTACATGGTGAAGTCACCATAAAAAATCATCCACCATATTTAAGAGGAACTAGAGGACTGAATAGGAGCAAGCACCTATTCTTCATCGCTGGATGGTAGCAAGAGTCAGGTGTTTTTTCAATGGTTGACATTGTTTCTTTTGCTCCTCACAGCAATTTTGGGGGGTTATACTTGGTCCCACCCCTTGCAGAATTACCTTCAAGCACTGCTGCTTGTATGTTGTACTTCCCACTTGCTGGCCCACTGTTTCATCCGTGAAAGCCTTAATTTGGTGCTTTAAGCATTTATATATCGCTTTACATCTTCAAAGCAGTGTACATGTGTTAATTAAATTACATGTCTAGGAGATAACAAAGTACAAGATACAAAGGCATTTTAAGCACACAAACAGACTATCAAGTTCTAGTGCAACAGGAATAAATTAATAATGACCTTTTATAATGACTGAATAGCATAGCTTTGTTTTTCTTGCAAACAATAAGCCAAATAAAACTATTGGGAATGGAAACATAACAACTTTGATGTCAAAAGTCTGATGGACCTTCAGACCTAGAAACCAATCTATATGCCACTGGGGAGGGGCGGGGGGGAGGAATGGAGAGGATAGAGGGGGAAGGAATCCTAAGATTCCAAATGAAAAATTCTCTATTACATGGCCTGGGTTCCACATGAAAGACTTCTTTATGGAAAAGAGCTATTTGTCACAGATGTCTATATTTACCCCCACACAACAATACAGATGGAAAGGGCAGTATTTTCACATATGCAGATGTCTTTCTATAGAGTCTTGGGATCGCTTTTGACCAGGAAGGAGATCCACAAAGAAATTTATGAAAGGTACAAACATCTCATGGCCACTTCCATGTCTGCTGTCCAAGTACAAGTCCTCCAGCCTTCACCTAGTTGCTACCTGGACAGGGATTTACATATAGTCTTCAGGCTTTTGAACTATCCATGATTTCACACACAAAGTTCCTTTAACATATGCAGTTCTGCTTTTGAGCAATCCCAGCAGAGCTTGGCCTTGATCACGCTGAAGAATTTTCTACCTACGTCCCTTCCCAGCTTTACCAGGACTACTCCTCCAGGCATGGGAGATTTTAATTCAATTTCCACCCCTGTCTAAGAAAACCTGAGTCTATTTCAAAAATTGACTAGGATGGTCAGTTCATACCATCTTTTTGGAACATAGAAGTGAAATGGCAACTCTGTCTTTTCCTGCATTGCAGTTGTAAAGGCCTGAACTACTCTTGGTCCTTCAAAGATATGCTGTTGAACTCACAAGGAGGATAACGATGTGGACATCCTCTATGATAGGAAGCAGCTCTGGGAGCTCAGAGCAGCTTTGTAAATGGAAGCAAGGCTTAAAACTTGGTTGTTTTGTTTTGGTTTTTTTGTTTGTTTGTTTGTTTTTTGTTTGTTTTGTTTGGTTTTTTTTCCCTGGATGAAGCAAATATAACTGTAACAACTATCTGAGTTTTCTAGTAACTATCTTTGAGTAAGTAATCAGCATGCTGGCTTTTTGTGCAACCTGTCCTTAACTGATCATTCCTCTTCATTCTTTAAGGGTCCTAATGCAGGTGATGCAAATTCTACTGGGTGGATGAATTAGTACAAGTTAGTTGAGTCAGCATTCAACATTCAGAAATTTTACTAGAAAGGCAATAGCTCCACTGAAGATTTTTTTACAGAATAACTACAAGTTGTATTTCTTCTTTCTAATTTCTGCAAATAGGACTTTTGGCAGCTAAGACATCTAGTTTTGCTGAGGCTGAGGCTATATAATTCATACATTGCCACATATGAAGATCCAAATCTAGGTCATTAAAATTTTTCCAATACACCACACTATTTACTCTACAGAGCTCCTTCATTTATATGATAAAATTAGTTTTGACTCATGGGAAAACATTTTGTTGTTAGTCTTTTGAAATAGATTTCATTATCCTCACAAAAATGGAAAACGAGGAGCTGAAAGATTATTTGCAGTGATGTCCATATTCATTTCAGTTTGCAAAACTAGTGTGTGTCTCTATGTGTGTGTGCATGAGTGTGTGCATTTATGAGTGTATGAAAGAGAGAGAAAAGGGAAGAAAAAAATGTCTCCAATCCTTCTCTTATTTGCCTCTTTTTCATTTAGAAATATTTATTAGTTGTGTGAAGTCAAAAATCATAGAGCAAAAATAAACCCTTCCAGGATACCTGTGATTTCTTAGCATCTTTTCCAGATTTTGAGTAGGATATCTAATCTCTTTCAGATGAATTAATTGCAACTTTTCTTTTACCTTGAAAAGAAGTAGGGACAGGAGACAAAAGGTAAAAAAAAAAAGAAAAGAAAAAAAAGGACAATGACATGGGCTGAGCCATGTCATTATTTCCTTGTACAGATCAATATGTGAAGTCCATTGTAGTACTCTTACAACTTTGCCTTTGAAACACAGATCAAGCTGGGTCACTGAGACAATCTTTTTGTATTAAACCTTCTTTCTTCTGTAGTCTATGGACAACTTGTGAGCTGAGTCTTCTGCTGGATAACTACAACAGCACCTGCTTTCGAATGAAGCTTGCTCAAAATCAGTTCTTTGTGTCTTTCTTTTTGCATGTGTGTGCGCTAGTCTACTGCCATCAGTGACTTAACAAACACAGAATATTTTAAAACCTTTGATCCTAAAAGCTCTTACTCAAGCAAGTTGTCCTCAGTCACACTACAAGTCTCACTGAAACACTGGATAAGAAAAATTAAATAGCGTTTTGTGTATAAATCTCTGAAACACAAGACAATGTAGCATACCAGAAACAGATCTACTTTCTTTCAAGGACAACTGCATTTTGGGAAGAGAAAAAAACAGTTCAGAAACACAAAAATATAATTCGTCAGTATTTCACATTCAAACACTTCATATTCAGTTTTAGAGCCAGGGGTTTAGAGGACAATCTTTTGTAGAATCCCAGAAGATATGTCTCAAACACTGATAGCCAGATGGAGTGGAGCTAAATCAGTGGAGCCAGCCAAGGACTGTTGGTAGTAACAGACAACGATTGATGGTAATAGCCAAGGATTGTCGGTAACAAAACAGTGTGGGAAAGAACAAGATGTGGCTGCAGAAGGGAGACATGCTGAGGTAGGGAAGCACTTTTCTACGACAAAAATCCTTGGTTTAGTTTCTGGATATAAACACAACACAGCACAAGCACAGGAACACTTGTGAACCTTGAGTGCTCCCTTCACCTTAAAGGTAGAACATCACACCTTAGCCATGGGAAGGGATTTTTTCTATAGCAAAGAATTCGGGGGTTGCACTTAATATAAGTGGTCTGCACTTGTACCCTATATTGGGTATAATCAGGAAGGCAATGCAAGTTTCATAGCTCACCTTTGATGTGCCTACAAGATACTCAAAGAACAGCCTAACACCAGTGACAATTTTCCTCTTCTTCCAGCAGTGATACTGATTGTAGCACACCAGGGACTCTTTCTGCAGGTGCAACAAGCACCATACACCTTTTAGCACTTCTGCATTGCACTGATTGGCACAACTTTCATTGACAGGTGTGAAACTTTTTGCTGTCTGTCTCTATTGGTAGAAATGAATCAGGTATAGTCTCATTCAGAGAAACAGATTTACAGCTGAGGAAGATGGCAACATGATAATACCCAAATTGTTACAAAAGGTCCACTGGAAAAAATAACAATTATGTTTATAATTTCTCACATTTTTATATTAAGTTATCTCAGTCCTTTCCCTCCCCTAAAAATCTACACAATCAATACCAATAGTGTATATAAGTAGCTGATTCTTGGGAATTGATCTGTTTGTGGGTTTTGAAGATACATCACTCAATAGCACCCTAAAATAGCCCTGTATGGGATAAATCCTGTCTGGATAGACATCCCTGGAATATTACTCTCAGGGATGTTACAGTGACATTGATTATGCATTTTCACTTAATATCTACTGAAAGTATCTACCAGAGGGTAAGAAACAGTTCTCCTGAAGTGAATGCCATAATGCCTTGAAAACCTGATGACGCAAGTGTAATAAAATTAATTATAAAGATATAATTTAGAAATTAAATTGGTTTTCTGTTTACTAGTGTGGCTTAGAGTGTGGGAATATTTACTTTTTAATGTATTCTGCAACACTGAAATTCTCTTGAAGAAATTCAAAGTACAAATTTGTTCTAAGTTATAAAAAGCAGTAGTCCAAAGGCAAGAGCTTAAAACTCTTTCTCAAAAGAAAGCCTTATCTAAGCCCTATAAAGAGTGTGTGACCTAAGGAAAGATCCAAGCTTCACTGGGTCAGAAACTGAATTATTTGGGGAATGGGTAGATGGAGTTCTGGCTCCCACTCCAAGAGATGTCTATGCCTCCAATCAAATACCTGCTTAATATAAGATGCACAAACTTAAATTTTTGCTATGTGAAAAACTGTTCTGAGAACTGCAATAGTCAAGCCCTTTTTGGAACTCTCAAATAGCACCTTGATTCATTGGGGGCAAATATATAAGCACATTATAATTATGAAAGATTGAGCTGGCAGAGTCCTAAATTTCTGTGAGCATTTAATTTTTCGGCTGGATTAAAATTTGTGACTGTTAATGTGGGAACCACATAAGGTTCACAAGTTTTCTCAAGTATGTCTTAAATGAATCAATTTCAGGCCACAATTGTTGCCAATAAGTGTGAGCTTTCATGCCATTAGAAAGTAATTAAAATTAAAATTTAAACCAACATTTCTGTTCAACAAGCAAATTATTATTTCAGGTACTAACATGATTACTTTACGTTTCACCATCTTCATGCTAAAGAACATCAAAACCAGAAAATATAACTTCTGTTTTAAATGGGAGCTCTGTATGTGTACCTTCAGCTCCAGCTCTGCAATGGAGTTCCAGATTACCATGTTACATTGGAAAACATAAGGATATAGAAATGATCACAAAACACATAAGCCTTTCTAAAACCTCTAACAGTACCCATGAGTCAATTCTCTACCTAGAACTCACACACATCCCAAAAATTATGTCATACCCCTGATCTGAGATGTGAAAATTTATCATGAAATTGAAAGTTAATTATTTCTTGACTGAAGTGACATGAAAAAAGCTTAAGACTCTGTTCTAGATAAAATAGGCTACCATCCCTCTTGAAATGCCTGCTGTAACCAAGGAGAGAGTAAAGGTGACATAGGACTTACCAGAGGTCCTCGCCAAAGGGAGTGCAGACAGTGACCAGGAAATACCTGAAGTGGCAATAGCTGTCTGTGTTTAGGCATTCCTACTGAGTCTGGATGCCTAGCTACTGAAGAAAAAACATGCTGTTTAAAAAAATTCTAATTGTTTTTTCTTCGTTTTTAAAAAGATACAGAAACCCAACTTTGAAATAAATTAATTTGAAGTGTATTCTGGATTGCTACCAAGCACATGCATGGCTCCCATCATAGTCTCCCTTCTCTGTGTGACTTGGTGCTGCTGTCTCTGCCTTGCGTCTCCTGTGGATGTCAGGATGTTAATTTAGTGGCCTCGCTACACAATAGAATGCAACAAAAGCAGTGTAAAGTACAACTGAAACCAAAATTTAATAACATATCAATAATTGTAATCTGTTCTTTCTAATATATATAGCTTTTTCTTGTTCTCTCTTTCTTTTTTTCTTCTCATGATTGTGCTTATTAACTTCATGGTATAAAAATACCAATTCTTCTAAAAATTCAGGCAACAGAGTTCTCATTCACACATGTGTTTTTGAACAACGATGCAGAAATCCCCTAAGATATTAGATAGTCTTGGCAAATTATACGTATATATATATACAGATAGACAGTAAAGTAATTATTGTGCAGTTTCCCTGTTTTGTGTTTTATCAGCTAGCATTACAAAAATTGATGAGCTGAAGAAACAAAGCTATTTTAAAGGCAGATTAACCAAGAATACTGACAAAAGCATTGTCTACTTAGATTCAAAGTGAAGTAAAGAAAAATGCTGTAATTACAAGTAACACAGTCCTCTGAGATTCCAGCAATGTTAAAAATCAAGTGATTACCATTTAACTCCTTTCAATCAACTTTGATGTAATAACGTATCATGAGGGACTTGGAAAAACAGCAGTTAAGAAAAGCAGAGGATTATGTGAATAACAACCTCCTCGTTACAACAGTGATTTTTATGTTTAAAAGGTGATCAATTGACAGCCTGAAATGAAGTCCTCTGTGTAGCAGCAGAGAAAGTTCATTGCAGCCAGCAGTGAAACAAATACTCTCCCTGTGACACTAGTGCCTTAGATTAGGTTGCAAGGTTATCTATAGCCAGGCTGGATGCACAGTTTTACAGGAGGAAGTTCTATGGCATGTGAAGGTAGACAAATTCTAATGAAAGAGAGAAGATAGTGATGGTAGGTATATTAGTTTATTTGGAATTTAAATGAAATGGGCTTAAATTTACTTCAAAATCTGATCTATTTATAGTAATATGGTCTTTATTACAATAAACATTGTCACTATTATAATGATTATTATTCACCTTTGCAATAATATTTTTTCACCATTGATCAGCCTATACCAAATGGGATATAGAACATGAATGCTGAAAAGAGCAGAAAATTCTAGAAAATCCTCAGTTTGTCCCAATGCTAACAATCATCTCCATCTGCAAGCCCAGTAAAGCATTGTGTCTTTACACCAGTGCATGCTAAGGCAGCAGAAGAGACTTAGTTTGGCCTGTCATAAGACACTTTCTTTACAGACTTAGTGAGGAAAAACTGGCATGTGATAGACTGTTTCCCTCTCGTCCATGGGAGTTTTGCAAATCTGTAGTGCAAATACCAGCCTGCATTTTGAAACCTTTGTTGTAGGAACATTTGGGGATTTTTTTTTTATTTTTTTATTTTGCATCACAAGAGACTGGAGGGGCTGGATAATGCAAATACTGATGTCCTTAATTTTATGTGGATTGATGAATTGCACAGCACAATCACTCTTTAAATCAAGGTTAAAGACGTAGCACCTGAAGCATAAATGTTTCACATATAGCATCGTCTTGACAGACACCTTGCAAACACCAGCACACATAAGCACTGCAGAAATGGAAGAACCTCTCTACAAAATTACAGTGGGGCATTTGCTCAGTATCAAATGTGTTGATGTGGTGCTTAGGGACACAGTTTAATGGTGGACTTGACAGTGTTAGGTTTATGGTTGGACTCACTGATTTTAAGGGTCTCTTCCAAACTAAATCCTTGTGTGTTCCTATGATTCTCAGCATTATTCACATCACTGTTTTGCTGGACACCTGGAGTTCTGGTCCCTCAGATATATTTCTTCTAGGCTGTGGAGACTGCATATTCCACTAACTTGCCAAATAGGTGAAGACAGCCCAGAGCTTGTGTAGGGCAGTCAGCCAGTACGACTGCAGGTGTGTGTCCTATACTCAACTTGATCTATATGCGTGTAGTTAGCAAATCGAAAGAAAGATTTGATCATCATAGCACTGAGAAAAAACAGAATGTGATATTATTATTTTCCTGCTATTATTTATTATTAATGACTTGATTCCTCTGAGAGGGGTCGACATCAATGTCAGTTGCCAGTTCTCGACACTTCTAAGGAAGAGGCCCATTATTAATTAATTATTATTATCATTGAATTACTGCACCAGCTGTATGATAGGTGATTTTCAGACATATTCAGGCAGGTTCCCTACATGAAATGTTTAAAATCTAAACTGTGAAAATTACAAACAGCATTGCAGACAAACCAGACTGGGATAGAAAGAAAATGACAGAAGGGATTATGTTTGTTGCAGAGTCACTGAGCAAAACCCTGGGCTCAAGGGAGTCCATGGGAACTTTGCTCTTGAGTCCACAGGCACAGGAGTTTGCTGTTTAGTTTGCTTCTCTTGTTGCTGATTCAGGGGGAGAGTTGGGGCTTTCAAGTCTATCTTCAGATGCCACTGCAGCATCAGTTCAGTTATAGGTCAGAGAAATTAGATGAAATGTATTAAGGCATCTGAGTCCTAAGCATAAAATGCTGAAGAAGTAAACTATTGGAGGGACGAGAAGATGAGCATGAAAAAGTAGTTGGCAGCTATTTAGTAGAAAGCACAAATTATTATATCTGGTAAATTTGCCATTTTGCCCCTCTGTCCAGCCCCCAGTAGCTAAAAGAAGCAACTTATTCATGGTTATGTCCACTTTCTAAAACACACAAAGATTTTTCTCTCACTTACATGCACTTGAATTAAGTGCAGACTTAATGACTTCAAAGAACTTCACTACATGAGAATATGCTGTCTCTGGTTTAATCCAGCCTAACTGAGCACCTTTCCCCAAAGCTGTCTCTGCAGTAAATATAGAGGGACAATGACCTCCAAAGGACAATTCTGCCCAGTTAAGAGATACATTGCCCTCTGTAAGTTTCTGTCTTTTCCCACTATGGAGTTTAGGGTGACCAGATTCCTAACTCATGAGATGCCAAAATAGAGTAGAATGAATCCACGTCTCTATGCCTATGCATAATTTAAATCTACACCTCCTTGTAGCTCTGCTGCAGATCAAGTAATTGCTGGGATATAAGTGACAGCAAAAGATAGTCAATAGATAGGAAGACCATTAAGGGCTGTCTGGATTGCTTGTAATTTGCAGGGTTCTTCAAGAGTCCTTTGTGCCTGTTAACATTTCACTTATACTGTTCTTAAATGTCAGAACCTGACTGGACTTCCCTTTTCATGAGAAGCATATAGCCAAGGTTTGTATCCTGCACCATACTTATTATTTACAGTCTATTTTGTAAAAAGATTAGTTCAGTCAATCAAGGATTTTAACACATTTATATGGCACAATGGTGTATAAGTTTATTGACTGTGATTTCATGATGTGGAATAGGGAGAAAGCTATCTTGGAAAAATGTGTTGTTATTTTATATGAAATTCATGATGCTATTAAGTTTTTGGTCTCGCAGACTGTGGAGTGTAGCATTTCAGAGATAAACTATCTTGATGCTTTTCATTTCAAAGACAGGTAATAAGTGGAATACAACAATTTCCTGGAAACCCCAGACAGGAATAATCTGCTTTATGCAACCAGTCACCATCCTGAGGCTCTTAAAAAAGTTTTACTTTATGGCCATTTTGAGAACCTGTAGGATTTGCAGTCATGGCACTGGCTATATAGTAAAGATAGATTATCTGGTTAATAAATAGAGGGAGTGGGACTAAAAAGAGGAATATATCATGAAAGCAAATGGCACCTGCATTAAGGGACAGCAGTAGAAAATTGTTGTAGATGGAAGTAGATAAAAATAAGAAATTTTGCTTTTCATTGATACTTTATGGATCATTCATAATGACACCATTCAGTCTTCCCTCTCAGCCAGCATGATTCTTTTCTCCCATAGTCTCACAGAAGTTGAGAGTTTCTGCTGGCTTCCACACTGTGAGACACTGGATTTTATTATTTGGTCAGAACTAACTTGTGTGTGTGTTGGGGAAGGGGCCAGGTCAGAGTTCACATGGTCAGGCCTGCAGCCTCATGGCAGCCACGGAAGCCACATGGCAGGGCTCATGGAGCCCGCATAGGACAGCTGTCAATCAAAAAGCCCACCTGATAGCCCACCCACACCTCTAGCCCTGGAGCCCCTGACCCAAACCCTGACTGGCTGACTCAGGCGAGGAGTGCACTGACTGGTCAGTAAAGCAGACATCCCACCTGGGAGAAGCGGCCACAGTAGCCAAACCACATAAATATAGGACCACAGGGGCTCCATTCTGCCTTTTCTCTCAGGACTTGCCATCATCATGTGGAACCAGATTTCCATAGTATTCTTTGGTGGTAGCTATTTTTCTCTTAATATCTTTTCTTAACCCCTGTTCTCTCTTTCTTTACTCCTTTTTCTTCTCTTAATCTCTTTCTTTACTCTTTTAGTCTCCATTTCCTTCTTTGATGTTTCCTTAATCTCTTTTGGGTAACTTAAAACCAATGAGTTGTGTTTTACTAAGTTGTTAGTGAGTTAGCATGTGCTGGGTACTTTGGTGAAATGCTTTTCTTGGTTGTATGTTACCCCTTTCAACTTTTGCCAAAATGCCTATTTTCTCACTACTTTAAAAGAAATCTCTTGAGAAACATATGCAGCGTTTTCTTTTTACACAGTCTTGAGGTATTAAGAACGAAAGGGTCTGCAAAAGTTCAGTAGGCCAACTCTCGGAGTCTTAAATATAAGTAAAACACTTGGGCAAGCACTTGGCTTGGACCCAGAGTCTGACACACATGCTGAGTGCTTTTGTGTTATTGTGCGTGCCTCGTGTTGATGGGTACATAGTGCCTTTTGCCCATGGTGCAAACTAGCAGGATGCTGCAAGAGATACAAGCATGTTCAGACAGCACAGTGTCTGAAGGACTATGCTCCATCAATACATCCGCAGGCACAGTGTCATTTTAGCAGTTACATATTTCTGGATTAACACAGTGTTACATTAAACCAATTCAAAGGACAAAAAGAGAAATTCATGTCTACCTATATTTAACATCTACAGACATATAGATTTCACCAATTTTGTGTCTCAAGCAATATATTTTTCACAGCAGCAAATCTGTTCTGTGCTTGCAGAGTGTCTAGCACTGGACACATTGTTCTATAAAGCAATCTTCTGGAAAATAATCCAATGCTAATAACAAGAAAGAAGAAATTAGTCAGTAAAGAATGGTTTAAGTAAAGGGAATGTGATATTGAAGTCTAATTACATGGTCATTCAATCCCCAATATGGATATGATGTCAGGATACACTTTTTCGTCCTTCTTTATTTAAAATACAAATACAACATCAGTTCCCGAAATACAGGCTATAATTAGTCTCAACGAAACTGTAATGCCAGAAAAATCACTATCAAAACCCTCCTGATTTACCCTGATATAACAGGAAGCAGAAGGAGATTGTAATTTCATTTGGAAATACTGTGATTGATTATTGTCATTTCATTTTTCAGTTACAAGATAAATCTGAATTAATTTCAGTGTAAAGGAGCTCAGGATTAGGCTTTTTGACAAGTTTTTCTGACATATACATGGTGAATGGAGGAAGATAACTCCAGAGAAGAATTTAACTCTGAAATTAACTGAATCAACCTGAAGGGTCATTTACCTACCTTCACAGACTATGTGGTTGTTTGGGAGTAACTTCATTTCCATCTTGCAGACCTTTAGATTCTTCTTCAAAAGTACTTCCTTTCAGCATACTCTACAATCACATGATAGAACTTCTAAGTCAGTAGAATTCTTCAGTGAATCTCCCCACAAATAGGTCTGAGCAATATTTTTGAATGAGAAGTTTAGATAGGCAGTTAAGAGACAATTTTCAATGACATTTCAGGGAATACTAACAGGATCTTCAAATGTACAGACTGTAGGGTACAACTAAAAAGGGCTTTCAGACACACTAGAAAAGAAATTATGCAAGTAAAAACAAGTATACAAAGAAAAACCAAAAAGGCTGTCTTTCAAACTTTCACAAACTTCCATTCTCTCCTGGTTTCACAGGGATCAGCCATACCTCAGCATCCACCACAGTGCAGTTCGCTTGCGAAGTGGGCCCATGAGAACCTGATGAAGTTCAACAAGTACAAATGGAAGGAACTGCAGCTGTGTTTGGAGTACAGATATGAGTACAGACTGGGAGAAGGGCTTGGGAATCTTGTGGATGAAGAGCTCCACATGAGCCAACATTGTGCACTCACAGACCAGAAAGCCTGGGCTGCATCAAAAGAGATGTGGCAAGCAGGTTGATGGAGGTGATTCTCCCCCTTCACTCTGCCAACAGACCTCACCTGGAGTACTATTGAGGTTTAGGAATGGCATTCTCCAATTCAGTTCCCCCGCACCGAGACTCTCCCAAATCAGACACTGTTTGCTGACTCCCTGACCCTTCCCCTCCCTCTTCCCACTTTCAGGGGTAAAGTTGAGAACTGGAGGCACAAAAAAGTTAAAATTATGGGCTGAGATAAGAACAATTTACTGGAAACAGCAATGAGATAAGAAAACAAACAGTAACAGAAATAGTATTAACAACAAAATCAATACAAAAAGAGAGAATGATTCACATGCAAAAATTATCACCTCAGAGGCTGATCTGACCACACCCACATTTTCTCAACCAGAAAAAGGAATGTCTTTCTTCCCATAAATGAAAGATTCCCTTTCTTCTTCACCCTGGCAGTGATGTAAAATGGTATTGTGTAATGCTAGGGTCTTTGCCACACCCACTTGGCACAGAGCACTTCAGCCCAGAAATCCTGCACTCAATCGATCCAGCAGGCTCAACCTCCCTGGCAGCTGGGATTACAGGCAGTGTAAAAAAGTTAACACTGTCCTGGCTGGAACTAGGACAAATACCAAGTCCAGATCTGGGGTCCTTCAACACAAGAAAGCTGTAGCTGTTAAAGAAGGTCCAGAGGAAGATCACAAAGATGATTAGAGGGATGGAGCACCTCTCCTACAAAGAAAGAGAACTGGGGTTGTTCAGCATGGAAAAGTGAAGGCTCTAGGGAGACTTAATAGCAGCCTTAATAGCAGACCTTAAGGGGTCTTATAAAAATCAGAGAATCACAGAATATGCCAAGTTGGAAGGGACCCACAAGGATCATTGAGTCCAACTCCTGTCTCTGCACAGGACTAATCCCAAGAGTGACACCATGTTCTTGAGAGTATTGTCCAAACTCTTCTTGAACTCTGGTAGGTTTGGTGCGGTTACCACTTCCCTGGTGAGCCTGTTTCAGCACCCAACCACCCTCTGGGTGACAGGACAAGGGACAATGATATTAAACTGAAAGAGGGCAGGTTTAGATTAGATGTTAGGAAGAAATTCTTTATTGTGAGGATGATGAAACACTGGAAGAGGTTGCCCAGAGAAGCTGTGGATGCTCCATCCCTGGAAGTTTGGATGAGGCTTTGAACAACCTGGTGTAGTGGAAGATGGCAGGGGGATTGGAACCAGATTATCTTTAAAGTCTCTTCCAACCCAAACTATTCTATGATGCTCACTAAGTGACCTAGTAGGCAGAGGTCATTTCTAAAATTCAAAAACTAATACAAAGTTAAGTGATTGAAACTTCCCACATGCATTTTCCACTCAGATAAAATACAGGTTAGAATTTTTTTATTCCCCCTAGAGACTGTTCTGACAACCTTTCTGCAGTAAGATGCACTTATGATTCTCAGCATGGAAAACATGTTTTATACCATCTGTTCCATATTTATAATTCTTTAGTTTATATTAAAGGAAACAGTAAACTACAGGGATATTATACATGCAATTGAGGATTTTATAAGGTTCAATAAATTCCCTCTTAACAATCAATGTTAAGCCTACATAAATTCTAATCTTTCTACTGCTCTACATTTTACTTTCTCAGTTCCTCAATCAGTTTTGTTGCTCTGTTCTCTAATTTTAGATGAGGCATCAATTTCACAACAGGATAACAGGCTAAACTCCCTTTTTGAAGAGAGTCTATGTGGTAGAATTGCAACATCTAATCAAACCAAAGCTGTAGAAATCACTGATTTTTAGATTTGGGTGAAGAGTTAGAAAGTATCGTCCAAAAGAAAGAGACTTAAAATGCTTTGGTTTTTCTTGCCAAATTCTTTCATTGACACCATATATCTCATTACCAAAGCTTGCAAGAAACAAATATGATGATGACCTAGATTTAGAAAATTATCAGAAAAAATCATCATCTCTGTTTTACCCCAAACTTGAGTTCTGTGGGCATAGGTCAAGAGTGTGGGTGATTCAGGTTTAGCTCCCTTCCAGGGTGACTGAAAACACCATAATCCACTATCGATGAGAGCAGACAAATATTGGGCTGCCTCAGTATCCTTTCAAAGACAAGTAAGCATACACTAGAGTAGGGACTGTAGTCCCACTCCACTCAGGCAAATGTCTTCCTCTCCTGGCTAGACAGTTATACCAAATAACTGGTGATCTGTCTGACAGACTTATGTCTTCAGTATCCAGCAGTGAGGACCTCTCTGATTCAGAATCTCTTCCTGAATGGAGAAGATCTGAATCAGGGTTTTCCACAGGGAAGTTGTCAACAGCTAGAATTAACTATTCATTGAAAAAAGCTTTCAGTTTTCTCTTACTGTTGTTTTTCTCTTTCATATACCACATATAAACACTTACTGAGAGAAACAGCAAAGCAGTGAGTCTGGATCTCCAGCCAGAGAGCCGGACAGATTCCAATCTTCACTCCAGCTTGTATTTAATTATTTTTACAGGATGAAACAGTATCAGGAAATCCCTAGTGGAGTGGCATTTAGGAACTTCTGATAAGGATTTGAATCCTTCAGATAGAAGAAGGAAGAGATATCACTTTTTTTCACATTTCAACTAACTGCTCTGACTCCTACACTACTGGTAAATGAGAATAACTCATTTGTAATTTTGAAACATTAAGTCAAAACAGTTTCCCAAGTTGGCTGTGTCATTTGGGCAATGATGTTCTGTTGCATTGGGGTATTGTTTAAATGTGGGGGTTTGTCTCATCAGATCATATACCATTTTCATTACATTTCTGTGTACATTGTAAAACTATGATGAGTTTCTGTTCTTGATCCCCGTTTGAAGAATCCCTCTGACTTCATGCAACATTCCTCAGATTTATGACAGATTATGACTCACTGCTCTTTCTGTCATCTAGGAAGACAAGTGAAAAGGGTTAGTTTCAAATTAGTGTGTGAAGCCTTTCAGCTTCATTTTATTTCCAATGACACATTCCTTGTTCTTTGGAAATTATACTGAGATTCCCCATGAAAAAGCCTTGGTATACAAGGAGAGTTTCACTGACATTAATAATGATGTCCTTTAGCACAGTCTTAAACACACACTGATTTTGGTGCAAGCTTAAAGCCTAAGTCAGCAGTATGTTCACTGCAGACAAAGAGAAGTTTAGGGGTTACATCATCATATTGAGAGCAGGATTGGTTCTTACACATTTTTATGTACTCATTTCCCCATAGTTGTGCTGTCCTTATTGTCTTATTCTTTTGAGCCCACAAGTAAAAAAGCAAAAAGGAATTGTCTTTACTGCACAAGAAAATTTTTGTAGAAGAGATGCAGGCAAAGAACAGGGAAGAGGTACACATCTATCTTCTCGCAGGTTACCAAAGTATCTACTTACATATATCTCCAGAAAATAAAGAGCTAGATTTTGGTTCCAGCTAGTGTATACCCTGAAAAATTTCAAACAGTGATAAAAACACTGTTCCTTAGTAAACCAAAGGTACTGCAATAATTACAGGTAGCTCACAACTGACACATATTTTAAAGACACAGAGGTTTGTGATTGAAGAAAAAGTTCTGCCAGTGGCTAAAAGCACAACATGGACTTCTGTTTTCTTGGAATTTCTACAAATAAAATCTATTATAAGATCAATATATGTCATTCTAAAACCTTTTTTACTAAATAAAGAAACATATTCCTCCATTTTTCTTTAAAAAAAAAGATATTTGAATATATTCATTTGTTGGAAATATTAATTTACTATTTGGGTTAACTGTCCCTGTAAGCACAAAGCAGATAATGCTGGAAAGGCAAAATGAACCTTTCGGTGGGGGCTTTGGAGAAAATAAGGGGATGAGGGAAAATAAGTCACAGTTCTGCTTGTATCCCCTCAATAAATTTTCCCCAAACAAGTCCAGTGAGCTAAGAGGTTCATTTGTGTTTCATCACCTTCCTGGACCTCACCTGGAATACTCACGTGCTGGGTGTCACATTGTTCAAGTGACCACTAGTGCTGGAGCAGGTCAGCTGACTGCAGGAGGAAAGTCATAGTATTTCTCCTTTATAATGTGTGGACACCTTCCCATGACTTAGAACACAGACTGGGGCCAAATAATTTGCAGGTTTTGTTCATGTGAATACCTCTAGTTCCTAAATATGTTCAAATACCTAGTCTTTTTTGTGCAGTAGGCAACCTAAACTCTGAATGCCTCCCACAAGCACACACCTCTTTCTCCTTGATAAAAACAAGAACAGGTTTCTGTCTTCTGCTTGCCTTTGGTAAACAGCACCATCAAAAATTCTCCATAAGTGTTGTGAGAGCTCCCTCTTCTGTTAAAACTGCTTTTATCAGCTGATTTAAAGTCTCAGGTCTCATTTACAGAGCTGAATCATAGCTGAGCTGTCACAGAAGGAGAAGGCAAGCAGACAAGGAGATAGTGTTAGGATCAGCTACAGAAATAGTCTCCCAGAAAAGTGTTAGGCAAAGGGATGTCCCTGATGGTGGCAGCTGAAGGATGATGTTATCTGTCTGTCGTTCCTTGCTTCATCTCTTATTTCTCTGGTCAAATTCTGTCCTGAGGTTCTCCACTGACTTTGGTCAAGTAGCAAGTGCAGGGCAAAATTTAGTCTTTTTCAGAAAATTCCCTGCAAGCAAGAATGAACAGCTCCTATTGTTAGAGACTTGATCAGTTGTGAGGTGTAGCTGGTGGGAGGGCCAGATGTAAAGAGCTTGAATAGGGGTTTAGGTTCTTTACTGACAAATTTTTATTCAATAATCTGTTATTGCTTATTTCATTTAATTATTGATACCAAATAGTAATCTAAAATAGGCACTTTTTCATACTAGATGACCTTCAAATGACACAAAAAATGAAAAACTATGCAGATAGGCAAGGGGAAACACAGCTTTCACCTTGTCAATGCATTTTGTGCTAGGTCTCACAGGAAAAAGAAGCAGGAAGCCCACTAGCCCTAAACAGCCATTTCCTCCCTGAAACACATGCCTGTAGTAGTTCACCCAAAAGTGGCTTTTTGTTTTAGTTCTGAGCATCAACTTTTCTAACGTATACAGATGGACCTGTGAGTGATACTGAGATACCACTCCAAAAGGTCTCCATTAACTTGACAGGTAGGACTTGAAGTCAAGGGCAACTGCAGTAAGATGGCACTGCAAAAGAAAGGATCTTCCATACAGGTAGTTCTTCAGCTGTTTTAAAAGCCTTGTCAAAATGAATTAGGCACCAAATGCAAGTAAACGTTATCAGGCATCCCTCTTTCTTCATTTATCATTGATTTCAGCTTTTAGCCCTACATTCAAAAAGAGAAGGTGCTATCTTAAATGGGCTTTCAGACATATCTGAGTGCTAGAGACAAGAAGATACCAAGAACTTCTGTTCTTCTTTTGGGGGTGGGGAAAGGTGTGCTTGAACTGCTTTAGCTGGGGAAGTGAGATGAATCTGTGTCTTCCATAGCTGTATAAGCACTCAGACATGAGGCCATTCCATGCACATTTTCAAGGAAAGCAGCAGCCACTGTTATCTATTTGTCATAGATATCTCTCAGGCATGCCGTAAGCAGTTTCTAAGAATGCCTGATCAGGCTGAGCCTCTTGGCAGGAGGGACTGTCTACGTGTACTTTGGTGAGAATGAAGCACTTTTCATCTGTCCTCCTCAGGCTGAGCTCTTCTGGGCAGGCACAGAAGCAGAACAGGAGGTTCTCAGGGATTTTAAAGGTTAAAAACTGAGGCATCTCCAGAGGCAGCTTGTGAGGCTTTTCAAGGTTTGGATGAGAGCTGAGCACAGATTTTCAGGTTGCACATTTTGATGTCTGAATTCTTCCTGGTTCTCCCTGGAGGTAGTAGCATCTTTTTGATTTACAGGATGTAAGAGCAAGGAGTTTCACCTGCTCCATGGTGGGACTTCACACCTAAACACCTGCCTAAATACTTTAGAAAATGTGATTTATAGGTCATGACAATACTATTCCACATATTTCTTCTCTCCTACACAAAGCTTGCAATTAAATAGCAGATAATGAGTATTATAAAACCTGCTTCTGCTGTTTCTGAAGGATTTTTTTAGATGCAGTCCCTTAGTAAAGAGCATTTCTGTAATTTAATCCGTATATTGGTGAAGACAAAATAAACAAGCACAACTGGAAGATGTAGACTACCTTTGTGTTATGTTTGCCTTTGTGGGGGGAAAAAATAATAAAAATACTTTTCAGCCACTTGATCATTTTTGTGGATAATTCTGAGGTTAAACTGAGGCTGTTCTGTCTTTTTCAGATAGTTAAAATCATAGCACAGTTCCTTACCCACAACAGTTAATTATCAAACACAACCAGTTGCAAAGCTATTAAATAATTATAACACATTTTACAACTGCTAAAAAATGTATATGAATTTTAGATGGTGATATTATCATATCCCTTGTTAATATTCCTCAGCAGTTTAATAGAATAACTTATGACAATTAAGCACAGTAAACACCTTTTATTACGGTTTTAGCATAATTTTGCACTATATTTTCTACATGCTAAATCACACCTTCAAAGGAATCAAGGTGAAACATTAAAATGCCAATCATCCTGGGATCCTGAAGGGGCAAAAGAGGGAAGTGTACTTAGTGTGAGTAAAGCTGGACTGATTGATCTTTGGAGATGGTGCTTCCTCTACTTAAGAGACTCTGTAGGGCTTAAAACAACCCTTAAAGTTCTGAGGATAAATTCTTGGTGCAAGGAAATAGAGTGGGCTGTGGAAAATACTAACATAGATCAAATTCATTGCCTTAAAGTCACTCTACACAACAGTAGTAGAGTGATCTCACTATTTTATACAACTGCAACAATTCCCCCAGTATCATGGGATCCTCAGCACATGCAGGTAGATTTTAGCCTTTTGGACCTTTTCCTCTATTTGTGCTGTACCTTCTGAACCACAAAACATCAATCCCGAGTTCCAGATTTCTATAACATTTTTATTCTGAGGCATCAGGCAAGCTATGCAACTTGTTAGCAACTTGGTAGCCTCAGCAAGTCTGGTCCTGAGGGCTTGCAGGAGATACCGTGAGCTGGGGCTAGTTAGCAGAGCTGTTAACATAGCGCCATGAGCTTTAACTGACTGTTTCAGAAGTAGATTAATCCTTTGCTTCAAAAATAAACAACAAGTACTTTGAACAATTTTTGCGTGCTCAAAGAAAATAAACAGCCAAGCTGCACGTACAACCTGTTGAAAATCGAAAAGGTTCAACCTTGTCCAGAAGTTTCCAAAACAGTACCAACAGCAGCAGCTGATTGTGAGCACCAAGAGTAAGTCAGAAACAGAAAGTGGGATTTGTCGGGATGAATCACTAGGCATGTATTTTCTGCCCATTTCAGTTACTTGGGACAATAAAGAATTTACAGATACTCCAGGGGTACAGACCCCAAAGAGAACCCAGGAAAAGAAAGAACCCGAGTGAACTCTGGGGAACGCTGGCGATACCGCAACCCAGACCCAGGACTATGTACTACACAGCTGCACTATTGCACTAACCCACCTGGCATTTGTCCCAGCCCACTTCATCACTGCCATGAAGCAGAGAAGCCATGCAGCTCATAAAAATTCATTTACCTGTGTTTTAGCAGTCTCCATAATGTCATGCGCGAAGGCTCACTGGGAAAATGTGTGTAGCAGTGCAGAAGGGCTACAAACTACTGGTTAAACCCACACATTTCTATAAAATCCCACTGCAGAAACATCCAGGAACTCATGAGAAACAGTAGATATAATTAGAAATTTATATAATATTAACAACTAGCATTTAGTCATATTCTGCAAACTGAGAAGTATCAATACATGAAAAAGGAGAAATCTACTGTCCTGTCAAATCCTGAACAACTCAGGTCTCAAATGCAGGAGACTGAAATCCTTGACCACAGTGTCCACCATCAGTTAAGGAGTTTAACAGTGATGGGAAAGAGACAAGGAGCAGCAATTAAAATAACAAGATTCTCTAGAAATATAATAAGATTCTATAGGAGCTGTCCCGGAAACATCTATCACTTAGCAACAATAATCAATAATTAAATCAATTATTCTGTATTTTGAAATGGTCATTTCAGGAATATAATCATATTTTAAAATCCAGTGTATGATTTAAAAACAATGCTATATTTGGGGGGGGGAGTTTCTTACAGAAACAGCTGTAACCCATCTTACAAAAAGAAATCAGAAATGCTGTTGTAGGAGCCCCCGTGAACTACAGCTGTATGCTACCAAACAGCAAATATCCACTGGCACAGAAAAAAATACTTAATCAGATGATTCTGCATTTGATAATTCCAGCTATATGCCACTACCACAGAAACAGATGTCTGAATGAGGCAGTGTTGAAATAAATCAATATAGACCAGAGCTGTGATTCTTATAGAGGATGAATTTCTCACAAAAGTTCAAGCCATCCTCCACCTTATAGCATTGTTCTCAATTTCCAGGAAAATATCTGGGCTTGCTAGAAAGAGGTGGGGTTATTCAGTAGGATTCAGCTGAAAGTGTTACAAATGAGATCTGGGATGCAGACTGAGCACAGGCCATGTGATCACTCTCAAGTTGTTGGGTTATCCCTCCAATTGACTTTGTAGTCCTCCAACTGAGACTTTCCAAGGAGTCTATGGAGGGCATTATTGCTAAACAGTGTGACTGGGAAACAGTCAGTGCCAGCTGACTGGGGGTCCTGGACTTCCTTCAACTAGTAATGTTGCCATAGGTCAAGAGTCTTTACTTGGTGGTGAATTTTCTACAGATCTCACTTTGACTCGATCACCAAGCAAATGGCTGACTCATCATCACCATCAATGATCTTGGATGTCTTTTTTCAACCTATATGTTTCTATGATTCAATATTCACCTTCTTGTCATATTCTCAATATCTAGAAGAAACAGTGTATCTTGAGCTCACTTTCACTGGCTGTACCTGAAAAACTGTACTGACCTCTCTGGATGTTCTAGTTAGACACTCAAATCACATTTTCCACACCCCAGATCCTCACACAGTTGCTCTAAGGCTGATGGGTACATCTCCATGGACATTTCCACAAGTGTCATAGCACAGAACTCACAATACCAGCATGCTGACTGTCAAGCTTACAAAAGGTGACTCCTTACAGCTTTTCCTGAGGAAAGAGCAGGACAAAAAAAGGTGTTCAGACAGCCAGCAAGGCTCAGCAGAAGGACATCTCTTGTTGTACCCCTGGGTAGCCCAGAAATTACACTCACAGTCTACCCCCACTACATGCTAGAGCCCTGTAAAGACACATCCCAAAACTGGCAGTCAGTTCCCACAGTGAGAAGTTGGACAAATCTGTCAAGTGACTGATATGCATCTAATTAAACTGTCTTTTGTAACTCCCAGTAATGTAGACTAACAAGATAACACTGTGAATACTGCATCTCAGGATAGAAAAATTATAAAACAGATGTCTAACTGTGTCATATGCCATTCTTCTGTCCTCCTGCCTTTGACAAATTTACCAGTAGTGGTAGGATAGCTACATGGATTCTTTGTTTCCTCATCTCTATCTTCTCAGATCAAGGTGGAAAAATAACATGGTTTTCAATCAATTTTGCAAGTTATTAAATCTGTTTACCCCCACAGCAGATATATGCCAGAAAGTGGTGGATTGACCAAGCCTAGCTCTTCTACTAAGAGACTTGATACACCTGTGGTATGTACTAAGATCCTTTTCAAGGATAATCTTGACATCTGATCTCTGATGTAATTAGCACAATTGCAAATTTTCACAAGGGATTCTCTGTTCTTGTCAAAATCTTTACTGTAACAACCTTTGAATTACAATACAGCAGCAAGTGTACTACACTGTTCAGCAGAGGAAAAGATACAGTAGGAACAACTCTAAATGAAATTAATTAGAATGGTTAATGTTCGTGAAGCACTTTGAAGATGGAAAGAGCTATAGTAGTGTTAAATTATAATCATTAGCATGCCAGATCCTGAAGGTCTTACTCATTTATTACCCATTTGTTACACAGACTAAACTTATGTTCATTTCAGCTGAAGATTTATCTGAATGAGATACAAATACAGATTTCAAAATTCATAAAATAACAATAGTAAATATGGATTCATATACCTATTAATCCGTAAAAAACCTGTGTTCATAGTCCCTGGTACCCGACTCTGCTTAGGAAAGACTCACTTGGAAATGTTCTCAGACCAAACAGCTCCACTGTCTATTTAGTTTGAAAAAAAAAAGAAAAATACAAGCAAAACAACAAAAGAGTGTTCTACACTGGATTAAGTAGGAGCTCTGTATCAGGGGCAGGGAAGGCAAGGCAAGGCAAGGGGTCAAGAGAGAGGGAACTTCTGCTGGACCAGATATTGCAAGGAAGGAAGGACTGGTTGGTGATGTGAAGGTCAGGGGCAGCTTTGGCTTCAGTGACCATGAGATGATGATTCTCAGAGGAGGGAGCAAGGCAAATATTAGTACCATAATCTTGAAATTTTGCTGAGAACACTTTGGTCTCTTCAGAGATCTGCTTAGAATCCCATGGGATCCTACCCTGGAGAGAAGAGGGATCTAAGAGTGCTGCCTTATTTTCAAGTATCAAGTATTGTCAATTTGATAAGCATAAAATTAAGTAAAAACAGTAAGAGGCCTGCATGAATGAATGAGGAGTTCCTGACAAAATTTAGTCATACAGAGGCAGCAGACAAGAGGTAGAAGCAGGGACACTGCAATTCAGAGGCACTATGCAGTCATGCAGAGATGAGATGGTGAAAGCCAAAGCCCACCTGGGTTTGAATCTGGCAAGCTCAGAGAAGAGCAGCAAGAAGGGCTTCTACAGGTATATCAGCAGCTAAAGGAAGAGTTATGTGAAGGAAAAGGTCACCCTACTGCTGCATGGAGCATGTTATCTGGTGACGCAAAACATAGAAAAGGCCAAGGAGTTCAGTGCCTTTTTTGGTCAGCCTTTCTGCTAAGATTCATGCTCACCATTCCAAAGCCTTTGTGTCTAGTGGGGAAGTCTGCAGCAAGATAGGCTTACCTTTGGTAGAAGAGGATCAGGTTAGGGAACATTTAAACAAAGTGGACATACACAAGTCCATGGAACTTCATAAGGTGCACACAGAAGTGCTGAGGGATATCTCCTGGATATTTCCCTGTGAGTCCACCTTGTATTATTTTTCAAAAGTCATCATGATTGGGAGAGGTTCACAGGGACTGGAAAATTCAAATGACGCATGAAGAAAGGCAAGAGGAGGATCCAGGGATCTTACAGACCAGTCAGCCTGACCTCAGTTCTTGTTAACATGATGTAACAAATAACCCCAGAAACCATTTCTAAAATTATCAAGATGATTTGAAGTAATCAGCATGGATTTATGAAGGATAATTCATGTCTGACCAACCTGATAGCCTTCTACAAAGAAAGCTCTGCTCTGGGGCATAAGGGGAGAGCAGAAGTAGACTTTAGCAAGGCTTTCAATAGTCTTTCATAATATTATCATTAGCAAACTAATAAAGCACAGGCAAGATAAACTGACAGTGAGGCAGGCTAAAAACTGGCTGATCCTTCCTCTCTACTCAGCATTGATAAGACACATTTGGATTGCTGGGTTGAAGTCTGGGTTCCCCAGTACAAGAGAGACATGGGCATACTGGAAAGAGTTCAGAAAATAACTGCAAATATGACTAAGTACCTGAAGCATCTCTGATACAAGGGTAGGCTGAGAGAGACGGGACTCTTCATTCTGGAGAAGGCTCTGGAGGAATCTTATCAATGCATATAAATCCCTGAAGGGCAGGCGTAAAGAAGACAGAGCCAGGCTCTTCTCAGTGGTTCCCTGTAACAGGATCAGTGGCAATGGGGAAAACTGAAACACAGAAAATTCCATCAGAACACAAGAAGACAATTTTATTTTGAGAATGGTGAAATACTGGCACATGGTGTCCAGAGAGGTCTTGGAGACTCCATTCTTGGAAAAAGAAAAGGAACAGATGGGAAGAGACTGCCCCTTGCAGTTAGCTATATAAGAATACTGTTTAAGAATTCACACATTTAGGTTTAGAAAAATGAAATGCTTTGTGAAAGATTACCAAAGTGACAACCACAGAAGGTGTGAATCTACCTCCACCTCATTCTCCAAGCATAGTCATTTATTAACCCTCTCTTAACTCCCTCATGTCTCCTTATTCTCATCAGTACTTCAGACTATTCTGGGCAAAGAGTTATGACAGAATCCAAGATCAGCAATAACGTGCATCACATATTGTCTCCCAACACCATCATTCAATGTGGAAGAAAGTTCATTTAATAGGTCAGATGGTTTCACTTACGGTACTTCAGTATTTCTCTTCACTGCAAAAGTAGCTACTACTCCTGGTAGTTGCTTGAAAGTTGTTTACTTAAGGAAAAAAAATTTGGATACAGCACACTTTAGTGATGCAATTAATTCCTAGTGAGGGTAACAAAATACCTTTGTAAGGGTAATCAGAGATTTTAATTCACGTCTTTTAAAATTTATTTTTTCCCTTATGATGTAATTTCTGCAAATAGTACATATCTCACCCAAAATTTATTTGATGAGCAGCCACCTACAGGGAGCACACATCAAATTCTGAGTTGCAATAATGTCCAGCTTTTCCAGCTCTTGCTGAGAGCTAGCAGCTCCTTCAGTACTCCAAGGGTTTGTCAAGCAGTAAACAGAAGCAGCAGCTGGCCAGGATGCTAGGAGAAGAAAACATAAATTAGAAACAACGTCGGTTTTTTTGTTCTTGCTTAAAGCCATGTTATCAGAGAAGATGCATGTGACAGGGATGGGAGTGCCTGTGAGAAGAAGCTACATGCAGACTTCCTACAGAGAATTTAAAATATTGGTTAGAAGTATCAACATATTTTGGCTGCATGCAAGTCCTTGTGTATTATTGTAGTGCCAGAAAAGTACACAGCACCTCTGAGTCATATAAAAGTTCTGGTTCCTGCACATAATCTGCATTTAGGCAGAAAGTAATAACTCATACAGTGGAGAAGAGCAGATAATAGTTCCCTCAATAGTATCATGTGACAACTTGAGTTGATTTTAACTCTGTTGTCGCTCTGTATGTATATATAGCAAAACTGGCTTGTAAGCACATTGCAAACCAAAATTCCTTTACAATTGCATAACTTCAGCACAGTGTGCTCCTTGTGAGTCCTGCTAGAGTGAAAAAGTGCTTTGATCACATAGGTGTCAACATTAAATGTGGGCATTTAAATTACACTATCTCATATAGATGCTTACATGAGACTTGTGAAGTCTCTACACAGCTGATGGAGAGACACAAACTCCTAGGTCAGGCTCTTGCCTCCTGCCTCTTCACTGACTGTGCAGCAAGCCTGAGCTCCTACAGTGGGATTTATGTCACCTAATTTTAGAAATCCAAATTTTTATCTTTTGGCTAAGCTAGTCTAAAAGCTCCTTCTACAGAGAGATGGGTATTTCCACTTAAATGTTAGTGTTCTTAACTTAGACAGTTGTGTTGAGGTGGAATGGCTTGCTTTCACTCATGGCATCCTTGACAATACATTATAGCAATGGCCTATGTGAACAGTTAGGAACAGATGCCTGTAAACTACATATTATATTACATACAATGATACAGAAGAACTTAAAAACATGGCAGTCATTAAGCAGTGTAAAAATTGATTTGTAACCCTCAAAGATCCAGCACATTTCTAACTACCTTCAGCAGTATGGAAGAATCATGAGTAAAAGAATTAGATGTCTATTTTATTCTAATATACTCTTAAAGCTCTTAGAGGTTTAACCTTATGAAAATAATGTTACTGTTGAATTCAGTGGTATACTACAGATGAGGGTTCAAAGATATTTCAAAGATGATTAGCAACTTCTCTTATCCGTGTCCCACTCTCCATACTTTATTAAATTATGAAGGAAGTTTCATTTGAGAGAAGAAGACTAGCCCATCAGAGGACAACCAATAATAATTTACTGAGGGCAAAACTTGGCAAATGGTAACACTCAAGAAATATTACAAAAATAGTTTGTTGGGAAATGTTAAACTTTTCCAATAAGCTGCACAGGCAAAAAGGGACTGAAAATATACACATTGATATATGTCTCTTTAATAATTTAACATAAAAAGAGAATACAATGAAATGAACTGTCAAGTATAAAAATCCTTTTAGTATTCTCTTTTCATGTTCAAAATCTTTGTTGTGTTTGAGCATCCATAATTGCTTTGCGTCAAGTTCCCTAAGACATTTCCATCTGTCTTTCAGCAAACTTGAAAATGTTTTCTGTACTTTTGGCTGTAGTAGAAATCAGATGTTTCTTTCAGCCACCAAGGTTACTTCTGGTGATTGTTTATCCTCTGCCTCTCTGTTGTGATCACTGGGGCCATCTTTCACTTCATCATGATACATGTATATTACTGTTTGCACCATCATTCACAGCTCATAACTTGGGATAATCCAGAAGGGTATTGCATGCATCGTTCCTTCTGTTTAGCCATTGAAATAACTTTACTCAGAATCAAAAGCTCAATGAAACAGCTGAGCCCAGCAAACAGAGCAGCTAACATGGGAGTTTCAGAAGGGTTAGCTGGAGACCCTGTGCTCAGAGGTAGAGCAGTTGCAGAAGGTGAGTTGGAAGAGCATTTGCATGCGTGTGTGTGTGTGTGTGTGTGTGTGTGTGTGCATTATCTATTCAAGTTTTGTCCTTTGGGAAGGCTGTGGGGACAGTGTCTCAATCTCATATCAGGCCATACTGATTAGCTTGACAGGGTTTCTGTGAGACCCATCTGGCCATGACTAGAAGGTCTTTGATCAGAATCAGTGCTTGAAATCATCAAGTAGCTAATCCCTCCCAGATTACTGAGGGAATGAGACTCTGCAGCGAGAATTTATATATAAATCATTTGCCTGGTGTGCTTTGGAACCAAGCAGATGAAGGAAGAATGGAAAGAAAGACAATGACTTTACATGACATACAGGAGGGATATTTGCAAAAAACACATCTGGAAAGCACCACTGTTGAAGATTCAAGGCAGCTGGGACCCATCACTAAGGAACAAGCTATGTGACAGATCAGGGTTTGCAGAACAAGAGACAAGGGTACCATTTTATATACCTGCTCAAATTCCACAAAATACTCATGTCTGAGCCACTAACACAGTCCTGTGCAAGTGATCTTGAAGGTTTATGGATCAATTTTCTAGCCAATATAGTGCAAGCTGGGGCACAAGCCACTGGCAGTTTCTACCATCATATCACATTTCAGAACAGCATCAACAGCTCCTTAAAAACCTGCCTGTCCTATATTAGGGGAAAAAAGCTGAGAAGTTGACATCTTGAAGTGAGTGATATATATCAGAGATCTGTCAGTACAAAAACTACCTTCGAATTTCTTAAAAAAAAAATACTGACAATTTCATAACTCAAAAAGTAGTGTCATGGAAAGATAAATTTGATTTCATCTTGGCAGATAAAAGGGCACTGTTCTAAGAACTAAAAACAAAGATTTTTTAGGAGCAAGTCATCATGACAATTACATTCATTATGTGCAGACTGAAAAAAGCTCAAATCAGTAATAAATACGGTTGGTGATTTAAAAGAGACAGGTTCATAAAGCTGAAAACAACTATAGGCTGATAGAACTGGGAAAAGGTATGAATAATTTGGGAGAAATTATTAAATATTTTATTTCATGGTCAAAAAGCTACCATCCCAAAGCTGAAAAATTAGGTGATGTTAGTTATAAACAACTTGACTTTAGCAGAGAGAATAAAAGCACCTACAAAAGCTAAAATATATTTGTGATCTGGGTGTGTGTGCATCAGTGATGGCAGGCTGTGGTGGAGGGAGGTAGTGAAAAAAAAGCAACATGACAGAAATGTATATATAAATTTAGAAGCTACAAAGTTTGGGAAACTGATTAAGGAAGCAAAAAAAGAATAAAGTAAAAAACAAGGAATGATACAGTTGTATGTAATAAAAAATACAAGAAATTCTGCCAGAGGTGCTTGTTTTTTCATAAATTAGTAAAGTAGGACTGCCAGCAATAATGCAGAAAAGTGTTCAAAAATGTTCTGATTTTTATTTGGACAAAGGACTATATATTCGGGTTACATGAAAATGATAAATACATTAATAAGGAATTTTTCAGAGGCTTTCTGTACATGCAAAGAACTATGAAAAACAACAATATGAGCTTTATTATTTTTGCTTAGAAATAAAATGAGTTTTGAATTATATTTAATCCAAGTTACCTGGGTCTATATTTAGAAATGTTATAAACAAGTCATTTGTTAGCCAGAGGGGTCCAGAGGAAACATTAGGCTGGGAGTCTACATTTTTTAAGGAAGTCACTTTAAACTCCTAAAGTAGCTTCAAACTCCTAAAGTAACTTCAAACTCCTAAAGCACTGAACAGATTTACTTCTTCATCTTGAAATGCCGATGCTTTCTTCAGTAGAATGCCTGTTATTTGTTAGGCACTTCACAAAGTCTAATATAAATTCTTTCTGAGCATCTGATGAGATGTTGTGTTTTTGGCAAGACAGGATGTCAGTGCCTGCTGCTTTTGAAGGCAGATTTTTTGTGGAAGGTTGTATATAAATACATATTAAGGAAGAATGTTTTAACATAACATTTGAGACATAAATATTCATTTCCTGCTGCAAACTATAGATGAACAAGGTATTCTAATTCTTTCTGATTCTTAAGCAATTATTTTTGGAATGTTTGCTACTTCTTCCATCTGTTGCTCCTTGATTCCATGTTTTCTGTACAAAGCAAAATACTTTACTGTGGGTTTCCTGGATTTCAGGGAGAAAAACATGCAATGGTGACGCTGACCAGAACAGCAATCACTGTTCTCCTGTGCCCTACATATGAAGGATGCTGAGAATATGATAATTCAGTGGTGGTTCTCACTACCAGAGTGAAATTTTGCCTGAATTCCTGCAGTTTATAAAAGCCAACAAACAAACTCCATCATTGGGCAAGGACCAACGCCTTTAAGGGCTTATTTGTGCAAGGTGGGCCAAACTTCTCACCTGAAGTGTCACACATGATGCTGTGGTACTGGTGCTGTGAGGCAAGCCTAAGATGAGCCCGTGCAATCAGACAGAAGGCTAAGCTCTGAGCCCAACCACAAGCCACTGCATCAATTTGAGGTAAATATCAATGTCCCTGTTCACTGCAGCTGTGAGAGAAATGGTATTTTCTGTGGGAACATTTTATGTCTCCTATCAAATCACATGGGTATTTTTGTATTCCATCTGATTAAAAAAATCAAAATTGAAACCTTTTCCTCCTGTTTTTAGTATTTGAAACACAGACAAAAAGGATGTTTTCTCACACATAAGCAAAGGAAGCAAATATTTGCCTCCAAACTTTTCATCTAAAAGAAAAACTGCAGAAGCATTTACATGTTAATAAAAGCAACTCCTTCTACTGGTTATTATCCTCCTTTCTCACTCATGCATATTACAGTGATCCAAGCGGAGAATGAGCAGGCTTTCAGACCTTCCTTAGCATGCAAATGAAGCACTGGCTTATGCATCACCCCTTGCATCTGAAAGCAACTTGTGTTTCGAAGCATAGCATCGTTCAGAAATTTGGAGCATCTTCCTCTATTCCTTCAGTCCATCCAGGCAATATTTTCTATGCCTTATGTGTAGGACTAAACCTATTCCAAACAGTAATAAAACTGAGATAGAAGAGCAGGTGAAGATAAGGAAGGAAATTAAAATAGATGGCTTTTTTATGGAAGTGTGTTTCAAAAAGGAGGAATTACAGCATTTTCCTCCAGCTGTACACTCAAAATCAGATATGAAGGACTATCTGATTACTTCCTAAAGTGTTGCCTGGGAGAATTAAGCACAGGCCGTGGAGCAAAGACGCTGCATAGGCAAATAGCTGTATTCTTTTACAGTGGCTCAAAGACCACTGCCTTCTGTCTGTCAAATACAGAGAACAGGTGCCTGCAGTCCTCCAGAGCAGGTATATCCCCTTTCTCCCAGTGTTTTTTTTATGCACCCAGTGAGTTTCAGTACTTGATTTAGCTCTTTCCCAACTTCATTTCATAGAGAACAGAAGATGGTTTTTGGCAGTGACACTCAGCTGAACTCTGTTTTGTGTGCGGTTAGATTTACTTCTAACACTTCTGAAAGTCGTTGCCCACATTGTTGCTTTTGTCCCAAATGCTCTTTTTGTTGGTCGGTTTTGTATTGAAATCACAGTTAAGCCATTCAGCATGGTATTTTCTCTGCAGAGTGAAAAGTGTGTGAAGGCAGTTGAAGGTCACACGTATTATAACAAAACAAAAGAGAGAAATAATAGGGCATCCATTCTGAAGTCCTCAGACATCCAACATATTATTGCCCTGGTGATTTCAGTGTGGATAAGAAGAGTTGCAAAGGGAAGAAGGCGTCTTAATCCAGCTGCTCCTTTCAGCATACACAATGAGAAAGATGCAGGGGTCTTGTTCCCCAGCCTCTTCCTGCCATTCCGTGTCATGTGCCTGGAGTGGTCTCTAGGGAATACCTCTGTGGCACGGCACCACAGAGGAAAACATCCAGTTTGTGGGTAACTGCAGTAGCACCCCTGAACTCCTTGGCCCATTTGCTTCCCAAGCCACACTCTGGGCGCGGTAGTCCCCCAAGTCCCATTTCAATTATACAAATATTCTTACTTGGGAGCCATGACCAGAGACACATTAACTGGCTGAACAATGCAATTTCTCCAGTAAAGACACAGCTTTTTCCTCTACACCAGTAAATGAAGTGCTTGGGAGCAGGGCATAAAACAGAAGAGAAAGAGAGTAGGAATGTATTTCATTACGGTTCCTTTCTCTCCCCAGATCCCCAACAACTGAGACAGGAAGAACAACCTGTATTATTTGAAGTGTAATTAATTTATTTTTGTGGGGTTCTTCCCAGCCTGACAGTGTACCCAAGCTCTTCTCTTTTAGCACTTTTCAGATATTAGCCCTTCTTTATTTTATTTATCCTTCAGTAGTATAGGACAAGGACTAATGATTTTAAACTAAGAAAGGGTGTAATTTGACTAGATATAAGGAAGAAAGTTTTTACAATATATATAGTGAGACACTGGAATAGGTTGCCCAGAGAGGTGGTGGATGCCCCATCCCTGGAAATGTTTAAGGTCAGGCTGGATGGGGCTCTGAGAGACTTGACCTAGTTGAGACACATCTCTGCTCACTGCATCTGGGTTGGACTTGATGACCTCTAAGAAAACCCCTTCCAGCCCAAACTATTCTATGATACTTGTAATTATGGTAGCTTCTGTACTGCACCAAGTCTCTGGTGGTGACACAAGCAAGAAGAGAAGAGCCTGCTGAGCTCTGGTTGTTTAGGCTGGTAGGCAGCCTAGATGTGCAAATCCCCTAGGCATCTGTAAAGGCACTGGGGTTTCACAGCTCTAACAGATAAGAAGTTCTCACACAGTTCAGAAACTCTCCTTCAGAATAACCCTCCAGTTCCAAACAGAAGGGGAAGAAAGGGTTGAGCTCACCTTTGCTCCAACTGACACAAGGAGAGGGACACAGCATTTGTCAGTCACCACAGCTCTTTTATTAGCAGTGAGTTCAGAAAAATCCCTTGCTTTCTGAGTCCTTGTCTAAGTTTGCATCTCTCACAGGCACCGTTTTCCTCCTCTGCCTCAAAGTCTGAACACTTGGCCAACAAAGCCCTANTTATTTCCCCCCCAGGCCAGATGTTCCCTCAGATGAGGAATGTAATTCCCTTGGAGTACAAAACACAATGCAGAGCCATGAGCTACCTTGCAGACCAGAAAAATTAAAGCCACTTCCCTATCTATACAGTATCGTGTATATATTACATTATTACAGTTCTATACCTAGGGTAATAAACCCAAATCTGTGTGGGAGGTAATAAACCTGCTGGCTGGACTGCAGCCAGTCTCATATTGTAGCTAACCTAAAAGAGGTATCAATGCTAACTACTGACAGAACAGACTGACTAAGTATTTGGGTGCTTAGCCTCTATCGAATTCTATGTTGCTGGAGCTCCATTGCTTTCAACAACTGAGCTAGTGAGTTTAAAGCTTACTTGGGTATGTATTACCAGCTACTTGGGGGGAATATTAATTGTGACCTGGTGCAAAGCAGGAGAGAATAAGAATCTCCTTTTTGCCTCCCAGAAGTGGAATCCTATATGAGACCATTTGTCTAAGTATATATGGTCTTCTTGTCAGGGCTTCCTGGCAGAGCGACTTTGTTCTTCCACACACAGCCCTAAATCATCGGTCCTGGGTTCATAGAACAAGGGTATTACAAACAGGAAGTGTCCGTATTAATATCTCATTTCATTGTTTCTAATCAGCTAAAATTATTCAGTCAGGGCAAGTTCTGCTCTCTATTATCCTGGTGCAATTCGCTGATTTCCACAATGGCCAAGTGTAATTGTGTGCAGAATTTGGCTATTAATGTAATTTTAATAAAAGTTTCTTCATGTATATTTCATAAATCTACTATTTTGCAGTGAGAACTTTCTAATCAGAGAGAAGGTATCTCTAGATATTGTTGCTTATTTGGTAATGTAGACAATAAGTAATAAATACCACTGCATTAGAAATGTAAGTGAAAGTGAAAACTGAAAGTTGCCTTAAAATGAGAGTAGATTAAATATAGTACATTTGCTTAAGTATCTTTATAATGTACCTTGACTTGATCGTTGGTTAAAATTACTTTCTCTGGATTTAACTTTTTATACAAGAGGGTAGAACACCTCTGCACTCTTGGAATAAACAAGACTGTTAAATTAAATGCATATTTAATTTTTTAATGTGCCAAAATCTTCCCTCAGCAATATCTGTGCATAGGAATTCATAACAGGATTTAAAATCAGAGCTGAAGGTCACCCCTTCTGTATCTCAGGCCATTGCATTTCTTCCACGTAAGGAAATCCAGTAACGTTACTCAAATTAAGACATTTCAGCTCCCTTGAGACCTAACTGTTAAGTGCTGCAGACAGAGATCAGCTGAAACAGAGCCACCACAAATGCTCACGGCCTTTACAAAGCCAGATAACAGAGGTGCAGTACTCTTGTATAGCAGGAAAAAACCAAGAGTTTGTGATGCTCTGAATCAGGAAGAAGCCACCTTTGCCTCTGAACATGTGAGCCTGGCATAGTGGGCAAGAACCAAACCAGAGGGTCATCTGTACCACATAGGAGCAGTGTCCAGTTCTTTCTGCCCTGGAGGAGAGTTTTCCTGATCTTAAAGGCAAAAACATGTTTGCTTGTCAACTCAGTATTAGTGGGAACATCCAGCTTCTTCTTCCTACTGTCTCAGCAGAGAAGGACTGACTGGGGAACTTTTCTGTGCTTTATGGTATTTGTCTAGCTTGATGTTCTCCCCCAGTGCTATCAATCTGTGGAACTAGTGTTTGCCATGTGTAGTTAGAAATTGCCAGAATATTATTTAACTCATTGCTACAAAGGCACATTTTCTTATTTATGGATAACCTCTAACTTGGGCATTCAATGAATGCTTCATCTGGTTTAGGTCAAAAAGTTGAAGCCTTTCTCTCTCTATCCCACACAGCTACCAGAACTCCTACCTCTAGACAACTAAACTCAGTGAAAAGTAAATAAATTCGGTGACTGCTTCTCAACCACTTCTTCAGTAGGCAGAGGAGAGTAAGTTCTGATATTATCCCTATAAGATTTTCCACATTCTCCTTGAGCTGAGGGTACCTTTTGATAGTATCCCTAACAATGCAGTGTACAGAAGAATGATCGCTTCACTAGTTCTGCTCATTTATCCCTTTTATGTATAGAAACCCCTCTTTTTATCCCACAGCAACCCCTTACACCCATCTCTGACAACTCAGGCTCATGTACCCCCAATGTAATTTATTTTTGAGGAGAGTGTTTCATCTGATAGGTTTTTCCTGCTTTCTGAAAGGCAGGAGTCTAAATCCAGATGTGAAAGTAGCAAAGAAAATGGCTTTGAGGACTGAAATCCTCAATGGCTTTGAGACTGAATCTTTGACTGAAGGATTGCAATTACTTTCCCAGAGCTGCTGAAAACTGCAGGGATGGCCCTGTTTGAGAGAGGTTCCTCAGCTCAGAAGAGTTTATGTTCACTTCAGCTGCTTAGTGTTGCCAAAGGGTTACAAATAAGGCCTAAGGGATAAAAATACTGTTTAAATACACACAGTTGCAATGCTGAGACATTTAGGGCGCTTGTAACATAGGTACTTCACACCATCCATGTGACAGATATTCAGGACTGTTTTCAGGTATCATCTAGAAAAGCCTGTATTTTTATGTCCTAGGCAAATAGCAACAGAGTTTACATTATCAAATTGTTATACAAATAGATCAATTAGAAAAAGAGAATTTGCATTCTTAGAAAGTGAAGGATATGTAAGCATAAGGGAAACCTTGAAAAAAAGACATTTTTACTGGATCTAGCAGCATGACTAATCACAATTAGTTCAGCAGAGTAGCATATATCATACAAAATGCTATACTGATAGCAAAAAATACTCAAATGTGTCATGTACCACACAAAAAAGGGAGGAACCAAACTGTGAAGTGCTGTGAGATAAAATGTTCAAGGTGCAATACACGATGAGCCAGAATAGAAAGAGATGACAGCAACCAGACAGCAGACCAAAATAAAATAAAATAAAAAATGACATGCTGCCTTTGATCTTGTTTACAAGAGGAAAGCAACTGCACAGTAAAGCTTTCATAGTATCACAGAATCTGCAAGTGTAGGAGAGATTGCTTCTGAGAGAGGGCTTGAACCTGAAAGTTTGCGTGCAGATCTGCCATTAACTTCAGCTGAAGCTCAGTGCACAGGGTGCCAGAAAGATTAGAGTTGAGATAACTCAGTAAGAGGCTTGAGAACAAGAAGGACATATGCAAAGAAAAATACCATTGATCAATATCACCCTGCGCTGTCCTTCTTTACACTGTATTAGTTCACAAGCTTTGGAGATAAACTGCATTTTTAATGAAGCTTGTGTATAAGACTTTACCATCCTCCAAAAGTAGCCACGTACTTGTGAAAAGGTTTTAGGATTATTAGGGAAGCATCAGTACAGTCCTCTGTGAGAGCAGAGGAAGAGAAGCAGTAATCTTGTACATGGGAAGCAAGTTTTAGAGGGATCAGCACTGCTACTTACTTTTTGAAAGAGAAACCCTTTTTCAAAAACTGGGTAGTATTAAACAGCCTCATTAGCTCTCAAAGTCTTCTTACTATTCAGAGACTTTACAGCACTTATACAGGGTGCAGGGTAGGGAAAAGAAGAACAAGCATTAAAATATATGTTTTTTAATATTTTTCAGCCTTTTCTATAGCTGAGCTAGTGACCCACATGTTATATGTAAAGTTATATGTAAGAATCATATGTAAAGGTAAACCTCATACTCTGTTTAGCACCTGGCAAAGAAAGTCTCAACGTAATGTCATGTCAACCACCGGACATTCATAATTCAAGACAACAGCTGATTAATGTGAAAGACTCCAGACAAAAATAAAAGGGACCAGAGGTCTAAAAAACACAGTCCAGCTGAAAAGATGGGAAGAATGGGTTCCATTTTCTCACAGGACTAAATGCCACCATTTTCAAGTATGTAAAACTTTGCTGCAAAAAAAGGAAAGGGATAAATTGATCTTTCTGTTTATTATAATGTTCTGGTGNAAGGGAAGGGAAGGCCTGTTGGTGAGGATGATGGTTGCAGTCTGGTCAAGAGTTGTAGTCACAGTCCTGTTGATGTTCTGGTCCTCCTCTGGATCGGACAAGTGGTACCAGAAGTCCCAAAACCGCAAGGTTATGTATGTTCAGGTTCGGGTGGGAATGCCCAGTACCTCCCCCAGGGTGGGGAGTTTCACAATGGGTGATTTACTATGTGAGTCATAGCATATTTTTGGAATCTTTGATGGCCTCTTAGCAGACATGACCCCTCAGGCTGGGTGTGAAGGTGCTAAAGCCTCTCCTATCTCACAAGGTTCTTTAACACCCAGCTTGTAGTCTGATGTCTTATTAATGATTCATTATTAACAGTTCATCAGAAATGACAGGTGTAGAATACACAACTTTCATTACACCCACATAGCAATAAGCTGGTCCCAGCCCCTGTAACTAGGACATATAGGTAGAACTAGAGGTAATAAGTTTAAACTGTTTCAAAGAAACCTTAGATGAGGCAATAGGAAAACCTTCCTAATGTTAAGGATGGGTTGAGGTATATAGTCTTACCAACAGGCTTTTTAAAAGGTATATGTGAAAGACAAAAATGTTTACTCATAGCTATTCTGTCCTCAGGCTGAGGATGGCTGAAATGGCTGAAATGGCCTATCTAGATTTATGAGCCAAGCTGCTGCCTCTGAAATGAAACATAACATATTTATTTTAAAATCATACTGCAAAGTTAAGGAGAGAAACTTTAATTAAAATTGCAGGACCAGCATAGGCAGGAAACATGTTTGGAGATTTGGCCTATGTTAAAACAACTTCTCTAATGCAGTCTTCGAGGGGCATATTAATGTCTATCAGCACTAAATATTTTGGCCAGTGTCTCTCTCCTGAATGTAGAAGATGCAGAAAATTTCATTCTCCTTGAGGCACTGTTTCATTCCTGTTTACTGGACAGATGGTCATGTGTTGACTTTCTAGATGAAGTAGTTTATTGTGGTGTATTAGTTGATTAGCTTTGAAAAACAGTTCTATGGAGAGAGGGGGGGAAATTGTTCTAAAGCTTTTTCTCTTTTTAGAGGGACTTACTGTTCCAAATTGCTTGCAGCTTTTCTCTCTGTATAATGATTATGGAGTTAAACATTAGTGAGTCTGTATAAGTAGAATAATGACAATAACTAGAGCAAGGAATGAAAATGTTAAACTAACAAATAAAGTGGTCGGTTACTGAAACAGATGAGAAAACAGAGGGCAAATTCTAATACCAAGACATAGCTGGCACAATGATTAGACCACAGGCAAAGCTTACTGAGTTTGGATTCAGAATGCTAAAGCATCAACAGTGGAAAACAGAAGACTTGCAACACAAAAAGAGCACAAAAAATAACTGGAGGATATATATGAAAGCAGAAGGGAAAATGGTGCATGTGAAAAATATTATGAGACAGTCTAAAAAGGACAAGTTTGCCTGGGGATGAGGAATTGGAGTGAATAGCTGCTCTCCCGCAGTACGGTATGGTTCTTTCTAAGGCAGCCCTTTCATCTGGACCCTGCTGACCCTAGTCCCCAAAGCATGAGCATGGCAGCAGTGCTGTGATTCCTCAAATTGCCCAGCAAAATGAATCTCTGTGCAGTTACATTTTCTTCAGATAGGATGACAATTTGTGTGCAGCATGCATGGTCTCTATAGGGCTTCGAGACCACTCTCTGACTTCACTTATAAGAAATCTGAGCATCCTACCCCTTTCTAAGGCACAATCTCATACAGTCAGAAGAAAACCAGCTCCTGTTGATAATGAGATGGCAAGGCTTATGCTGTGCAGGGTTGATTGATCTGAATTCAGGTGGTGATGAAGGGGAGCCTCATGGACTGAATCATTCCATGACTACAAGTGATCACTGAGTTGTGCTAGCAGCAATAAAATGACATCCTTTGGTTTTATTTAGGTTAGAAAAAGCAAGGCAGAGAATGACTGAAAGGCTTGAGTAGGAAGGCAAACCTTGTTAGTTTCTATTTATTTTTACCATCTAATATCTAATGCTTCATAGCTCTTGTGACATTTCAGACACATGCAACGATTGCATGCACTAAAATCTAAGTCCATAGAAACAGGCCAATTTACAGCAACTGAGGAGCTCATTCTTCTATGGACTACTACTGAGACAAATCATTTTGATTTTTAGGCTTTCCTCCAGCAATCAATATTTTTATTGCTTTACTTGAGATAGAAAACAATCCCATAACAACAAAAGTTGTTGGGTTTTGCTTCAGATTGTTTGTTTTACTTTTTACTAGTTTATTTTGAGCACGGTGGGGTAGCCTCTTTTCAGAGAAAATATGGAAAAGGGTGAAAAAAATTTATACTCCACTTTGAAAGGAAAGAAGGGAAAAGGCTTCAGTGCACTGCAGATAGGCTGAGGCTCATACTGACTGTTTGTTCGGCTTTCAGAGGCTGCATTCTCATCCATGCTGCTGTTTACATGTAAGGACTTGTATTGCCACACAGTCATATGCTGCTGCTGAGTCATTTCACTTTGTTTTCTATTTCTGCTCTTCATTCATCCCATATCAGAATTTGTGTTTCAAATCAATTGCACTGAAATATCTATAGCTGAAAATTCATATGAGCTACCCAGCAGGAATAAAAAGCACAGTGGCACATTCACTGGAGTCAGCTACACAAACTGCCCTGTTCATAAATACATGGTTTTTTACTTCCTGTGTCGCAAGTGGGTAAGAGATAGCAGCCAGGGGATATTACATAAACGTGATGCTCTGGTCTAGTGGCCACAGCCCAATTTTAAAATTTCTTGTTGTACCTTTTGTCACCAATCTAAAATTATTCTCTCTGTCAGACCTGTTCTTTGAGGAGATACTCAGTACATCCTTAAGGTGGGAAATACTTCTTTCTCTGAATATTACTCATTTGGCTAGCATCACAGGCATCAATATCTGTTTCTCAGAATTCAAGGGAAGACTTAGTTCATTTATCAATTCCAGTACTGAATTCTTTGAAAGTGGACAGATCTTTCAGAAGCATAGAAAAATATTTCCAAGTATCACTCAATCTCTTTTGCAATTTGTGGCAAGAAAAGATTAGCACAAGAGAATGGATTAGTTGCTGGTTGGCAGCTTCTCCAACATTCATCTCTAACATTTAGCTAGTTAGCTAAACTAGATTTACCTACATTGCCCAATGTACAGTAAAATTGGTTTAAAATTCTGTGCCGTTAAATAATTGCAAACATAATTATTTGGATTTATTCCTGGTGTTCTTCCTTGTAACTTCAATTTACTAGTTCAATTTTTTAAAAAAAAAATTGAAATCTGCAGACATTTCTGTAAATTTTGCAACAACTTTTTAAAGTCTCAAATGTGCCAACAATTGAGTCCTAGAGTAATGCTCCCAGGCAGAAGCATCTATTCAGAATTACCAGAGGAGTAAAGTAGCACAAGACAATCAAAGAGAGCCCAGAACATCCCTGTGCTGTCAATAAAAGGCAGGGTTTGTCAATCTCAGTTCTGCTTCAAACTCATTGCCTTACCCTGAGCATCTCTCTCCCTAACTATAAAATTATAAACTGCCAAGATTAGCTATTGTATACAGAAGGCTAGTAGCTTACTGAGTGTTTACACAGTTTTCCGTTAGGGAAAAAAAAAAAATTATATTTGTGAAGGATTGAGGGGAAAGTAAGCATTGCAAACATTCTGTTGTTTTGTACTTATTTCTTATGAAATATTTCATGTGCTAAGATGTTGCTGACAGCCTTAGTCATTTACCAGTTTGATGCCCCTTTGTAAGGACTGTGCTATTGACAAAGAATCATTTCCCCCTTCATAATAATATTTTCATGCCTCATGTCATTCCCACCTGTGGCTTTTTAGTAATTAATGATGTTACAATGCAAATTCTAATCAAGCTGCATATGTATTTTGTTCATTTGTTTCCTTATGGGAAACATTTTAATTTCCCCTGGCCTTTATGAAGCAGCTGCATGTCCCTCTGATTATTTCTTCTGTTGAAAAGCGGTCAAAGTGTTGTTCAGGACAAAATTCAGTCCAGCTGTAAGTAGGTGAAACTCTTTTGGCCCACAGTGTCCTAATCCCCATGCTATCTAGTTTTATTAAAAGCTAGGCAAATCACAGAATCCACGAGATGTGCAGTAGCCTAAAGACAGACAGAGAAATGAGAATTTTGGGACTACCAAAGCAGAATGCTATAGTGAGTATTTTGAAGATTGCAGCAGCTCTAATGCACAGAAAATAAACTTTCCTGCTACACGATGCTGTCTGCTAAGAACACACCTGTAAATATCATCTGCTTCTTGTTTATGTCTATGAACTAGATTAAAGCATTCAATATAGAATTTTCTTATTAACATACAATTTAATGTATTTTGAAATGAATTCTAATGCATATATAGCAACTTGTCTATTATTTTAAACCTCTGTTTTGCTGCAGGCAAACATAAAGACAGCCATGCAGCTGAAGCATAGGCCTGGGGCTGGGGTGGTATACTAGGATCTGTCATGGCCTTCACATTTATTTTATTTCAGTCCTATGAGCGATGCCTTAAGATTTTTATATATTTGTAGATTTTAATATAGCTGTATAGTTTCTCACACTTAAGGTAGCAGCTGACAGTTTCTTAACCCCTTTCTCACACTTTGTGCCACATTCTTGAAATTCTGTTTAATGGTCTTTTCAAGGAAAGAGGTTTTAGTAAGGACGTCTTGTTTGGGACACATGCACCTAGACCAGAATAATAAGATACATTGTAATCAAAACAAGATAGAGATCCCAGAACCCTAGGTAAGGCTCCAACAGGACAGTTCTAAGGGTGCTACCAAGGGCAAATGGGTTTTGGGTTGAAGATAGCCAATAGATACAGTAATTAATTAAAGCTATAAAACTGTGAGAATTCTATGCTGAGGTGTGCGCCTATGTACTCCATGCACCTGAAAGCTTTTATTGAAGAGCTGCTCTCTAACTTATCTGTACTAATACTGTTTGGAAAGGGGTTTTTCCCTCCATTTTAGGCAACATTAGGACTCATTTTAATCTTCTGTGAAATGGAAACAACACCTCAAATACATTGCAGGGGCTCTGGAAGGTCTATTTCTTCAAAGGTCTGACAATCTCTGCTACAAAACATTGTAACTACTGTAACTATTGCTTTTACATACATCTTATACTTCAAGGAGATCTGAAGTTGTATCTTCATTACACCTTAATAACCTGCATTTTTGTTTTCTCTTGTAGCTGGAAGCAGTATTATAAATTATGTTCCAAACACTGGGGAAAAAATTCATCCTCTTTGTTCTTCCTGGGCTGTCCACACTGCCTTTATCTGTTCTCTCAACTTCACACAGTTTCCACAAGTGAGGTTTCAGCTGAAGGGTAAAAATACACCTGAATAGTTCTTGCAAACTAGTGACCTATCATGGGCTGTCATCTGTTTTGCAGACCTCTTGCATCTGGAAGATGGTAATGAAAGGATATCCCTATAGCTGTGAAATCTCAGGTAGTAAATTTAACTGAATAGGGAGAGGGGATTTGTGAAATTCTTTCAAGTAGGCATTTGTTAATGAATAAATAAATATTTTGTAACATTGGTAACATATCATTTGATCCTATAGTTTTCTCCCAGAAAAAAAAAATTAAAAAATAAAAAAATTACTGCCTTCAGATCTTGACAGTCTATTCAGTTTTGACTGCCATGCTCCCTTCTCCACTTGACTATGGTACTACACTGTGATCATTCCTGGGCACTGAAATAGAAATACTGTAATTTCCCAACAACAAGAACTGCTCCCAACACCAAATTTTCCTTGCAGACTCCCTTAAATGCTCCTCCCAGTGAAGGCATCTAGATTCAGACCTATTCAGTGTTCACAGCCACCTAAGAGAGGAGACTCAACTGTGGAGGTCCTTGTCCCATTCTTCTGAAGGCAGTATGGGAACTTGAACAAACTGAAAATTGAACAGGCACATCCGAGGATATACCGCTTCATAAACTGGTAAACACTTTGTTGCTTCTGCAGCCCAGATTTACTTGAGGACTAGCCTAGATTTACTGGAGACACACTGGAGAGATTTCCTTCACCTTTCCAGAATGTTTCTGTGTGCTATTTACCCCTGTCCTTTGTTTTAGGGACTTGTCACAGTCCTCCTTCCTGTATATCAGCGATCTGTAATTCTTTCCTTCTAGTGAGTAATGGCTTTTTTCTGCTTCTATATTCACTCTGTGCACCAAGATGTCCAATTTTCCTCCCATGTCTGCATTCACCTCCTCCATTTTCTCCAATGCAAGTGTCTCTATGGCTCTCTTCATTACTCTGTTTCCAGTACATCAGAGATCACAGCCTCATCTGCTTTTCATATGGGGGTTCACGTGCCTCCAGTTTCCACCTAGGTCTTCATTTCTCATTATCCTTTTTCTGCCTATGAAGTTAGAAGAGTTTTGAAATTTGGTTGGGACTGAACTTGCTTTTAAGTAAGAAGGTACTTTGTAATCTGGAGAGTACACCAAGTTTGATAATAGTGGGTAGATTTTCACAGTCAGGTGCAGGGTGTGCCTCTCATCATGTTTTCCAGTTGTTTGTAATTGAAAAAAATTGAATTCTGTTCCAACTACTCCAGACAGCTCACCTCTAAACTTTTGCAGTCAGTGGGATACAGCTCTCAAACAGTGTCATGCTACCCCCAAACAGTAAAACATAATCTGAAGGCAGGTCCTGATAATCTCAGCCACCTGTCCCATCTGAGTAAGTCCAGGACTAGTCATATTTTTCTACAAGCAGGCAATGATTTGGAGTACCAAGCACCCTGATGAGTAAAATTTGTGAAGAACTCAGTGTGTAGCTAAGCTCTCCATAGCAATATTAATGAACAATGACCTTGCTTTGAAAATATACACTGTGTGATTCTTCACTCCTTCTCCACAGTCTCTGCTGGTTTTTATTGTGTTCAGCATTCTTGGAAACTTTGGCCCTGCTGGGAGACCTAGAGGATTTAAACTCTAGCCTAGTGGCTCTAAACTTTAAAATGTGCACTCAAACAGGCACACTTGCACTTCCAGACACAAAGACTCACATTATAAAAGAGTTTTTATTCATTTTACAGCAGAGGTCTGTCATCATAAATGATCACCAGCACCTAAGAGCACCACTTGCTTTGTGTATGAATACACAGAAAAAGTCTTTGGGACAGAAAGATCAATTAAATTAGAATAATACAATGACATTTTTTGCAAAAGTAACCTCTTCTCTAACTGAAAATAAGACTTTAAGAAAAGCATTTCATTTCTGTATCATCATTTCTCCCAGCTGTACAATGGGATAATAACATTGCTTTATCTCACTAGGATTCTGTGAAGAAAATTCATTATTCTTGTGAAAGCGTCTACTACCACAGATAAAGGGTTGTGGGAAAACCTCTCAAAAACTAGTTTTGTTTGGGCTTATCATTGGTCACAAGTAAAGTTTAATACATTCATATGTGCTTGCTGTCTTTGGACCAAGTTCAAGACAGGCGCAATTAAGGCAAAAATACAAAGTTTGAAATTCTTAAAATGGAAAGTTAATGTTCCAATTCAAGAAATCAATAACTTTGAGGTTAAGAAACAGTGCCTCCATTTTCAAAACCTGTCCCTTTCTGAGCATCAGAGTGGCATTTACTGGCATAAAGGGAGAAAGCACATTCAGAAAACTCAGTCTATGGCATTTTCATGGTGCTGTGAAGACTTATTAACTTATTGTGAGGAATTTTGTTAGCATTAGAGTGAGGAATTCTGTTCAGTGCTCTACTGCTTCGTTTTGATACATACTGGCAAGGATACGTTCTGCCCCAGGCTGCTTCAGAGTTTCAGAGCCCTTCAATTGATGTTGCAGTTAAAGGATCAGTCTGAGCCTCTGGGAAGTATATGGTTACTTCTCTTTTTTTTTT
>VWZF01006851.1:415798-445894 GCA_013396755.1 Sclerurus mexicanus | reverse complement strand
TTTTTTTTTTTTTTTTAACATAAGTAGGGACAGTATCAATGTTCTCCAGCAATCTTCATCACACAGCTTTTCACAGAAAGAAGAACAAAAGGTAGAACAAAAAAGTACAGGTTGTCAAAGATGCTGTCAATTGGAACATAGTTCTCCCGAGCTGTATCTTAAAGGGGAGATAAAAGAAAAGAAACAAAAATATTTTATGTGTGTTTGAGATGAGCTCAATGCGATTCCTGTTGTTTCTCTGCTAAAACACATCACTGACTAAAGCAATGTAAAGCTCAAAATGCTGTCTTTGAAAATAGTTAGACAAACATTACTTAGAGGCTTGGTTGTTTGGTTGTTTTTTAACTTTGCTTTAGCCTGTCAAACTCAAGAACTGTCTCTCTCTGCCATTTGCAGACTCTCCCTCTGCCCCCTTGCCATTTTCAAGGGTTTAGACAGTTATTGCGAGTCCCCTTCTACTTTAGTACTTTTGCTATAAATAACAAGGTGTGGAGCAATGAATGTCCACAAATGCCACTGCACCACAATGCAGTAGTTCATGAGGACTGCATGGCTTACAGAAAAATAGAGCCAGCCATCAAAAACTCATTACTACTTCGTGTCTATGCATCCAACGGGCAAGTCACACGACAGTCACTCCTGCCCACCCCTGATCTCACCCAGGCCATATAGACTGTGTTTTATATGGATATGTTTGTGTCTCCTCTTTGGCAGCAGCAGGCAGTGTGATCTGAGACCTGAAGTTCAAAATTGTAATATTGAGAGGAACATTTGCCTGAGAGGAACATGGTGACTACCACAAGGGACACTGCTGGTTACAAGCTGCTTCATCTGTGTTTTGTCTGCAGACTACTTTAATTTGTGTCCTGCCCCACACCAAGCCTGCCACTTCTGCCACACAGTAAAGGATTGTATTTTGAGAACAGTAAGGGGCAAATTCACTTCCAAACATTGATTCCCTTTTTAATCACAAGGAGAAAGAGAGCAGGAATCCTCAAGGAGTTGGTTCTCACACTCCACAGGCACAAAACCATGAAGATAACAAGCAACCTATTCACCTCCTGAACTAGAAACGTCTGGTCCAAGCTACTTGTCTGGCATCCACCTGTAGTCAGCAAAGAATGAGAAACACTGAGGAGACTGATTTATCCAGTGCTAAAGCAGGTGTCTCAGAAAAGCAGCATGAATTGCCCTCTGGAGCTTATCTCCTCCTGTTAATTATAAGGGTAGCCTGGAAAACTGGTTTAGAGTAGATACTGGACTTCCAGGCAGCTTAAGTTAGATGAGCTGACTTCCAGTACTGGTTGAAAGGAGACTACATCAGAATGCACTCCACTCCTCCTATTGTAGGCTTTCTGCTGTGCAGAAACTGCAGGCAAAGCTCTGGCTTAATTTAAGTCCTTGGCAACTCTCTAACCAGACTAGGATTTCCCCTGTCATACCTGCTTCTGATTCTTACACTATCAACCTCACAAAACAACCGAGTGGGAATCACTGCAGTAAAACCCTTGTCCAAATATTTCACAGTGTAAGAAAAGAAGTCAAGCATTCCTGAGAGATTCAAAAATTCTGTTGCAAAGCTTTTTACAACCTTGCCTTTATTTTGTAAAATATTTTCTTACCACAAAATAATGCCTTGATTGTTAAAGTGGCTCTTTTTTCACTAGAAGCCATAAAAAATCGACGGAGTATTCACCAAAAACCCAAAGACTATTTGTAATGTTGAAACAGGCTGTGACAGAAATGGAGTGGCTCTGGGTTAATTCCCAAATACCAAGTTTAAACCCAGTTACTCTATGTCTTACTGGAGAAAGGTGGGGTGTAAAATCAACAGAAATTGGGAAACAAGCAGGAAAGCCAAGAAACAACCTCAGACAAGATACTTCTCAAAAAACACGTGGGAGATTTACAAATGCAGGAAGAGGAGACGATAAAAGATTTCTGCAATAAAATATGACTCTTTATGTAGAAGGGGGTAGGCTTTTCACAGGCAAGTAAAGGAGAGAGACAGACAAAGGTTACAGCTCTAACCTAAGCCATTAGGGCTGACAGTGAACAGGAAGCCTATTTAGTAGCTCTGTCAGCATTTGGCAGCAACCCAACTAAGATAGACATGCAAATTGGCTTTTGTTGTTTTAAAATCCTCTTTATCTTATCTTCTGTCTCTGCTGACTTACCTACACCTGGCAGGGGCTTACCCCAGCTGTGGCCCTGCTACCCATCATACACTTCTGCAGCATGGTGGGAGTTGTACCAGAGCTGGAGGTGGGATGCACATCTCCAGAGGGGCCTTCACCGGGCACTTGGCATCAGCATGTTGCAGCACAGTTCTCCAATCATCCAGATTTTGGCTGTCTGAAGGCATGAGCAGGGTTTTCATTGGCCCTCAATATGCTGTGCTGGGCATGCCTCAGAGAAAAAGGGATGAGATTCAGGTAACTACAAAGAAATTAATTGTGAATATACATGGGTATGTATAAATACATAAAATATACATAATGTGTAAATGTGTTTCTGGAAGCATCAGAAAAATTTACCCAAAATTTAATGAAGGGTAAGAAACAATATTTCCTTCTCTCTCAACACATAACTTTCCCCATCAATTTCAACCTGCCTCTGCCTTCCACCCCATTCTCAGTAATCAAATGTGCTTCCAACACTAATGAGTTCAGTGCTCAAAACAGACTTGCCAAGGGCAAAATATCAGTCCTATCTTGTTATGGCAGAGATGAAGTCACACATGGGTTGTTGAGTTACAAGACAAGCTGGAGGGTATCTGTACTTTGAACCTCAGTCTGTTGTTTGCTCAAGCCTCTATGGCCAAAGTGCCCTCTATGCAGCAGGAAAGGTGCTACTCATAATATTGTGACTGGGGCTTCACTGAGCTTTGATCACACACCAGTCCAAGGCATGCTTTACTGCACTCTGCACAGCTAACCACAAATTATCTCTAGTATAGTTTCCAAGGAATAATACTGTCCAAAAAAACCCCATGAAATTTTTAGCAGTCTCATGAATGCTTGTTTCTTTTACTTAACTCTATATTTCTGAGACCATAGGGTGCACTCGGGTCAAGTTATCAAGGTTTTCTGAGGTACCACAAGAATTATAAATCTGTGCTTTTAAAAATGAAATATGAGATATGCCCCTAGAATCTGGGACTTGAAGAAAAAATAAACAAAAACAACAAATATCATGAGACTCCATTAAAATCACAAACTGACAACACTGTGACCCAGAAGTGACATGGAAAAGTCAGCACTATTTCTGTGTATGGTGAGACTCATATTGTTAACTTTTGAAAAGCCTTCTAGAACAATATGGGACCAAATTAATTGCTGACATAAGTAATTTCACCTGAATAAGGTGAAAATTCACCTAGATAAGGAATTTTGCCGGGCTTGTCTATGAAAAACTTTGGCACTGGGTGTTTTTTCTCTGTCCATTTGAGTAGAGCACAGGCAATTTTCATATCAGCAGGGTATCTCTTCTGGAAAAAAAAAAAAAAAAGAAGGATATAGATTTTGGAAACAAAATTATTACTTGCAACTGTGACAGATACCATGGTGATGCTTACAAGAATTTTTCCTATTAAGCTTTAGCAAGTTCTAGTGCCACAATAAATAACCTTTCATACAGGGAGACTTCAGAAGGAACAAATAAGGAATAATACAAGTAATTCTAGAAGTTTAAGAAAGGATTTTATTGCTTCAAACTTGAACCGATAATGTAATGGAAAAAAAAAAAAAGGAGCTGAACTATATGGAATTATTTACCAGGGTATCCTCATTCCTAATCTATAATTTATGTACACATTTATTTTATATTTCTGTAAATATAATTAGATGCCCTTGGACTCAAATGAAAAATATCAGATTATATATAAGGCAGCTCAGAAGTATCTGAGGTTATATAACACTCCCAATGAAATGCCTATGAATCTTCTTTCATACCTGGTAGTCAAGAGGGGATTTTCTTCCCAATTTCCCATTCTACTGAGGCTTCAACCCCTCTTTCCCTGAGAAATTTAACTTCGCGTGGACAGAAACAAGGAATTTTGAAGGCAGAAAAAAGTATAAAGTTAAGTGTTTTCTGTACAGACGAAATGTGCAGCTGAGTTTACAGAAGGATTTCATAATATCAAGACCTACAGAGATCAAACGTAATAATGAGTCTCTCAGAGTCTATGGTGGCATGAAAGGATCGTGCGTTAGGGAGAAAATTTACATTCTGTTTGTTGATGTCTTGTAGATTGAGCTATGCCAGAGGGATATAAATCAATGAAGATGCTGCTTTAGTATTTAAGTCCATTATTAATAGAGTCCAATATGTTTTAATCAGAATATGGGTTTTTATTTTTTGTTTTTTTGCATTTTTTTTTTAAAAAAGAAAAAATATTTAGTTTTTCAAATTTTTTAGGACAAATTCCACTCCTTATTGTACACATGCATATATAATCTGAATGTTTTCCATTTTTCAGCTGATCCTACTCAATCATAGATATATAAATAAACATGATAAATTTTTACTGGTGAATACATAGGAATCCTTTGTTAGGATGGCAACTGTGTAACCAGAATCTGTAACTATAGCTAGAATTTCACTCTATAAGAACACAGATTCCCTGTCCCTTGCTATCTCCCTGACAGTCCTTTAATCTCCCTTCTAAGCAGTTATCATTTCAATCCAAGCATTCAAGGCTGAGACAGGAAAACAAGGAGAAGCCATGTGGTCTTATGGTACAGGAAAATGTTTACTATCTCAACAAGCTATAACTCCACAGTGAAGATACAAGTTAAAATACAAATAGAAAAGGAAAGCATAGTCAAAACATTCAAAAGGAAAAGTATAAAATATTTCTGGGCTAACATGCTAGCTCACTATATTTCTAGGGTATACCAATATAAGTACCAAAACAAATGTCTAAATCCTTTTGGAGTTAACTTTAGGATTCATGAAGCAGCTACCAAACTCAACAGCTAAGATTCCTCAGTCTATAGTAATGTTTACAGAGAGAAAAGAAACAGGGGAAAAAAATAAATAAACCTGAAAATAGTGACTACTTGATGCTTGTATCCAACAGGGTAAAAAATGAGTCATGTAATAAAGCAGTATAAAGGTTTTCAGTTCAGAAAGGAGCACTTGGAGGATTTTAGTAAACAAGAGTTCAGTCCTACCAGCAGAACTTTAAGGGAAATCAAGGAGAACTTGACATGTATAAGGCTTACAAAAACCAGAAGCTATCAGTAAAAACTGGAAGAAAGCTTTAAAATCCACCACATTTTCCAACTCCATTGTGATTAAGAGTCTCTAGACTTACACAGAAAAACAGAAAAATATGGAGAATAAAATGTCAGATGAGCAAACAATTACAGGAAGTTTTAAAAATCTATTACATAAAAGATGGGAAAGCAAAAAAAAAAAACCCCAAAATATAGTCATTTAGTCTATTAATTATGTAGAACAGACAAACCAGACAAGTAAAAGAGCAGGATTGATAAAAAAAATATTTAAAAATACCTTTACAAATAAATTGGGTGAAAGAGGTCCACAAATACAGAAGGCTGAATAAATGTTTAGGGATGCACCAGAAGATATTTTGTTACAAATTTAATTGAAAAGTTATTTTAAATATTAAAATGGATTCAAAGCTTCCTGAAGCGTACACTGAACACCACTGCATTATATACAAAAGAGAGGTGCGAGTCCAGCAGGACTCAGATAATACCAGGAAGGATTCAGGCAGGCCAGGAGGGAAAACCAGGGTGATTTTCTACTCATATGGAGAAGCACAGGAGTGGATATGTGGAACGCAAAACGCTGAATTGCCTGCATCCTCTCTTGCTATTAAAAAAAAAAAAAAAAAAGGAAGGAAAAAAAAAAAACCCACGAAAAACCCCCCATGACTTTGTTAAAGTCAATGGAGCTGCAGCAATTTAAAACAGTCTTTCTCACTGTATAGCAGTATGGTTGAAGAGTTCCCTCATAGTCTCCCACATTTCTCCCTCATAGTCCATTGAAGAAACATTTCCAGCATAACCCATCTTTATAAAAATACCTCCATGAGACGTGTAAAAGCTTAGTTATCACCAATGAAAAGAGGTTCTCCCTTCAGGGGAGTACCTGTGCATGCATGTGAATGTATTTCTCTTCCTCTCTTTTACTTTTGAGACATGTTTTTAGTTTTTTTGGGTGAGGCATAGGCATATCACAGGTAGGCTTGATCCTTGAGGCCTCAGCTTGAGCTTTGCTACCTCCAGAAAACCCTGTGAAGCACAAACTATGCCAGATACATAAAGCAAGGATCAGTTACAAAAATATAAGGGACCACAGCCTCTGATCAATATTTTTTCCCTGGATCTTGCTTGGCAGAGACAAACCGTCAGTTGCGCTGGGTAAATAACAGAAAAAATGTTCCATGAATGTGGCATAAAACTTCCACAGAAATAGCTCACTGAGTAAAAGTATTCCAAAATCGAATCTAATAATGCTGTATAGAAAAATCTATTCTACCGGTCTGGAATTCAAAGTATCATAAAGCTAGGGAACTGTGCAAGCAACATTAAACAAGACAAACAAAATGTAATCCAGAGCACTTGTAACAAAAGCATAGAAAAAGGAATGGGAGAATAAAAGTGTGAAGGCAGCCTAATGCTTCCACAATTAATAGATCTACTTAAAAAAAAAATCAATTCAGTGCAAAGTTAGAAAGATGTCAGAAAGTAGCAATTATTCATGGCTAATTACTTTTTAGAGGATGATGACAATGGGTTAGTTTTCTCTGGTATTGATGAAGAAAAACCTCTGGGGAAATCATTTGCAAAGGTTACCAAGGATATGAATTATTCTCTTGTATGTATGAAGTACAGGAATATGAAAGAATGAGTAAAATACTAGTGTAGTGAAGGTCATCAAGACAACTCAGCTAATAGCATAAATTACCGCTTTAGAGATTCAAACATGCCATCAATATGTCTAATAATGAATGATCTCCTGGAAGGGATGATTTGTTATAAACCCTTCAGATACTCACCAGAAAGAAAACTTTAGAATAATTCGCTTCAAGAGAATATAGAAAAGACAAAATTACATAATTCAGCCTGTAGTTGTCCCTGTGAATGAATTAAAGGGAAAAAAAAAAAACACCAAAAAACAACCCCTTTACACAGGACTGTACTGAGGTTTCTCTTCCTGCAATGTGGGGTGATGTAGCACATTCCCTTGTCTTACAATCACTTCTCCATCCCTCTCCAAAGCACCTACCATAGTCTTCTCCATTTTATCTTCTCTCTCTTTTGTGCTCTCTCTTACCCCGATTTGTGGCTTCATTATCAGTTTCCTCTTCAGTACATCCATTCACAACAATCTTGCCTATACTAGTCTCTCAGATAGATAGCAACAGCTTTATCTCCTGGAAAATTAGCCTGTCTCACAGTCCCCCTATCCCAGTGGGCTCTCCATCCTAATTTGCTCACAGCCCTTATTAGTTGTTCACATCCCTGCTCCAAGTGCCCTATAACATTTGAAAATCTGATTATAGAGTCTATAGCACTCATTATAAATTCTTCTTCTCATCCCTCTCTCCCGCCTTTAAGCTGCCACCTCACCACCTCTGCCATTTAGCCTGTCCATTATACTGCTCTGCACCCATTTCTGTGGAGCTCTCCCTTCATGTTTTCATTTGTTCCCATCTTGACTTTAGTAAGTAGGATAGCCACACATACTGCTGTCACATTTATATGCAACCTTTGTAGTAGCTGAGGGGCTCAATGTTAGCTCTATTAGCTACCAGTTCCTCTGTAACTGCTTGCCTGATTATGCAATTAGGCAGCTGTTCCTAGACTCCAGGTAATGAACATACATGAAACCTGCATGTGTTATGAGATGTTACCAGATTGTCAGCTCTTCTAAGACTACAGAAAGTTGGGTTTTTTCAACCTCGGCATGGAATTATTTAAAAAACATCAGGCTTATTATCAACCACATAGACTTCTGTTAAAAGACAGTGTGTAAAAATGTCCTGCCTGTACTTATAAAAGGAGTGAGCATGTGATACTCTTCTAAATGATGAGATTAATATTCAAATTTTAAAGTATAAAACTAAACAAAAAGCCCAGACTGCCATCTTCATACATTTTGATCCTCAGTGCTATTTATCTTGCAATCAGCAAGTCCTCTAGACATGACTTGAATATGTAACCTGCTCTTTCCAAAACTTATTTGTTACAAGGGAGCCCTCATCCCTCAAATGTTAGCAAAAAAAAAAAAAATAAAGAACAAGATCTCGTGAGGAAAAAACAGGCCAGCAAGAAAGCCAGGAAAAAGCTCACCTACCTTTGAGAGCTAGCACTATGGAGAAGTCTGAGGGCAAGGAGGCTGCAACTGCCTGGAGGGGAGTGCGAGTGAAGGAAAGTGTTTCAAAAACAGCTCACCCCCCTTGGCAGCTAATAAAATCAGTAGAGTTAAGCTGGCGTAAAAGTAGTATGGGGGAAGTCATACATTTTTAGTAGAAATAAAATTGTGTTCAACCTGATACATTTCTTGTCACATAAAATTATGGCCTCCTTTGGGATAAGGTGGGTACAAAGGACAGGAAAGTTTTAACATAAGAATTTCCTCTACAAACAATCAGAATCAAATTCGGATGAGTGAAAAGGTTGATGTTTGAGCTTTCCTGGTAATGGAGATTCAATACTGCATTTTCTTGCCTCGAATCTGGTCTGATCACTGATTCCTAGGCAAACAACTCTTGAATGATGCAAAGGGGAACCAGGCTTACAGAGCACTCATTATTCGAATGCTTTTGAAAATATCTAGCATATAAGATAGTAAACACACAAAGAACTGGTACGAAGATCAATAATAAATCAGGTAGTAAGTACAGAAGTGATCCTTTTTTATGCAATTACAGATTTTAAATAATCTCATTTGGATTTATTTTTTTCATTTTCTCTGAGCCACTGAACTATTAGTCTCTAAAAATATTGTTTGTTCTCTTTTGACTGGCAGTTATTTAGCAGAAAGAGAAGAAGGAAAGAGAGAGGGAGAAAAGGAGGGAGACAAAGAAAGAAGAAAGAAAGTCCTTCTCATGTGTGTACGTGCATGTGTTTGCAGAACCATTTGGACTTCATTAGATATGTTCACTAGGTTCATTAGGTGAAAGTGTCATACTCCTAAAAAGAAAATGAATATATTTTAGCATATCCAGACCATCTATTAAAATGGTATCAAAAGTTATAAATTCCAAAGCCTAATGTTTGACAGTAAGCTGTCTTGAAAGCAATAGATTCATTATAAAAATGCTAGAAGTGCATACATCTCATTGACTGTTTATCATTAACTGCAAGGAATGCTGATAGCAAATGTCTAGCTATAATTTATATTTCCGATGACTCTCAAATCTATTATTCACCTTTCTCTAGTTTTATAGCTCCTCTGGACAGAATAGAAATTGAACAGTCACAGTAGGTTTTGGAGGGGAATTTTCTGCTGTTGCTGTTCTCTATTATCTCATCCCTCCAGCCTGAGCTGTCCCTGACATGTGATCAGACCCACACTGCCCAAGTGTTTCTCAGAAAATAAGACTTGAAAATAAAAAGGTAAAGAGAGAGATTTAACTCCACCTCCATTTTTAAGTCTTGCAGCCATTTGACTCTAACAAACACACACTATGAGTAAAATCCTAAAGGTACACTCAGGTGTGGCACAAGGAAAAACTCTGGTAAGGATAGCATGAGTTTTAAGAGTAAAAAAACAAGACAATAAATTTGTGAAATATTCAATAAAACAAATATTCATTTGTGCCAATGTATGGGTTCAAGAAATCTGATCTTGTAAAGAACACCTTACATGTGCAGAAACACCATAACAGAATCAAAGCTAAAACTGGCATATGAATCCATTCCAATTAACAGTTAGAGTTTAAAATTCATATAATTGCGTACGGGGAACTATCTTTTAATTTTTATTTTTTTAAAGCCATAGCTGTTAGATGAATTACCTACCCACTTCACTGAACTTACAAAAGGAAGGATTTATTCTGTTCCCTTTAAAACCAGTATACAGGTTTGTACAGCTGAGCTTTAGAAAGCTACTAGAGCAATGAAGCTTGTTAGCCCTCCTTCATGCAGCAGCCTCTAAGCCCAAGCTTTGAAAGCACCGGCTTGCTATGCAATTTTTCATGGCAGATTTTATTTCTTTTTTGTTGACTATACCTATTGCATTTCTTCTTTTTACAGCACGTCCACAAATGTTAGAAAGAGGACAGGCAGTAATAGCAGAGCTTAGAGCCATATTTTTCTTGTGAATACTGAGTTCTGATGTAGCAAAACCTTGCTAGAGGAATCTTCATTCTCTGTTTTTATCCAGAGGGAGAAAGAGGAAACAGTTCTTGTTTCAGAACCCCATGTAATGTAATCTGACAATTAATCCCTGAAAGAAAACCCAGTATGTTCATTACATGATCAACATTCAGTAATGCATTTTTACACAAGCAGAGTATAAACACAGTTTACATAAAAACAATGTATGATGAAATCTTAGCAGGTATCTAATACATGCCCCTTTTGTGTGAAGGACTAGGTGAGTGCAGTTCTGCCTCTATATAAGATTTTAGCTGCATCTTGAATGTTTTAAGAAATGATAATTTATATAAATGTCTCATGGCAGATCTTACCCAGAGTACAGGATAAGATCTTTGAGATAAACAAGTCTAGCACTGAAGTTCACACTCATACACTCATTTTAGAAAAAACTATCTATACAAAAAATTTTCTTTTCTCGCTGCAATAAAAGGATGTTTTCAAATCTAATAAAAGATTTAAGGTAATCAAGGAATTTTTTTTTTTTACAAAGTCACTAAAATCAGTCACTTTCTTATACCTAATACCATTATCAAAAGATTTTTTTGTAAGGTAGCACATTATCCTGAAAATCTTCTATCCATAACTAGAATTATAAGTGAAATTTTCACTTATACAGGTAGCTTTACTGTGATCTGATGGATGGAAAAGAGGGATCAGGTGGTTAAGCAAGACATGTTATACAACTGAAATGTCCAAATAATGAAGACACAAATGTTAAATTACACTATAACTGCCTACATCAAAGCTATTTTCTTTACAACATAAGATAGATTTAAGTGAATGTCAAATGTGAAAATTTCTAGGCAGGAAAATTATTATTCAAAAATTGTGTGATGGCAGATTAAAGCACATACCATAGTTAAAAAGAAATTAATTCTCAGTAGGTTGTGTCCAGGTTGCCAGCGCTAACATTAAAGGTCTGAAAGCTGTGTTACATCTGGAGCTGAGACATATAAAAGTGATATGAGTATTTTCCTGTCTCCTGTAACTGATGGACATTTGAAAACAGCCCTATTGTTTGTACTTCCAGAACATGTTGATTATACAATTTCTGCTGTTTTTTCCATCACAGCCTACTTAAAGGCCAATAAAGCCCATGAGACTTTAATCAAAGGCCCACACACAAAAGAAAACTGTTATAGAATCATACCATAAAATCAAAGAGTGGTTTGGATTGGACCTTAAAGATCATCCAGTTTCAACACCCGTTCCATGGACAGGGACACCTTTCACTAGACCAGGTTGCACAAAGCCCTGTCCAACTTGGCCTTGAATACCTCCAGGGATGGGAAGTATTCACATCCACAGCTTCTCTGGGCAACCTGTGTCAGTGTCTCACCATCCTCACAGGGAAGAATTTCTTTCTAATCTCTAAGCTAAGCCTACCTTGTCCTATCACTACATGTCCATGTAAAAAGTCCACATCCCAGCTGTCTTGCGGCCCCCTTTATGTACTGGAAGGTACTGTAAGTTTTCTCCAGAGCCTCCTCTTCTCCAGGCTGAACAGCCCCAACTCTCTCAGCCTGTCTTCATAGGAGAGGTGCTCCAACCCTCAGCTCATCTTCATGGCCCTGTTCACTTCAGCAGGTCCATATCCTTCTTTTGCTGTGGACCCCAGAGATGGAAGCAGCACTCCAGGTGGGGTCATGTGAGCAGGCAGAATCACCTCCCTCGACCTCCTGGCCCCACTGTTTTGGATGCAGCCTAGGATATGGTTTGCTTAATGGGCTGAAAACACACATTGAGCTCATGATGAGCTTCTCATTCACAAATACCCTGAAGTCCCTCTCCTCAGGTCTGCTCTCAATCCATTCTCCACCCAGCCTGTACTTGTCCTTGGGAGTGCCCTGATCCAGGGGCAGGAACTTTCACTTGACCTTGTAGATCTTCATGAAGTTCACATGGGCTTACCACTCAAGCCTGTCAAGGTCCCTCTGGATGGAATCCATTCCCTCCAGAATGTTATTGTACCACACAACTCAGTGTCATTGGCAAACTTGCTGAGGGCACACTTGATCTCACTGTCCATGTCACCAACAAAGATGTTTAGCAGATGTAACACTACAAAAGAAATAAAATGCAAAATACTTTCCAAGAAATTGCAGCAGAACTTTATGCAGCATGAAACACAAGTGCCTAATACGCACAAATCTGAAAAGGAAAATATTCTACTTTTATGCAGAAATTTAAAAGAGGACACTAGCCATGCAAAGAGAGAGTGCTTCAGATTAGAAAAAGACTTAAAATAAATTGAAGTGAGGAAGGATGAAAACAGAAAAGGTGCAGGGCAAACCGACAAAAAGACTGATCCAGGTTCATAAGGGACCTGTAATATCTGATAGGAAAAACTAATTATGTTGAGTCATTAGGCTGGAGTGAAATAGAGGGGAAAAAAGAAGCTGCAAAGGAAGATGAAAATATTGGACTGTCCATCATGGTGAGGTGTTTTGCTGCAGACCAGAGCAGCACCTACAGAGTTTCAGTTACATAAAGAGATAGCAGTGCTTCAATCTGGCAGGGCTGCTGCTCCAAGAACTTCTCCAGCTGTGGGTAGGCTTGGGCAGGATTTTTTTAATTGAGGCACCTTTACCTTACTGGTTATTGTATCAACCTGTCAAACCATACCCTAGCCACCAAGGAGTGTCCTGGTCAGGTGAGACACTACAAGAAGCACTAAGTTCCTGTTCAGCACCCTCATTTTGTCCAAAGAAACTGGTGGCTCAGATTCACTTTTGCTTCTCTCTGCCTTGCATATATATGTGTCTTACCTATTTATTTCATACCACTGCAGAGGATAAGGGATCAGTCTTGTTCTTTCTCATAAAATATTTTGAGAAGTCTGATTTTCATTCTGATACAAAAAGAAAAGAGGGGATTTTTCTGAACACTGACGTTTTTCACAAAACATGTAGGGAAGTATGTAGGGAATTTTTGTCAGCCTGGAGCCCCTGTGCTGAAGAGAAAGGTTGTGTTTATCAGGGTTGTTGGGAAAAAAAAGAAGATGGCTTCAGGTGCAAGACAGAATTGGGTATCATTCCTGGAGGCCTGGCTTGAGTTTCATCTTGGGTAATTGGACATTTTCTGAGGAGGAAATTTTTTTCTTTTCATCAAAACAGATCCTATTACAATGACACCCAGGAACAAAAAGAAGAAAATCTGTCCAGGTCACTGCATTTTGCAGCACTAACTATTACAAATCACCACCATCCCTGTATCCAGTCTGCATATGAATACCTGCCACAAAATCCAGTGCAATGCCATTGTAAAATCACCTCCATCACAAAACATAGTTTCCCTCTCTAACCTGCAGGGAAATAGCAGAATTGCCAGACAATCAAAATACATGTTTCTGAAAAGGTCAAAGGATTCCAGCAAAATATTATATTTCATGTAGCATATAAACCATGAAAATGTTGATATTTCATTATTGAGGAAAAAAATTGTAACAAAAACAAAATCTGACAACTTTTTTTTTTTCAGATTTGGGACAAAGATTATGGAAAAAATAGAAACAGGCAGCCTGCTAAAAACATCTGAATATGATTTTTTGTTTTATAGTCATTCTGTCTTATGTAAAAGCCTTTAAACAACCTGAATCTTTAGTTAACCAGTAGAACTTATTTTGTTTTCTACACACATGAAAAAAAATGCAGCTTGATGTGTCTGACCCCATTAAAGCACAAATGAACTCAATTAACTTTTTTTTTTTAAATCATCTCCTTCATATTCCTGGGGTACCAAGGCTACTAGGCTTCTTTATTCCCATATAGTTCTCACCACAGCAGTAATGCACTCTACAAGGCATCAAGCCTGTTAATCAGAAAAGCTTTCAGAGCCTCCTCAGTTCTAACAGTTTTATTGCAGATAAGTAAGCAGCTGAAACTGCATAAGTTCAGGAGCTGCAGTAACTAAAATAGCCAGTCTGGAGTAGAAGAAAATTGAATGCACATTTCTCGGCAGCTTTGTCTCAATGGGGAGAATGGAATTATTCTTCAAGTATTACCATGTGCCAGAAGAAAGCATTACTTAGGACTCACTATCGACTGTCTAATTGCAGCACTGAACCAAATAATTTGAAATGATAGCTATCCAAAGCCAAATTGTAAAGTGAATAGTGAACAAAGCAATAAATAATAGAATTACACATACTATATGTGATTGCTCACTGAATCAGATTGCCGGTAATAATAAAAGCCAAAAGTAACAACCAGCCTCATTACTTTATAAAAGAGGAAATGCCATTAACTATTTCTAACTCCTGTCATCAACATACATTACGAAAGCAAACTGGTAAATCTCCTTTTGATTATACTGGACCTAACCTTAACCCTACTCCTTTCTTATTCCTAAGGGTGGGATTTGTCATACTTTAAAGATGGCTTCAACACTATGCAGATTGTTCTTTGGTCTCTCACAATACTGGCTGTTCTCACTCAGAAAATAAGCTGCAAAGTACACCCAAAAGGAAAGAAGAATGTCACTTGGGTCAGGGAAGATGCTCCAAATTTGTTCTGGTAGATGTGACTGTATGTCTCAGGTGAGATTGTCCCCAGGGACTTGGATAAGCTACAGATATTCGGCTGATATTTGCAATATTCATATGTATCTCTCTCCATATATATAAATATATACCTGTGGGGGTGTGTGTGTGTGAGTGTATACACATAAGGAACCCAAATTCTGTCTCAGTTTGAGGGTCATCCTTCATCTGCATCAGGTTTGAAAGTGCCCAATTCAAATGCAACACAAAATAAATAGACTAGAGATACACTTTTTACTTCGCAGCATGTGCAAATGGAATGGAAGTTTATTTGAGTCTTTCCAGTACAGCAGCAAGGTTACTTGTAAGAGGATAATTTTGCATTTTGCTGTCTGAGAGTTTTTTCTGTATAATTGTTAGTACGTGTGGCAACTGACATTTCAGGCACTGCAAGTCTATTCTTTTCCACTGTTACAAGCAATGTCAGAGGAGGTTCATATGTACCTTTTGCTGTTCTCACTGCATTATTTATCAAATGAATATGAAATCAAAATGTTGATGCACAGAACAATATGTTAAACACTCTAATGTGCAATCCCAGCTTAAACTTGTTGACCTTCCACCATTGGTCAAAGGTCAGTTTTCTACTGTTTTAACCAGGATTTACCAGTCTTCCTTGCCCTATTTTATTTTATTTTTTTTTTTAGCTTTTCCATTTTTTCCCTACACTTTATGTTCAGCCAAAACAAAATAAATATCCACATAAGTCCTTAGTGGTACATTTTATTTTATAATTGATTACAACAATACCCAAGAGATTTCAGCACATACACCCTTGCTACAAACAAATCTAGAGGCAGGTTGAATCTATAATTTACTTCTAACCTTGCCTGAATACTGTGTTTTTAATGAAGTGCTTTCTCTTACTCACTAATATTTATCTATTTATTTCCTGACATCTCATACCTACTACAGATTTGGTTTTACATTCAGGTTACTTTCTGAGCAGGTCAGCACCAATTACCTGTCAGGACTAGGATAACCAGATTACAAGAACTTAATGGACACCTTAACTGAATAAATCACAGTTTCACTACTAAGAATACCCTACGACCAGGTTCTCTTGTCATATATGTTTAAAAATCCCAATCTTGAAGAACAAGTCCAGCAACAATTTCTCTAGTGGTTGTTGTGCAATTCCTCTTTCTCATCAGACCCTGCTTTACCATCATGTACCATCAGTGATTCCTCATATTATCAATATGGAAATTGATGAGGACTAGGACCTCATTGTTACAGGTCTTGGGGGAAAATAGAAAAAGGCATCACTGACCCAAAGACCACATTGCAGATGGCAGCTGCATTCAAAACTCCACAAGAGGGCTAGGAAAACATGTGAGAGAATTGATTGTCATTATAGGCAATGATTTCAGATGATTTGCCTAATAATGCATGGTGGGTTGACTTGGCTGCATGCCAGGTGTCCACCAAGCTGCTCTATCACTCCTCCTTCCCAGCTGGATGGGGAGAGAAAATAAGATGGAAAACAACTCCTAAGATGAGATAAAGCAGTTTAGTAAAGCAAAAGTGAAAGTTTGTACACACTCAAGCAAGCAGAAAAAACAATCACTTTTTTCCCAACTTTGCATCAATGAGCAATATCCAGCCACTTTGTAGGAAGAAGGGCTTCAGCACGTGTGGCAGTTGCTCTGAAAGGCAAGACTGTAAGTAATGAATACCCCCCTTTCTCCTTCTTTCCTTAGGTTTTATATCCGATCTGACATCACATGATATGAAACATCCCTTTGGCTAATTTGGATCAGATGGCCTGGTTGTGTCCCTGCCCAGGATCTTGCTCACCCCCAGCCCCTTGATGGAGGAATGTTGAGAGACAGCACTGATGCTGTGCCAGCTCTGCTCAGCAGTAGCCAAAACACTGGTGTGTTATCAACACCCTTCCAGCTACCAAAGCAAAGCACAGCACTGTGAGAGCTGCTATGGGGAAATGAACTCCGAGCCAGACCCAATACACAATGCCAAGTGGTTTTGGGGGCTTCAAAGCAAATTAAAAATAAAGAGGATAAAAGCCCATCCACTATATATTTCTCTGTAAAGTACCCACTCGCCATTATACCTGTTAGTTTTAGTCCAAAGTTACTTCTCAAATAAAAGTTCATCCAAGCTCTTGTGTATAGACTTTCCCAAATTGCAGGGTTTGGGTTTGGGGTGTTTGTTTGTTTGTTTTATTCCTATGTAAAATGAATTAATTGCCACCATCATGTAATTTTTACCTTTAGCTTGCAGAGCTAAATTTGGTTTGTCTGGTTTTGGCCCTTTCTAGGCTAATTGAAATAAGCATCCGTTTTCTCCATAGTGTTTGGACACCAAAGATTACCTGATACTATGTCATTGGCATTCTGACAATACTGAAAATTCATACTGTTCACTAAGTGAATGTATTTCTCTTTAAGTCCTAGGCATCGGTGAGGTCTAATTATTACTGGCATAAATTTTGCCTATGAAATCCCAAGATGCATGTCATTTAAAATTGCCAGTGCCACAAAAAAGGCACTGACAAAAGGAAATTAGGATAAACCAATTAGAACTGAATGCTAGATTACAAACTATTCGGGAGAAGGAACAAAGAAAGCTTTGATCGTGTATTGCTTTGAGAAGGACCTAAGGAGAATATGGGCTCATCTTGGACACACCAGCACTATGCCTGTGACTTTAACGGAGTTATGTTCACTGACAGCAGTTAATAGTCTGCTACTACATCCTTCCTAACCTAAATTTTAGGTAGATTTGCATTTTAGATGTTTTTAAATTTGCTACTTCCTGTGTATGCTATAGGCAGCCCTTTCATCATCTGACTACAGATAAAAACAAACAAATGCAGGAAAAAAATAGCTAAATACAAATGGCCTTAGAAAACATGGGTAGAAAAAAATCCAAGGGGAATTCACTGTACTAGCCAGGTTTCAAAATAATTCATTAAACAGCTACCACTTGTTCTCTCACTGACTATCAGTCTGGAAATTGATAATGGTCTAAATGTGTCTGCTTTCATCACGTATTTTCCCAGTATCACTGTTGGTAACATTAGCTATGCTCAGGAAGCATTTTGCAGTCTCCATAGCTATTTTATCAATATCACCACAAAACTGAGGAAATAGATGGGGAAAAATAATCACAACAGTCTATGGTTATAGTTGAAAGCATAATGCCTCCGTCTAGCAGACAAAAAAAAATAAAGCTTGCCCTATAATCCTCCATGACTATGGAAAACAGCTTTAATAATCAGGTTGAGACATGCCAAGAGCGTGAGTGCAAGTCTGTCATATTTGTTGTTAATGTTCTGAATAATCCTTAAAAATAGTAATCTGTTTATCATTTATCTTTTAATGTAGCATTATTATTTCAGGAAAGTGTGCAGAGGTTGAAATGGCCTTATTCCAACAATAACAACAAAATCAATCCCTTTCTACAAATTTGATATAGGCAGGCTGTGTACTATTTGAAAAAGTTCGCTGAACCATGAAGACTGGCATATGCACCATAAAATTCAACCTTTATGTGATGAAGTTATTGAACATTGCATTTACCTCAACTAAGGTTTAAAGCAATCATACATATTTTTACTGTCCTCTCAAGAAGGAAGCTTTGAATACAAAGCAAATCAGATTGCTACATGTGGGAATTTCAAAAGGATCTGAGGAGGGGCACAGAAAAGATCCACGGTGTTCAATTATGATACAGTGCCAGAAAAAAAAAATACATGAAAAAAGATAAAAAAGATATAGTGCAATAATAACATGAAAGAATTTTGTTCTCTAGCTTTCTGATTAAAAGTGTATTTTCATGTCAGCTTTAGGAGAAATTATGTACAAAGCCTGTTTGCAACAGAGTCTGTTTTAATTTGTCAAGGGTTTACACTGTATAACTCGATCACATTAATTGCAAAGATTGCCTCCTCTATTGTTTGACTTCACTCTTAAAGACAAACAAGGAGAATCCAGCTCCTGTAGTACCACCAGGTGTGACCAGTTGTTTTCTTTACACCAACACCTGGGCATGACAATCTAGTAGTAACTAGTCTAAATGTGAGCCTGGTAGAGTCCGATGTTTTATTGTTGTTAGTGACAGTCAAAACATTGGAGGCATCAGTTTAGGGATCAAATTCAGAAGCTCACGAGATGCATCTTCCTCTTGTGACCACTTGACATTGACACCAATCTGAGAGAGCAGATGAGTGATTTAGAGATAATATTCCCCTGCATCAGAGTGTCATATAAAAGACTCATCTCTCAGATGGTTACAAATAAGCTTATATTAATTGAGTCTTGCATAGGTTTAGATTCAACACGGTACAACAGGGCACAACAAGGTCAATGTGCCTTCCAACACCCTGCTCAATAGCAAATTAAGCATATTTAGAAAGAACATGCCTAACACTCTCTGATAGCCCTGAACAAACATCGTCGGTTCTGAGACAATCTTTCCTCTGATAATCTGGTCATTTTAGCAATTGCACAAGAGCCTAGTTTTAATTTGCTACTCTGCCAGAGGAGATTCTGAGTCACCTCTTCCTTCTACCTTCTACAAGAGTATCCAAACCACCAAGTGACACAGCAGGCCAAAAAGGGTGGGCGCCACTTGTCTTTAACCTTGCTCAAGACAATCTGCTATAGAGCTAATAAGGACTACAGAGATCTAAGTGGAGTGAAACACAGGAGAGTGAAATTCTCTAGTATAGATGTCAGAGACATGTTATAGCTAGAAACTCCTTGTGTCTGCTTTCTCTAATGTTCCATACTAAAAAAAATACGGATTTTTTATCAGAGGCCAGAACTCAGGATTCCCCCTCTGTATTTAAAACATTACGTAGGCATTTGAGTGCTAGCAAGATCCCAGCATCCCAGTTAATAATTGGGCTTATGGGAATTATGACAGTATCACAGCAATAATATATCATTGCACAGCAATGCATTTTAGTTTTGAGGGTGAGAGAAGCTTTGAAGTTAGTTTTATGAACAGAGAAGGTAAGGAGCAAGTGAGGATTTTGGTAATATAGTAGTTTCCAACTTGAAGAGTGCACTAGAAGCCATTGTGGTTCTGAAATGACTTTCACAGACAATGTGTTGTCATGGTAGAGACCCCAGCAGGCAGACAGAAACATCACCCTCACTCAGAGGCTTTGTCCACTCTGCTGAGAAAAAGAGGATTGAGCCTGAGTGCCCACCTAATTGTCCACACGACTTAGATGTTAGTCACTCCTCAGCGCTACATGATGACAACTAATTCCAAGAATTTTCTAGTAAGAGGATTGTTCTAAGTAGTGTTGATAGGAACTGGTCAGTGACACTTGAATTGTGGGTCAGAAGTCAGCCCCTGACTGTCTTTTGTGCACCCAGGAAGTACCCATCAGTGATTGAGAGAGCAGAGTCCTGCACCCCTAGAGTAGTGTAGCAATGGGAACTTTCTGAGTGAGGGAGTGGGAATGAGCAGACTCCAGAAAATTAACAAGAATGAATTAGATGGCAGAAGAAGGCTCGATACAAAAATCAGTAAGTAAATAAATGGAGCTGCCTGGAAACAAAGTTGTTACCTGATGGCCTACATTGTAAAGCATCAAACCTGTACAACACCCTCCCCCAGATCCAATACACTGAATAAAGTGTTCCTTCTAGCTCAAATGACTGATTTATTCAGCTGACAGGAGTAAGCAAAAGCAGATACAGCTCATGCCCACATGTGCATTGAGACTCTGAGCTGAATTTCTGTCCTGAAAGATTACAGAACATGGTAATGTCCCAAAAAAAAAAAAAAAAAAGTTTGTTTTCTGACTGCAGCCAGTTGGAGAAACAGTGCTTTGATGTTGCTGTCCCATCATGAATTTAAAGGATATGGATAATTTACAACCTTGATTAACGATCTCAGAACTGCAATAGCTCATCCTCTTCACATCCCATCCTTTTTATTGAATGTGCTTAAGTATTCATGAACACATGATGGTAATCTTGTTAACACTATGAAAAGCAATGACATCCTCATTATAAACTGCTTGAAAATGCTCATGATCCTTTCACCAGAATGAGCTTTGTACAATTAGAAGCCTGAAAAAGTCACAGGTGCACAACACAGGGTGATAAAATTGTAATTGGAAGATACAATGGCATTGTAATGTCCAGGATAGGAGATTTGGCAGCTACAGACAGAAGGCAGGACACACCAATGCTCCTTATAATACTAATTTCTCTTTAGTGCTGTGCTACTGCATCTTTCTTGCACATTCAGGCTGAAAAAAAATTGCAGATTCAGGAGCAGGTAGGTAATTCCACCCAAATACGATAGATGGGAGTTATTTAAGGCTCCTTGCCTTTCTCATCATTGTGATAAAAGGTTTGTTTTCCGGGATCAAAAATGTCATTAGGATGGCAGCCATGATCTCTCTTGGTTTTCCAGAAACATATTATAACATTTGTGATCTTTTCAGCTTTTCTAACAGGTTAACAGTTTGCTATGGAAATGGGTATGAGGGGGTTTTAGTTATGGAAATAGCTTTTGGGCTATGTTCAACTGGAGGTTCAAGTGGAGTTGACATCCTGTCAGTCCTACATACCTCTTGTACAGTTGTTCTGGAATGTCAAAATATCTTCCTTTTCCTTCCTTTCATTTTCTTACCATCGTGCATTAGATCTCTGAATTGCTGGATACTGATGAGTAGAAGAGGCTGAAGACACATATTAAAATCTCCCACATTCCTTGTGCCTACAACTCAAGAACGAGAGGCTGGCCTTAAAAACACAGACGTATGTTGTCACATACACCTACACAGACACATAGGAAGATAGAGATGGCAAGCATGGAGTAGATTTTAACAAACACTGAAGCCAGGTAGTAGTTGGTTTGACATTTTGTGATGCAGGTGAGTCTCTGAGATCTGAATCTCATTTATCATTTTGGCATTTCAAGAACTGATAGGAAAAGAGAGAATTTCAGCTACAGTTCAGCATTTCCACTTAGCCAGTTAATCAAGCCACCGCTAAGTGGGATAAGCGGCAATGAAGGAAGAAAAGGTATAGCAGATGTGTCACACTCAGCCTGGAAGAATCATATTTGACTTAAATACCTTCACTGCCCTGACATGAAAAGGGACAGTTAGCAAAGGATTTCATTTACCTCACTGGAGACTTTCTGTTTAACAGTGTCTGCAGGCAAATCAAATGAGACAGTGTGGTATTAAAAGGATGTGATCTTTTAGAAAACTGGACCTGCTTCTCTGCCATCAAAGAAACCTGCATAAGCATAAACATTTCTGGAAATAGGTGGGGATGTAGCAAACACTTCTGCAAATGTGTTGCATATTGCATTTTTTTGGCACTTAGCCTGCCCGGATGTACATGAGCATATAAAGCAGCACAGAATTCGGCCCTGCACTTCCAGTAACAAGAATATACTTTGCATTCAGGAAAGCTTTTAAGTGCACTTTTAAGGTTAAGTGTGGGATTCATCACTCTTCTTCAGCCTGGAAGTCATTTCTAGCAACATTTGGGTGCATCCCTGCCAATATAATCTGCCAGAGCTGGGCACATTTTTCTTCCTGTGAATGAACTATTCATACCCCCTAAAAGCAATTTCATCCATTCCAAAACAATTTTATGAATTCAACATTAATTTGACAAATAGTTTCAGCTGGGAAGGCTTTCTCAAACTTAGGTTGGCATTAAAAAATACCTGAAAGAACCACTTCTTTCCTCCAGTTGTCACCAACCCAGATACAGAAAACCTGGAACTCTTCTTAAAATGGACTCAGACTCCTATCTTCTACATCTAAAGAAAGGTTCCTACACGGCACAGGGTACATTATCTAAAATTATGGTCTCAATGTCTCTTCTTCATATGTTCAGCTTTGCAAAAACTGCTTATGAAATTCCCTGGAACGGGGGCTAGAAGCCAGGTGTTAGATCTGTTTGCTGACTCAAAGATGTTGCCAAGTGGTCTACTGAAAATCAGCATCCAAAGAAGGAAATTAAAAAAGAAGAATGAATGCTTTAGCATACCTCCACCCTCGTTCCTAAAATTGGCCTCCCTAGATATGTAGATGTTTCACGCCTTCTGTCAGGACCCTCTCCAAATAGCATAATTGAATTCTGTTATGTCCTTTGTTTCTCACATCTGTCTTCTTATTATTCAGTTATTTATTTATATTCATTTTATCCAAGCTGGTAAGCTTGGATTCTAAAGCAAACTCTGATGTCACTGACCCTTGAGAAGGGGATCCATTTAATCAAACAGAACTAAACATAGATATAATGCATGAAGTTGTTATTAGCCATTAAATGACTGCCTACTTCACTGCTGAGGTACTTGCCCTAACAGTCACTAATTCTTTTATATCCTCCCTTTCCAGAGGGATCATCTGGATTTATTTTCCTCAGTCATTAAATACAGATGTGGAGTGATTTCATTAGGAAATCATTTTGAGTGTGGAGCTGGAATGCAATGTGTAATAATTACAGCTAGTCACGAGGGAGAAAATTTGTATTTAACATGTCTCCTGGAAAATAAGATACTAATGTATACTAATATATCTATTTTTAAAGGAAGTCTTTCTAGGGGATTGTTCTGTTGTTTGGGGCTTGGAGTTGTTTTTGGGGTTTTATTCACAAATTTTAACTTAACCTGAAAGCACTGAGGCTTCCAGAGAAAAATGAGTTGAAGACATGAAAATGTCTCTCTGACAAGTAGAAGAGAGGAAAATATCTCCTCTGAGCTAATTCAGGGTCACATTATGCCAAGCACTCACAGCAGCTGCTGTGGAGAAAACCCCCTGTTAACAGAAGGTGCGTGTCCAGAGCAGAACCTTTTCTAATCACCTCTTAGCATTTGCCCTAAGATCTTTTGCAGAAGCCACACCTCATCTCAGGCTGAAAGTCAGATTGCATAGGATGATTCATTCACTGAAAGTCTGTTAAAAAGAAAGTGTGAGTTTATAAATGTCTGTCCACTGACTTTTTTCTTTTCCTCTTTAAATCAAGCACCGTATTCTATGCAAATTTGGAGTTGAAGGCAAGATGCATTTCAGATACAATAAAGCCAGCAGGCCCAGGATCAAGAAGTTTCTCAGGTGAAGAAACCAAATCTGCTTATACAAAGAAAAAAAGTCTTATCCTGCAGTGTCAGAGTAATATATTCTTCAAGTCCTGACCATTATGCATTCCATTTACACCACTTCTTTAATCAAAGCTGAACCTGGTGAATTGCAAATAAGAACGAAAACATTAAATGTGAAAGGCCAACTCGCTCATCTATATTTTTTGTCAAAATGACAGTTTTAAAATTACATAGGTAAAATACTTCACTAAATAGGGTTATAAATGTGTAATTCATCATGGCAGAACATTTTTATGTGGTTTAAAACTACTCTTTTATTTTAAGAGGTGAGGACACAAAATGGTAGGCTCATTCTTCATGTTTTCATTCTGCAGTTTATTTTTGACATAGGAAAGATGCAGCACGGTTGGAAAAGCACTTGGAATGGTATTTGTACCCTTCTCTTTCTAAGTTGTTGCTTACCAGAGAGCATATTTAAAGGTGAGTGTAAGTTCCAACCCTGGCTAGTGTATGTACATACACACCGCAAGCTTGTTACTAGATAAAACCCTCATTGCTTCACAAAGCCCTTATGTTGGTAAAACAGGGACACTATTTTACACACTGGGCCCTCTGCCCACCCCACCTCCCCCCTCACCTGCTGCATCTCCTTCCTCAGTCCTCCAGTAAGGTACTGTGTTGCTGGAGAATCAGATTTCTTACCCCACAATTTAAGAAAATTCCCAAGTAATCATTTTTCGGCAGTGTCGTGTGTACAGTTCCCCAGTGGCAACAGACTTGTTGCCCCTTTAAATACCAATCACTGGAAAAACTTAGAGGAAAAGGTAAGCATTAAAGCTGAGGAAATAAGGCAAATGCTCTACTAGCAACTCTCATTCTTTTGCTGTAATTTACCTGGAATCCTTGTTCTTCATTGCAAGTGTGAATTCACATGCTGAGATTGCAACAAAGGATTAAGATAAAACTCCTGGATTGGAGTAGGGGAAGAAAAACATTGTTGCAAGGTCATATAGAGAAGATCACTGCATCCAGGTAGTCTGCTGCATATGATGTTTCTGAGAGGCTGGCAAGTACAGAGCTTGAGGCAGGAGGAGGAACTGTCACAGAGAGAAAGAAAGAAGGAAAATGTGATCTGACTCCTGTTACATCCCGGGGAGATTGTCTCCAAATTCCACATCGGTACTGGGTCAACAACAAAGACAGCGACCCAGAATAATGTACCTCAAGTCTAACATTAACCCCAGTGCCTCATGGGTCATGGTTCAGAGCATTTCACCCGTGTGATTGCGAACACCTGTCAAGGAACTAATTTCTTCCTCCCATTAAGTTCCACCATGGAGACCTGAGCAATAAAGTTAACCAACAACTGCACTTTGATTTCGACAGTTTTCAGTTGCATATTCAGTCTCTATATGGTACCAGTCCCAGATGGCATTCACTAAAAAAATTCCAGGTACAAGAAGACTGTAAATCACTGCCCTTTGGCACACAGAGGAAGATGCTCTCAGTGCTGCTGCTTTGAACCCTCTGCAGGAAGGCATGATGGCCAGGTCCTTGAGAAACCTATTGCCCTTCCAAAGTTATCCAGTATTCACCCAGTAGTTTGCTGCTGACCACATTTCTTGCCTCAGTTTCCCCTTAGGATTTAATCACAAGAGTGGTATCCATTTCCCTGTGGAAGCATCCTTAAGCTGGACAGGAAATCTCAGGTGGATAGGATTTTCACTGTAGGTAGCAAGAGTTTTCAAAGTAAATAGTTTGACATCAAATGTTTTATTATGAAAGGAAAACAAAAATATTTTTTGTGTGTTTTCTGATGCTTTTTTACTTACCTCTGGTAAAAAAGCAAAACAAGCTGTGATGAGGGAGTTGCATAAACCCATAATTTGGCAGCCAATTAGTCTTTGATTTAGACAGTTGCTTTTTGAATATACTTTTTTTTTTTAATGTGATTCCTTGCAGCTGAGAAATTTACATTTTAAAAAGTGCTTAATGCCAAGTAGTGGAATCCCACATTTGTCAAATAAGTAAACTGAGACGAAATCCAGTCCTTGTTAACATCCTAGGCTGGGACTGTTCTAATAGCAAATGAAAGACAGGAGAGGAAGAATTTTTTTCTCTGCTGATACTGGGCTTGTGGAGACGAGCAGGGGAGCTGGATTCCTTCTTGCCTTTTCACCCCAGCTAGGATGGGACATACACAGAGGGGCACAGCAGGCAGAAATATCTCCCACACAGCTTAGAGCTACTGTGCAAATTTGTTATCAAAGGTGGAGATTGGAGAGTCTAGAGCAGAACACAAAGGAGGACAGTGTGACTGTGACCTCCTCCTTGTGACTGTCCAGAGAGGCTGCAGACACTGGTGTGACAGTTGAGCTGTCTTTACCATCCCCAGAAAAAAAACAAGGTAGCTTCTAAGTTTAAACAATGCCAGTGCAGGTATCTCGTTTGCAGTTGGGTTACAGTCAGCTCTTTAGGCTGTGTATAGATCTAGTGGCAAGAACAAACTGCAGCTTCTTTCATAAATGCAGATGCTAGGGCTTGCTTCATTTTAAACTCAGTCATGTCAGAACCACACTGCTTTGTACTGAATACAAAAGGAGAGAAAATATACTCCTGTTCACTCTAATGAGACCAATTGCTGGAAGAAACACTAGCCTTGCTGAAACACAGGAGAAACACCACGAGCGTTGAACCCTGTTAGAAATAATACTTTCTGAGTATGCAAAGCTATGAAGAGACAAACAAAGAATTTGTCAGCTTTTATATGGGTATACAGTTTGGTGAAAAATGTAGTTAGGAGTCAGATGAGTTATAGTGGATATGGATTAGGATTGATATCCCCTGAAAATCTCTTAAGGCACATTTCTATCTTCTTGTTTAGTTTCTTAACTGGAGGCCTGAAACTAGAACACTCCCAAAGCTTACTCTTGATCAAGGCTAAAGTCTTGGTTCCTCACAACTGGGACATACAGCACAGGGAAAACATCTGGTCTTGTTTTCCACGTTTGAAAATTTTGGGGAGGAAAACTAGAAATCTCACAGACATAGAGGTACTTAATAATTAGTCTGTCAGCTGCTGTTCTTGCACTGCTCCTCTGTGGAGACCAAGCAGGAGATCTGTGGTCCTTACAGCAGCCTGGATTGGTTTATTGGGAGTCCAGCTACTGTTGGTGTATGTGAGAGGTATCTTGCAGGCTGGGCATGGGAACTACTAACCAACTCCCACTCTGGTACAGCAAGTTCAGCAAAGGCTGCCATAATGGTTGGGGCTGGAGTACATGCCCTGTGAGGAGAGGCCAAGTGAGCAGGGCTTGTTCAGCCTGGGGAAGAGAGAGCATCAGAGGGACTGTACAGCAGACCCCAGCACCTTTGAGGAGGTCATTGAGAAGATGGAGACAGGCAGTTCACAGCAGTACATGGTAGGACAGCAAGAATTTCTGAGGACTTATGAGGAAGTGTTTCTTATTCTCAGGCATATTAAGCAGTGGAACAGGTTGTCCACTGCAGGTTTTCCAGATCTAGCTAGATAAAGTCCTGTGCAACCTAGTCTCACCCACAACTGGCCCTGAGTTGAGAACTGTGTTTAACTAGAGACCTTCTGAGGTCTATCTCAATCTGAAAGATTTTATAACCTACCCAAAAAATTCTAGAAGGATTTTCTCTTGTAATTTATGAAGGAGGGGGCAGCACCTTAGAAGTGCCAGTATCCCTGGCATAGAGCTATCAGCTAAGGGATTTTGTTTTTTTAAAAATTCCTTCACAGACACAGTATGGGATTCACCTCAACTAGCAGTGAGACCCTTAAAATAAAAATTGTCTCAGCCAGCTCTGTGAGCCCCCTTCACAATCAAGTGGAAGAAAGGGAAATATTGTCATAAGACAGGGTCTGAAATAAGAAACTAGATAGGCACCATCATTTTGGAAGTGACAATATCTCTTGTCTAGAGAGAGGATGCTCTTGAGCATGTACCTTTTACACAGCTAAAGCTGAAAGAAATGAGCCCTGTTCTAAATTGGAGGGAGATGTTGGCTAATCTCATGCTTGGATTTGATCAGGGTACCGAGTTGGCTTTGAGAGGAATTGCAGTAGCTCTGAGACATTCTGAGACAGGGACAGCATTTGCTAGAAGTCTGAAAAGCAGAACATGTGAGGGCGTGACTCCTGCTGTGATCCCCTCCAGCAACTGTGTGCAGAGTGATGTTCTGGTTAAGCTCCCAGAATTAGGCATGGGAATGTCTACACAATAAGGGAAGGGAGAGCCAGAGAATGCAATTTCAGTGAATTGGCTGGGATGGGATTTGTCAGATTAGCACAGCACGTATAACTAATTGTGTTTATCCTGCCCAAGCAGCAGGCATCAGTGTAATGTGCCTGGAGTTGTTATGCACTATATGTTTCTCATCCAGGTTTCCCTAATCCGTCCTACACACACATCCCTTGGGGAATCTGTCTGCTCTAGGTGTAATACGCTGGTCTAATCTCTGCTGTCCTTCTGCCAGACCATGCAACTCAAGCCCCTCTGGAGTCTCCTATATCTTCATGAGTTTCCAGGTGTATAGGAGGGAAAGAATTATGTCTGCTCAGTTCTGGTTAACCATATACATCAATTTCTTCTGAGCCCTTTAGGACCATTTAGGACTGATCCAAAAGAGAGCTGTTAGGTGTCTGCAAGAATCAGCATGTGGACTGTAGGGTGCAAAGACAAACTCTCCAGTTTCTCCTAGATTCAACTGATTACAAAAGTACCCACATACTTTTTTATATCAAACCTTCCTCGGTGCTTAAAGATCATCTGGGTGTGCACAGACAAACCTTCAGTTCTGACAGCACCAATGAGCTCCATCTCACACCCAAGATCAATTAGCATTCAGAAACCCACTTCAACTCCCCTTCAGTATCATGGTTTTCACCTAACACACCTACACAATTAGGGCCTTTATCAAACACTGTTGTTTCCACAGCTTGCTTTGAAAAGGCACCCAGAAGAGGAGGCTTCTGTTCCTGCCTTTGCACAGTACTCACAACAGGTCTGGACCGCAGAGGGGACCTGCATTCAATCCCCAGCGTTGCCTGAGGGGGTTCAAGACTACAAAAACATCCCAAAGGAGGCTCTGAAAAACACAGATTCTTATACTTAGGTAGTTGGCTGCTTAGAGTCCTTAGCCTTAAGGTTTTCCACTACATAGGAAATAGTTAACTTCATAGGTGCTAGAAGCAAAGGTAAGACTGGCATGCACCCACTTAGCAGAGCACCAGAACCCACATCCCTCAGGGAATGTGCTCATGTTCCTGCTTTGACCCCAGTGCACCATCCACAGAACAAGTGAAAGAGAGCTTCCACACTCAAGCACCCTGCAGTCAGGTGTTCACAGTACCTCCAAGGAGCAGTGAGACATGAATTGCAGTCTCCCCAAGGAAATGTGGGATCTGAGTGTGGGCTGTTCCTTCTTGGGTTACTGCACTGGGCTGTTACATAAGAAGGTGACACAGTTTCGACAGCATATCTGGCTCTGAAAAAAATAACATTTTTAAAAAAATGTGAGACCTGTATATCACTTTGGAAAATAAAGGTAAAAACATTCTGAGACTAAAATAACAAGTTGGGGGGTCCAAGTGGCTGAAGGCATCTGATGCCAGAGTAGTATATTAGAGGAGACAAGACTGATTCATGTCCTCAGATTGTCTCTGTTGGCTGGCTTGAGTTGCACTGCTTGCAGACATAATAGCTCAGGTCTTGGGAGCAACTTCACCACCCAACACTTTAAAAGCTAATTTACCCAGACAAAGCATCATGTGAACTGTGTCCACTGTGCTATTGCTTCAGAGTTAACCCAGCTGTCTCTAGCTGGAACTTTACCTGCTCCAGGTAGACGCACTCCTTCCTGGCAAATAAGTTTTGGATGTGATTGTCAGAATCCTCAAGACAGCCAGGCTAAAAAATGTTGCTCCATGAAAAACACTTTTTTCATTGATTTCAGGGAAGCCAAGCCTACTTTCCTGATTTCTTGCTCTAGACAGAGCACAAGCATCCAAAAATAAAATTGATGTTATGAGACAATAATTTTCTTTGCACCCGTTTTTATTTACCTCTGTAAAGGTATTTAAATGGGTTCATAGAGGCAAAAAAAAAA
>VWZF01006851.1:373564-415770 GCA_013396755.1 Sclerurus mexicanus | reverse complement strand
AAAAAAAAAAAAAACCACCAGATTTGTGGTTTCAGACTGAAAGCAGCAGAGAAGTGAAAAGTATCTTTGTCATATATTTTTAAATCAAGAGATATTTCTTTCTTTTTGCCTTTTAAGTATTCTTGTATGTTAGAATACTTTTTTATTGCCATTACCTGGAAATTGTTTTTAGAAATGTGTTCTTACTCATTTATGTTTTGATTCCTTTTGTATTAATGGCTTTAATAGACTAATGTCTTGTATATTTCTACTTGTAATTTGAAAAGATGAAACAAATGCTTTAAAGAAAAGTGCTTTTTTTCAGCCAGTGATTTTTATTTTTGAATAATATTTTACACATAGAAGGCTTAAGAAAAAATGAAAATACTTTTGCAAGAAGCAACATAGAACATTAAAGCCTTTTTGTTTTCAAAAAATAGCCCAAATCTGCCACCTACTGATATAATGTAGAATTAAATGGAACCAGCCATTTCGATTTTTCGCTGGAAAAATCTTGCTTACTTTCCAGCTATGCAAAACCAGTGCCATCTAGTGGCTAGTTCCAAGACTGCTCAGGCAAAAACATATTTATCAAAATATCTATTGCTGCTGGCTGCACAACAAGCTACTTAGCCATTTTGGAATGGATTCAATAGGCTTACTGTCCTGTGACTCCATACAAATCTTTGCAGCTATCCTCTGAGGTGACATATAAACCTCTGTGTTCATTTGTACTTTATTTTAACAGCAACAAAGCAAAAGATACTGTGCAAATTGCTTTTCAGGTTAAATGCACCCTTTATTCTTGCTTATTTTGTACTTTTGGTTTTTTGCTACTTTTATATTCCTCTTATTGGATCATCTAAACTTTCAGGGATTTTGGAAGAATAAAAAAATATTGATTGTTTTTAAGCTTACTTTAAAAAGAGAGATACTTAGCTCTTTTTTTTACAAAAGCAAATATATTTTGAGAAGTCAAATGATCCATGCTTTGTAGTATGCCACAATAACAAGCAAAAGACATAAAAAATATTTACAGTTTTTCTGTTTCATATTTCTTCCACCATTTGCTGAGTACTGCTTCCAAATCACAAATGTATCCTGTCGAGCTCAGTAAACATGAAGAGAGTAATTTTCATTTATACACAAGTCCCATGCTTTGAAACACATTCTCAAAAACAGGGAAAAGAGGCATTGCCACAGACAAGTACTGCCCCTGGCACTCAATGCCTAAATACTTGAAGAATCTACTAGTCAGTCACTGGGATTTTCAAATACTTACCTTCGAAATTGCTTTTAACATTTATGCCATCTTGCTTAAGGGCAAATAAATTCAGATTCAGGTCTGATGACACATATCTTTTAAATGTACTTTGGTAATGATTCCTCATGGAATCCAATGTGCAGGCAGCCTTCTATACATGTGTTGATTTAGAGGCATATGAAGATTTCACATTACTCCCTGGCATGACCCTGATCAGAAAGAGTGGCTCACTGCTCACAAAAGAGTGTATGACCTTCATTCTACATGCAAGATAAGAAAGGACCGTTCTTCACTGGTTCATTTTCCTTAGCTTCAAGCTTGCAAAGAGCCTGATGCTCACATCTGATCCAACTGCCCAAGGGTTCTTCTAATAGTTTAGAAAATAAACTGGTATTTTGAGGCATTTTTCTTCTACAATTTAGATACCTTCTCCTTCTTGTCTAAGTGAATTGAGCCACAAAGGCACTTAAAACATCCTATCAACTACAAAAGGGTGTTTAAGCAGTACTCAGAGGTAAACACTTCTAGACAATCACAATTGATCAGGTAAAATTCTGTTTCTGAAAGAGAGAGGTGAGCATAGACCTAACTGTTGTCAGCAAATAATGATCTTAACAAGTTATCATTAGCCTGGGCTAATTCCACTGCTTTCCAAAATCTTTCAGTGTTGTACATAGGGGACACTCCAGTTAGACACCAGACAGAAAATCTGGAGTATTTATTTTCAGTTTATCTGGATACTGAAAGCACAAAACATGATAGGTCCCTCAGTAGGAATCACTCAATATGTTGAATATCTCTTGGAGCTTATTGGGAGAGTCAAAAAGGCATACCAAAAAAAAATAAAAAAGGCATTTTATCTTACCATTAAAATAACCTTCATGCATCATGAAGCAAAAGAACATCTTTAATTCCACCATCAAAAAGACTCACAGGAATTGATAAAAGTGTGTGCCATTTAAACAAGTGTGACACCTCAGTAACACAGAGAGGGGTATGTGGGGCAAGAGATTATGTGGCCGTGTGCCTTCACTCCCATGGAAAGCCTATCAGCATTTGCAGAATCCAAGTTCTGTTTGCAAAGGAGGTAGTTTGCTATGTCTCAAGAAAACCTTCCAAAGATGACCTTGGCAAGAAAACAATTCTGCACTGAGTTCACAACAGGCAGGCAGACTAATACTGCTGCAGTATGGGGATAAGGACTCCATCCATCCCACAAGTTTCATCCTAGGAAATACTTTCACTCTGAGCAAGAGACACTCAACTTGGAATTTGTGATGCATTTGCTAACGATGGTGACAACAGTCAAGACATTTAAAATGTTGTTGTGGGAGAACACAGACCTGTGAAAGTGGCCAAGGTGACCATTTCCCAGAGAACAACACCAGAGAACTGACATCTACCTCGAAATCCAGAAGTTCCTGTGTTCGAAGATGTTTTATAGCTTAGATAGCAATTTATTGTATTAGTTACATAGTATCTCCCCTGTGTCTGTATGGTTTTGGTGATGGTTACCCAGTTACCCTGTGTCGCTGTAACCCTACACCTTCACTGGCCAAACCCACCTTCACAATGAGAAGCTAGCCACATAGCTCCGCCCTACCTGTACCACCCCCCTGCCTTCCCAGTCCTTCCCTTCGCCGTGTCACGCCCCTAACACCGCCCCTAACTCCGCCCATAACTCCACCCCTAAGATGTATACCCCGACCCACGTTTTAATTAACGTTAGTTTCAGTTTTACCCCTACTCGGCTGAGACTGCATCCTTTCCTTCCTTCCGGAGTGTGATATGTGGTCTCACAAAGGCACAGCCCATGGGCAAGACTATTCAGAATGACTAGTCTTGAACATACTGGTCAAGAAAAAGGAGAGGTCAACTGCATCCACAGTCAATAGTTTGAGGAGGAGGGATGTTTGTACATGTAATAGTAATACTAGAAAGTGAAGGAAAAAAAGATATTTGTGGCCTGCACACTCTAAGTACTCACATGATGTTCCATCAGAAGGTTGTGGTCCAGAACACATGCCACTAAGTTAGACACTGGAGTGTTATGGCTGTTATATGTTCAGTCTGGGCATATAAGGAAGATCTGACTGGAGCTCCAGCCCCTCCAAAATGCTTGCTCACTGCTGTGAAGAGTGCAGCAAAACACGCTTCAGAAGGTCTTTAAGGTAGCCAAGGCAAGGCAGCTACCTTCCAGCCTCTCTTTAGTGACCCTCTAGGATCAATGGGCCAACAGGAGCAGCTGCAGTCTGCACAATTTTGGAGTTGAAACAGCCTCAGACTGGGGGGATCTTAAATCCTACATCCTTGGAAGGCATTCCAGACACTGTGGAGTACCTAGAGGTGAGCACAAGGGACTGGCCTCTCTCATTGTTGAAGTTACAACACCAGATGGGTAAGAAGGCAAGTCTTTGGACCAGAAACTGAACAAGCAATAAAGAACATGTGTATCATTTGACAGGAGGCGTAATCTGAGTAAAACAGTGCTTTTCATACCTTACTTTCTTTCTTGCCTGCCACCACCATAATTCTATCCTGTTTGAGCTGTCTCAGAGCCACAGTTCTGCTGCATCTTCAAGAAACATGTCACACTTTCACCTGTATCTCCTCCATGAATGTGAAATGATGCCCATAAACTTTAGGAAGACCTCTTTTCAGTTCATTTTCAAGATCCCCTAAGTCTTATCTTATTGTCCCTTTGTACTTTCCACTTGTCTTTAACTACCTCTTTTCGTCTTTTCCTCTCTTTCTGTTTAGGAGAGGTCTTTCTTCTCTGTGCTTGTATTGCAGGCAGCATTGTGTGAATCCAAGTCCCTGAGCAGAGCTCCCAGAAGGGGAGTATTTGATGAATCAATAGATACAAAATTGTCATTCTGGACATTATGGAAACATTAAGTTCATCCATATTTGTTGGATACTCTGAGAAGAAAAGAAAGTTGGCAAAGAACCAAAGATAGTCTTCTTTCAAAAACTGGTGTTATTATCTCTTGTCTGCAGAATACTTCTGCATGAGATAGAGAGGATCAGCAACAGACTCCACACAATTTTGTTTGGGGCCAGCCTGCAAATTAAAAAGGTGAAGCATTACAAAGCTGAGCAAGTTGGAGTAAAGACAAATCATTCCTGTGGTGAGTAGCTCCTTGCAGAATCAAAATTCATTTGGAAGCATCTTAGCACTGAGTTTTCAGGGCCCTGTATTGACAAATGAGACTACCACCAGCAGACCCAGGGCAGGAGTTTTATAAATGTTCACTGTTTATTGAAGCTTTGCTCATGCATCTAAATGACAGAACTAGAACTTGCTTGCCATTTTAGGACATTGCTGCCTGTATTTCAAAAAATGCTTCTACGGTGACCTTGATCAATCAGTTTGTCACTACTCAGTGCTTTTATCTAATGATAAATATCACCAAGAAAATGTAATGGTACTGAATCAGTGACAAAACTACCATTGCCTTGCAGTGACTTTGAATTTTTTTTTGCATGCATCTGCTAGAATTACCAGGAAAAGTAGTATTGGCAAACAGAAGGGACTCTCATTAATTCAGTCAGACAACCTTTTGTTTTCCAGTGTCAACATGTTGCATTGTTGCTACTTTGCCTGTATAACTAAAAATACCTCCTTTTCCAGCTTTCTTACCTGAAAAACATATTAGCACATAAGAGAATACTTGAATGATGCATGTACAAAATGTGTTAAATGTATAATAAATGCAGTTGGTAGTTTTGAAAGAAATTTGGCATGTCAAATATTTTTAACTGATTATTTTTTTTCCCTGGTGTAATTAGTTAGGTGTTGTACCATTCATCACTTTTCATGATTCACTGAGCTTATATAATATCCATTTGCCTAGCACTGCTTATCTGAATACCAGTTCCACCCCTGCAACAAAGCCTGCAAACTTCAAAAATATTTGTTGCCACACTCATTTTTTATCAAAGAAATCTGATGTAAGTAGGACTGTATGAAGACTGTGGCAGCCTAACAGAAATATTTATAAGAACTAGTGATCACAAAATAATAGTTTAAGGCATGTTGAATTTTAATTTTGCCAAATCTTACAGTAGGCAAAGATAGAGCGTGGATCCTTTTAATTCCAGACATATTTTTCACCAAAATAGAAGTATGAAACTTAGTTCCTCTTCTTTCTCTGCCAAAAAACACCCCACTGAAAGTCTTTTTCAAACCTTTCTTAATTAAAAGAGTGTCTTTTCAGTTACATCATAACATAGTCAGTGTGATTCCTTTATATTTGGATTATCTGATACAGTTCATAAAAAAAGTATTGAATTCCTGTCATATTTTCAGATCTCAGTGTAAAATTACTAGTGAAGAAACTGAAGAATCTCTGTTACACCAGGAGCTCAGACAATGGACTTGGACATGCTTTTATTAGACATCTTCATCCAGCTTCTCTGTCATCTTCAGAACATGTAACTCCAATTGTCTTCTCACATCTTGCTCACATCTTGCAGGTGTGGCCCAGTGAGCAGATGGTGGGAGCCTCAAACAGAAAGCCAGTGCTTTCAGCTGCCACTGACTGATTTCTGATACTTGATATGGTACATGCAACTGAAAGCCCAGACAGACTATCAACCCTGAGCAGGATGTATGTTTTCCAAGTCTTGAGCATGTACCTCTGTCCAGCATTGATTCCCAGTCTCGAGGTACCCTAGGCCATTTGAAATTATCCTGGAGATCTCTACTTCTAAGCTTCTTTTATATCTCCCTTACCCAGTGATAACTGGGGAGAAAACTGGAAAAGCCCCATGTAGAATTTGGACAATTCTGTCTATATTAAGAAATTGCTAGGGATATCCTGTAGGACCTTACACAGCTCAAATACTGCTCCCTGGCAGGGTCCCACTTTGCCAAGATGAATAGGCCATTCCTACCAGTGCCTGTAAGAATCCTCACTCCAGCAGAATTTGGTAAGATCTCTAAATTATGTCTGTAATAACAAGCCAAAAAGGAATAGGAAGGACTCCTGGCCCCAAGAAAAGGATGAAGTTCACAGTGCTTTTGACTAGCCTCTTACAAATCAGAAATGAGTGGAGCAATCCGAGACAGAGCCAGAAACTGAGCTAATAAATGTGGATAATCCAGGTTCACTTCCTTAAGTTGTTTTTAGTCACTCCTTTTTGTACCAATTTAGACCCACTCCTAAAAGTTGCCCTTGTGCTTTTATCAAGGAAATACATAAAAAGGACAAGTATCTTGCCCAAATTAATATCAGGGTCGAGTTAAATTCCCATTGAGTCACTTAGAATAAGCACACTAGAAGTGCATGTGTTTGTTCATATGTAGGACCATGTTTAGTAGTGCTTTGAGGCAGCCACAAGAACAGGGCTAGGCTTCAAGTATGAGATTAGCAAAAATCTGCCTCCTTGCAGGTCCTGCCAGGGTCATGGCACTTAGTATGCGCTGAGACATCCAGAGCTGTCAAGACTTGAGCACTTCCACAGATGCCCAAAAGCAAAAATTGACACAATACCAGATTTAGGCAGAAGAAGAAAAGATCTAGACTATAGATTTGAGTACACACATCCTCTCTGTGAATCTGTCCCTCCGCTTTCATATTGGAAGTACTGTAACCACCTTCCTGCTCCACCTATTAAGATCCCTAATTATATTAAAGCCTATCATCACTTATTCAGGAAAGCATCTCTTTAGCATATCCAAAGTGACTGATCCCCAAGGTTAGAGTTACAATGACAGAGAGGAACTTGTGTGTTTTCACAGAAGCACTCTTTAAATGAGTTTTCTTTACTAACTTTTTCAGTGAGCAAGGTCAATTTTATTGGTTTTGTTCCGCTGAAACTCTTTAACAGTAGAAAATTAGATTGTGCAATGTATATGCTTTGCCACCTGATCTCCAACCTGAGTATGCTACCTACCTCCACTGATTTTCTTTAATGAGGTGGAAATGTATATAACAGTTTTAAATATGCAGGCTAACATTTTCCTCCATCTATAATTATGCAAATCGTTATAAAGTTGTCTCTTCATGACAGAAGTAATAACATCTTTCAGAGACCCTGTTAAAACTCACTGAAATCATCTACGCAGATGGATATAATTTTACAGCAAATACAACACAGACTCATTAATTAGTTACAAACCACCACCACAATCTCCTAAAAAGCTATATGACACAAAGGCATGTATTGTGTAATGATATGATTTTGTGTTTGCACTAGATGACTGAAACAGTCTTAACAATAAGATCAAAAGTAACAAGAAGAGTCACAAGGTGGTATTATTTTTCAAGATGTGGAAGAAATACCATCTATTTTTCACATATACTTTTGATTTTAAAACAAGCAGTACCATATCCATCGTTTAGCATCTTATGGGATGTTTTCTCCCTTCCTTTCCCCACTCTCTTCTATTCATCAGCAGTGGTGGAGTTTGTAAATTCATTCCCATTTTGCACCCATCCATAACTTCTTAACTGATGGTTGTTTATCTGGGACTTAGGCAGAGTGTCCTATTCAGGCACTGTGTTTGGCTGGGGCTATTTATAATTTCCAAGAGAAATACTCTACCAGAGGATGCATTTTTGATACCTCTATTTCTACCTACATGTTTTGAGGGTCTTTTAATATAAGCAGGAAACATCCCAAGCTCTCATGCACATAGTATACTCATTAAAATAAAAAATCACAAATCTGCTTTAAAAAAATCAACTTCATTTAAGCTTAATGGCAACATTTTAGAAGAAATTTCATTGATATAAACATTTTTATAAACATTTGCGTTCATAAAAGTAGCATTCAGAATTACTAAATAGCTGCCATGAGCTCCATTTAGAGCTCACATGAGATATGAGTTGGCACCTTACACCTCTTCTTCTAACTCTTATTTCATTTTTCTCCATGAGACAACTCATGGTCCTTCACAGGCTTTAGAAAAGTCCTAAAGCAAAGTCACCCGATGCCAGTATGAAGGAAGAAGAGACCTGTAATGGCCCTTTTCTGGCAATGGAAGAAACAGCATCTTACAAGAAGCAGGGACTCTTGCTGAAGACAATAAAACTAGACACAGGAGAACCAGCTCCTTTTGAGTATGCCCTCAGTAATTATATTTTCCACTTTACTCTTTTTGGACATGTTGGTCACCTTTTCCCTTTAGGGGAACATACAATCACAAGGGTTTCTGGAGGAGAGACTGACCTATGATTCAGAACTTCCTGTGGTGCCATGTCTTATCTGTGCACTCTCTCACCTGGGGAGGCCACAAATAGAAGGTGTAACTTCTTTAATAGGACCTTCAACTCATTTCTGTTACAAGAAGAGGAATTCAGAAATTCTTTCATCCTACCCCTTGGCCCCTTGACACCCTGGCTCCCTTGCCCTTCATAAAGTTCACAAGCTTTATTCATTACCATACAACCCTACATGTTTTAGAAACCTGCTCCACCACATTTCCCCTTTTTTCCTGTCCTGGTTCTGGCCAGCACATGGTTAATTTTTGCAGTAGCTGGGAGAGGGCATGGCTAAGACATAGAGGTTATTCTATAACACCTCATGTCATTGCTGGGGGTGGGGAAAAGAAACTCTCTTCCAGGGAGAAGGGGTTCTTTTTGGTCGAGTAAGCATGGTGGACAGATTGGTTGGGGTGCAGTGGCATTGGCCGTGGTCTCCTCAGGTCGGGCTTGGTGAGCATTTTGCACATGAATCACTCCCTCATACACTTTTGTTGTTAATATTGTTGCTGTTAATGTTCATTTATCTTATCTCATTGCTGTTTCTCATAAATTGTTCTTATCTCAACCAATGATCTTTTCCTTTTGTGCCTCCAGTTGGAGAGGCAAGGGGAAGTGGCATGTCCTTTTAGCAGGAGTACTAAATGGGAGAGTACCATTCCTAAACCACAACAATCCCATTTCAGGCTCTCTTTTTCCTGCACATCTCTTCTAGCCCAGTCCTTAATTTCACAGCTACTTTCAAAAGAAGTGCTATTTAAATGAACATGACATGCCTATCCATGCGACAAACATTCGCACAAGCACAAATAGACATCAAGCATGTAAATGCCCTCAAAATGCATGCAAATAATTTCTACATTGACTAAATTTTATCTGCACATTCAGAGCCATTCAGCAAGCTCCAGGCTGTGAGGAAATCTGCACGCTTGGAAGGAGGGACGTGCTCCTTGTACGCCCACCAATTCAAGAGGAAATATGGACAGAGAAGAGAGGTAGGACACTAATCTCAGGAGACAGGCTGTTTCTGAGGAAGAGATGCAAGAAATCACAGGAAAAGGGGAGAGTCTGCACAGGGGGCACTTATCTTGTTCTCCATACCACATAACAGTGCCCAAATAATCAATGGATGAGAGTCTTCAACCTGAGTCACCCTGACCCCTAAATTCACCTGGCAAAAGAAACCACTTCTCTGGCCTTTTTAGGAGCACTTTACCTGGAGAAACAAAAAAGAGAAAGGCCTATATCATATAGATATATATATACACATATATACACACATATATATCTATATATATCAAAAAAAGGTGCAGATATTTATCTCCAAATCACCTAATAGCCTCATGGTGCAGTCACACAGCTGGGATGTGAAAAACCTCACATATTAAAAAAAAAAAAATTCCACTATGGAAAGAAAAGAGAGTTCTATTTGGTTTTAAGGCACAAAATTTCATGGGACAGAAAAATCGCTTCTCACAAAGATGTATTAAAGCTGCCCTTTGTGGAGGAAAGAAAAACCCCAGAGGTCAAGTAGAAGAGAATATGCCTCCAGCTTCAAGAAAAAGAACACGAACTTAATGGAGATCTATTGGACGACACTGGAGCCTGCTTCAGAGAAACAAAGGCTACAAAGAAAGAGCAGTCTTTATAATGAGAAACCTCTGCTCGTTCTCTTAGTGTCAAGGACTTTGCCATTGACATGCTATTCCTCTTCCTTCTGCTACTCATTCAGGTCAAGTCCACTGTGCTGCTGTTTGCAGCTTTAATAGCTATCTGCCTTGGACATCATTAAAATTGAGGCAGTAATAAGTCTCTGATCTGTTTATTAATGACAGCAATCCATAAACAAATAAGTTGCATCTTGCCTGGAGACTTGTGGTGTCTTAAAAACACATCTGAGGACCATCGCTGCTTTAAGTTTCTGATTGTGCTGTGTCCTACTAAGTCACAGGAAAATATAACTTGCACATTGCAGTGGTTATTCAGTGGTTAATGGGTCCCCACTGTCCATGAAAAGTCTCTCTGTAAGTTCCCTCTTCACTGTAAAACTTACTTAGCTCCAAAGCTACTGATGCAGCCAGCCAGAGTAAAAGGATCCTCAAAAGTGACAGATTTAAAGGAAAAAATACTGAGTGGTTTGCTAGAGGCAAGTTATTTTAATATAATGCAGCAATGACAGCCCTCTACGTTTAATCATCAAGCTCCTGATTTTCTCCCCAGCACTTGAATTTCACACAATTTAGGAATTTGGGTATATGCAATTTTACATTCCCCCTCCTGGCTGTTGAGCATACCTGCCAGGTTCATGTTGGGAGCCGTGTTTATAACTTTCCCAGTGGTTTTAAACAAAACCCTAAATAATTGCATGAATGAAAGACAGGCCTCAAAAGAGTAGCTGATACAGGTTTTCCAGAACATTTGACTGCTCTGGCATTTTCAGCATGGCTGAGACACACTGCTGCGCATTTTTATCCTTGCCTGTTCAGTAAAGCATTTTAACTCTTTTAAATATTTCTGTGATGCCTCTCAAGCACAGCTATTTACCTAACTAACAGCTATTATGAGCAAATGACCATAAGAGTCTGGGGCTTCTGTTCTTGAGTTTCATAAGATTTATGAATCATGACTTCATCATGATTTGTTATGCCAAGAAGAATACAAGAATACCTTGGCTTGTGTACCAGTGTAAATATGCTTGTGAATTCTGGAAGAAGGACACATATAAAGTCATGAAAAAAAACTTAATTTCCCCTACATTTGAGTGGCTAATCAGAAAGAAAACAAAGTGTATTAAAAATATAAATCACTGTCACTCCTCCTCCTGCAGCTCCTAGAACTAATTTTTGATAAGTGAGAATATCTTACTGATTTCTGTATTGTTTTATCTCAGGCTTCAGGTAGGTCAGCTGAAGAGGCCAAGAGCCCTAATTACCATAGAAGCAAACATTTCACATGCACTCTTTGAAAACCCCAAATTCATGACTTCATGTCTTTGAGGTAGATGAGTAAGCAAACCACTCAAGCCAGAACAGTGGCAGTCTGCTTCTCATCTACAGACTCCTGGTGCCCATGGACCAGATCTCAGCAGGGACCAGTCCTCAATGGGAACTAGTTCTCAGCAGGAACCAGACATTCAGTATGACGTGTCCACTTACCTTCTTGATTGATCATGCTCTCAGACAAGGAGATTTCTTATTTCCTTTAGGCTGATTCTATCAACTCTGAGACATAGCACTTCCAGACAAATCATGAAGCTCTCTGTTCTCAGAAAGCCAACTTCAGAGTACCATGCATATTTTCTAACTGACTCTGGCTTCAAGGGAGCCAGTCCTTTATCTCCATATCAGTTGAAAACTTTCATTTAACCCATTCTTTTCCTTAGAAGAATCATCAGATCTTTATTGATTCATCCTCTCATCTCCCTTATAAAAAATGAATTAGTCTGATAATTCCCAGTGTCTTATCTCTACATGTGATGCCAAAAGAGAAAAACAAATGGCTGAGAGGCCCTACAAGTTTGTCAGAAATTGGAATTCTTTAATTGCCTTAAAACAGCGCTACAGTAGTGAGATGTGCAAACCTCCTGCCAGGAGACTGAGGACAAGGCTGAGGAGAGGAGGCCATAGCCCACCAAGTTAGATTTGTGGAGGCCCAGGGGCAAGTCTCTGGGGGTGTGATGCCTATCTAAAGAAGACCAGTGGCCACTCTCTGGGTGTGTGATGCTTATCTCCTATGAGCCACACCATGACAAACAGGGCCCTCTGTGCACGCACCCACCACTAACCCAGAGAAGGTCTCACTCTTAGCAGGGGTATCTCCAAAGCACTCTACCCCCCACACCTAAACTGACTGTGCAAAAACCAGCACCAGCAGCTTCTGACTCATTCCTGCAAAAACAGCATGACTGTGCAAAAATAGCACCACACACACACACGGGGAAGGCACCAGGAGGGTTTCTGAGGGTATATAAACCCATTGCACCTTATGTTTCATTGGCTTCTTTCTCCCGCCACTCCCCAATGAACCAAGACACCAGCAAAAAAAACCAAGTTTGTCAGAGACCTCTGGGTGATGAATATAATCTCTTAATTTTTCCTCTTTCTTCTCTCTTTACCCTTATAACTCTTATTTTCTCTTTCTCTCTTTTCTCTTACACATTTTCTTGAGTATTAAAAGCATAAAAGCATATATTTTATAGTGCTATATTACTGTAGATAATAATAACCAAGACAGCTACATACCTGCTTTCCTTTGCAACCAAGTTGTTCTAAAATAAACCACATGTCTGTAAACACTGATCATCTCGTTCTATTTACTTCAATTCACCGCAAGGGATTTATTAGCAAAAACCAAAAGCTACTTCTTCCTTTGAGAGGCAGGCCATAACAAAGTTACAAATGTGGAGTCCATATTGCCTTTCCGTGGATTTCAGCTGCACAGATCTGCCCTTCTGAGCCTGTGACTCTGGGCTTTCTTAGTAAACAATTGCAAGAAAACTTTCTTTGCAAGACAAGATTCATCTAATTTTTTTCTACCAATATTAAGACAAGATGAAGTTTGCATTTCTCTCCATTTTTTTAAAAGGCCATAGGTGCTGACTAGCTCCAGTACCCACATGTACATTTTAGAAGTCTAGATTTGGTTAGACAAATCCCAGACTGGATGATCAGAACATCCAGGGTAAAATATGGGGCTTCAAATGAGAGTACAACTCTAGGAACACAATGAATTTACTGTTAAGGAGACAAGAGAACAGAGGGGTTAAACAAACTGTATATCTGGGCATGTGATTCCCAATAGTCAGAGTGTGAGCCAGAGGATGTAAGGACAGAAACAGTATGACAGAAAAGTAAACGTGAGTATGAGAGAGTAAGTAAACTCAAATTTGAAGCTGGAGATTGACCTTTGTCCAGAAATTTAGAAGACTGGATGATATTCTTTCTCTAAGAATAAAAAATAAATAAGTCAATACAATATCATAATAGAATGCAACAAAATACAATAAGAATACAATGAAAGGCTATTATTTTAACAAATTCCTGTGGCTTTTGAAGTCTGACTTGCAAATTACTCTTTTCAATTTTTTTGAGGCTGGTAATACTGACAGCTCTAATAGCAAACTCTCCATTTAAATAAAGCAATATGTTATTGCCAGTTTTGAGAAACAGGAAGAAAAAAAGTAAAACTAAAGGCAAACAAAAAAATATCCACATGCTGAGAAGGAAGCTGTGCAAAACATTGCTTGGCTGTCACTGAGCTCAGATTGCAAAATATCAATGAGAAGAAAGGTCTAAGCGCTCTCTGCTTCTGGCCCTCTGTGTTCCATCATTTAACAGAGAAAGCTGTCCACATCTCAGCAGGGAACTCAGCAAATTTGACACAAGATCATGTAAGCTTGCAAGCTTCTATCTTCACTTCCATCTCAGATGAAATATTCCCTTGCACTGGTGCTGTAAAAATAGCGAAAGCACGCAGATTACCATTTCCAGTCACCACACCCTTTTTTAGCACCTTTAGGCTTGTATCTCTGGTGCCAAATCCATTCTAAGGAATAGAATAGGAGGGAGAATGTAGACTGCAATTGTAAAACATTGTTTTGTCTCTCATCTCCTCTTGCTGCTAAAACCTGATGACAAGGAAAATAATATTCTTCCATTCAGCCTTGCATTCCAATATCTTAAAACTAAGCTGCCTGACTAGTCTTTGCCTTGCTGCTGTGTGAGAATAATAGCAATTAATTTTGAATAGTATGGGTTAACATCAAGTCATCATGTGAATCTAATCTTCAAATTAATACCCAGCAGAACAGCAGCTTTCAAAAATCTTTCATACTGTGAACAAGAAATAGATGTTTACGTATCAGACCCTAAATAATCAAACACCATCAACCTTAATGTCAATAATTCTTTATTTATTATTTAATATTATTCCTTTCCAGCCAAACAGGCTGACACCAAAAGCATTCACTTCTTTATGCTACTGAAGGTTAAAATCACACATGCAACTCACTTCACCTATCTTTGTCTACCTAAAAGTTAGGCAACAAATCTCAGCTGCCTAAATTTCATTAGTTGAAGATCTGGAAATATCACCTACTCTGTCTTCAATATTTATGTACTGTTTTATTGAAGAATTGCTACTGCCTTGAGAGGGAACATGAATGACTGTCTAAAATTAAGTTAATTATTAGGGGGTTAATGTTACCTGAAATTAAACTGTCTATACTTCAAACAATTTGTCTAATACCCATCAAATTCTCTCATACCCAGTTTCTCCTTTCAAACATAGTGCAGCGTGGCACATTTCAGCCTCACCAACCACAGGATGTTGTGCTAGCAATGTTGTGAAGTCCCTCCCAAGCTGACTTATCCTGTGAATCTATGCTTTCATGACACTGACAAATTCTGAGCTCTTGACCTAAGACCAGAATCAATAACACACTTTGGAAAATCCCGTGTCTTTGACCCTTCTCCCTTTTTGGTTCTATGTCTATCAGTCAAAGGAATGCTTTAAAATTCATCTACTTGTCAATACAGAGAGAGACATTAATTACTAAACCTTGCAAAAGTCAGACTATGTATTTAAAACTTTCACAGCCACAACCAACTGTTCACGTTCACTATATTGCAGCTCAATATAGAAGCAGGAGACTCCTTCAACAAATGAACAATTGTGAGAAGTAATAACACACTTGAAGCTTCCACATGCTTCCAAGTTATTTAACACAGTTGCCTTTGTAATTTTGATGCATTAAGAAAAGTCATTGTTCAATAGAACTCAGACTCTTGCCTTCACCTATGGAGAAAGGTGGCCAGCTGCCAATTTCCATCTGCTGCCTGTTGAATGATACAGAAAGACTGGCTGACTTACAATCTTTTTCTTTTACTTAGCCCTTTCTCCTTTATGTAGCTAAATGTTTTCTTTAATTGTTCCTTTCATTTGAAAATAAAGATAGAAAGGAACCTCATAAAGGTTCTCTACATGGCTAACTTTGCAAGAAAGCACTGGGGCACATTTGTGGATTGCTTTAAATAAATTCATATAGTCTGGCTGTGCTTTCAACTCAACTAGAAATGGATTAATGCTATTTATTCATATGCTGTAGTGTCTCCCTGGAATTCTGAACCATTATTTAAATGTATATTGCTAAGTAGCTGAGGTTGGTAAGTTTTCAGCTAAAGCTGTGTAATACACATTAATTATGCAATTACTGTCTTGGGTCTGAATTTATATAAGCAATCAATTTACTTAGTTCTTTCTGTACTATTATTGACCAGTACACCACAGATCTACATTACACATGCATGCAAAATAGTATTATAGATGTAGAGGCAGATCTTGCAGCATTTCCTATTCTGTTTGCACAACACTTTCTAACATTAAAACTTACTTTATTCAACTTGAAAAATTTTGTTCAAAATTTTCTCTCCTGTTTTAGCATCAAATAACCCAGAAAATCTGACCAAGAAAAAACAGTTTGGAATAAAAACAGAGGAAAGTGGGGGAGCTTTTTGTAGTCCCATGACAGACCTAGTCTTCTAACAATAGTCACTAGGACTAGTGACTATGCTATTTTAATCCTAGTTTATATACAAGATATTGAAATTTCTCTAACTTTCCTTCTCAAGCCATAACCCTTTAAATGTAGACAATATAAATGCTATGACAAAAGTACATAAAGACCTCAGTAACAGCAAGTGCTCCTCAGTGCATTACGAAATCCAAGTCTTTGCCCTGTGAAGTGGGACAGTGGAATTTCTCACTCCTGCTTTGTAGCATGAACACACAGGGACATGTCCTCTGTCAAGTACAACACACAAGTGATGCCCTATATGTGCCTTTTATTCCAAGCAAAAATTTGATCAGCTCACTCTTGAGATCCCTGAGACTAGATCTTATCTCTCTTATGCCCCTTTATTGAACAATGAATGCTTTTTAATGATTATTAAATGCTTAAATGTTTGGGATTTTGTTTGAATTAGAAGCATCTTACTGGGTGGTGGAATATGTGAACTGAATTTCTTCCTAGCAGAGAAGCTGCTGAAGTCACAGGGAACCAATGCTCATCCTATGCTCACCTGTCACTTAGGCAAGTGAGGAACACCACAGGATTAAGCTCTGGCCAGAAGCAAGAGGACAGCATGAGAAAAACTCATCATCCATAAGAAAGACTGCAATACTCATAAGCAATCCCATAGATCTGTGGGAGTGGACTTACTCCCACCTAGATCCATGCCCAGCTGTAGTGGCAGCTGGAAACCAGAGTACCTAACCTACCTGAAGTAGCATTACACACGAATGTTCATGCAAGTGGATCAACCCATGAGTCCTCCACCAAGGTATCTACAAGCATGATAAGTGTGTAAGCCTCTGTTAAATATCTAGTTAATAGACTTACTGCCATAAATTCGAATGCCTGTGATCAGTATAGGCAAGAAGGCCTGTTATCTGAGAGAAGACCATTTCTCACTGATGCTGCTTGGAATGGGAATGGTCTCCATGCCTACAGTCCTACAATCTTCCTTCAGTCTTACAATCTGCTTCCTTCCCTCTTTGGTACTTTCTTTTCAGAGACATGGGCATATCAACAGGAACCAGCAGCATTCTGGAAAACCTGTTATAGAAAAGCTGGGAGCACACCTCATTCTAAAGCATGAAATAAGGGCATGATGGTAGAAAAGCATTTTTGCACAGACATGGCTACTGGGATTGAATCTCATGTAAATAAAATACGATCTACAGATGGGATGGTTTAGAACTGAAGCATTGGATGTTTTTGCATCCACAGAAAAACTCTGGCAGAGGGATGAATTCCAGGCTTAACACCAACCCAAGTGTTCCCAGAGGGTCATAGAATCATAGAATATCTCATGTCAGAAGGGACCCATAAGGATGGAGTCCAACTCCCTGCTCCTCACAGGACTACCTAAAATGACACCATATAATTAAGAGCACCATCTTTATGCCCCTTGAACTCTGACAGCCTTGGTGCCATGTGTCCTAGCTCTAGCTTTAAATTTTAACTGAGCAAAGGACCCTGGCGGTTGGGGCATGGGGGTATTGATTAAGCCTTTTTAAGGAACTTTTTAGAGTTCAGTAGTGAGTTAAGCTGCCAACACAGATGTAGCCCTGAGAGAAGGGAAGGGAAACAGAGAAAAAGCGAATGAATATATTTGCAAATAAAATACATGTTTTAGCCATTCCATTATGGCCAAATTTCTTCTCTTTTTTAATAGAAGTAGAAAGGGAGAGGACAGGTAAGGATATCAAAAAACTAACAACTTCCAGTGTAAATAAAAATGCTAGTATAGTTTGCATCATATTGGGATAACAATCAGGATCTGAATATCTAAGAATCATTAAAGAAATTCTCTGCTAGAGAAGATCTTTGCCTTCTATTCAGCACATGGCATAATGAGGACCTTGCTCACAGAGCTACACTTCCTAAAACTAGATTACTTGTAAAATCCATTGCTCCCTCCGGTAAGGGAAATTTTAAAGCTTTTCAAGTGGCAGAATTAGCAAGGCTATTTGGTAGTGTTTCTCCTCCTAGGAGACTTTTCTTCTCAGCTGTTGCTTCAGCCTGGCAGCCCATGTGAAAGAACAGCCTAGGACAGAAGAGATGAGGGACTCTGCGGGCAGAGGTAAAAGGATCATTTTCATACCATTCACAAGAACTGGATCCCTCTGCTGCACAGGGAGTTAAAATTAGCCTTCTCCACAGGCCTTCAACTTCTCAAGCATTTCTAACAGCTCACAGAATAGAACCATGCTTCACAGAGCTGTAAGAATCACCCCTACTGAAATTCTACTTGCATTGCTGAAGATATAAGTAGAAGGGTGTTAGGATGTTAGCTTTTCCTCTGCTTTTTTCTTTTTCTCACTAGCTCCTTGCAGAAGTTCCCTCACAGCAAGGTAAAGCTTTGATTTTTCCCTCCCTCCCTACTTCTTATTGTCCTGACTCACTGTCTCTCTCTCCAAGTGAAATATTGAAAAATCACGAACATTTGTTGGTGTAAGTTGTGATCAAACAATCACATTTCAGATCTCATCAAAAGATGAACTGAAGGCCCCATTCAAAAAGACATTTGCCCAGTCTTAAAAGAACGTTAATAAGAAGTCTTATTAATCAACAATTAATGAACATTATCATAAATATTTTTGACAAAATGGCATGCATAAAAGTTCATCTGTTCTAGCAGCAAAAGAAAAATCAGATTAAAATCTTAATTAAAATATGAAGAAGAGGCTTGTCATGATCTTCAACACACTGGAAGATTCCTTTTTTGAGAATCAAGCTCTCTCTTGCTGTCACATTACACTATGTTGTTAATGAGCCCTTTCATTTCTGCATGCATAGCAATAGATTTAATCTTAGCTGCATATTTTAAATGATTGATATTGCCCTAATTACATTTTATGATATATTGTGCTGTGCCACCTTTAATGAGTAGCAAACATGGCATTACCTCACTAGTACTCAACCACAGAAATCAATAACTGACATTTATTCAATGAACTGCAAATTGTGATTCACTAGCTTCTCTGTGTGTTGAGTAAATTCAAAGTGTAATTAATTTTCATACATATCACAAATAGCAAATGAGTGTATGGGCTAACTTTAAAAGTGGTTTGCTTCCTCCCTGGCTAATTACAGCACAGAAAAAAACTCTCAAGACATCATTCAAAGGGCTGAGAAAAATCAACGGCTTAAGAGAAGCCATCTCTGTAGATGGAGAGAGCACAGTCATGGGTTACGCTTTTGAGAACACTTAAGAGTCATTTCCTAAGACGTTTCTTATTGAATGAAGATGGTACCATTCGCAAACAATCTTGCCTATATATATTTGCTTGTACACAATAGTGAGAAAGAAATTCCTTGGTAGCTTTCCTACCAGGAAACAAGTATCCAACTGTAAGAAATATGCAAGTGCCTTTTTCAAAAGAAAAACATTGTCAGGTGTCATCCAGAACTTGTAACAAGAGAGCTGACTCACTGCTCTTCAGAGGTGATGGTTTTGCTTGTAAGCAACGTCAAAGTTTATAAACTGAGTAGTTATTGAGCCTTTTTAAACTTCTACCTCTGGCTTTAGTTAGCTTGCAATTTCTTTACTGAAAATGTCCACTCAAATCAGAGGAGAGTACCAGAGGACTTTGCAGCTCTGTTGGCAGACCAGTTCAGGAACAGAGGCATACAGATCAGAGAAGTGTTAAAGCTGAAGGCTCTGAAATTCATAGCAAAAGATTGTGGGTCACTTTAGGATCAATGCAGTTCTCTGCACTAAAGCAGAACCCATTTTACATGGGCTTGTAGTGATAGGACAAGGGGGAATGGCTTTAAACTGAAATAGGATAGGTTTAGATTGGATATTAGGAAGAAATTCTTCACTGTGAGGGTAGTGAGGCACTGGAGAAGGTTGTTCAGAGAAGCTGTGGATGCTCCATCCTTGGAAGTGTTCAAGGCCAGGTTGGATGGTGCTTTCAGCAACTTGGTTTAGTGGATGGTGTCCCTGACCATAGCAGGGCAGTTGGAACTAGATGGTCTTTAAGTCCCTTCCAACCCAAACCATTCTATGACTCTATGATCTTTTCAGGGATAGTTGTACAGTTCAGGATCTAAACCTTCAGTTCCCAAGAGGCTGTGCCAGTCTCAATAAACTGAAAACATCTGGGACTGATCATAGGCACTGAGGCCAGCTGGCATGGAAGGGCCTGTGTCCACATGGAGCTCAGCTCTCTTGCTCTTCAAAATGGGCTGATCACAGGTAATGTGCCTCTTGGAAATACCCATGGCCTATTTTAATTCCCAAACAGTGCCCAGCAATTATGTGAGAGGCTGCTGCCGGGTCTGGACCAAAACTTTCCCAGTGACTACATTGAAAATACAAGATGGTCAAGTGCCAAACCCAGGAAAACACTCTGACACCACTTAATTCACTAGTAAAGATATAGCCAGTATTTCCCTCCTACAACACAGCAGGCATCAGCTCTTTTCCTAAATATTTCCCCTTCATCTTTAAAGGCATCCATCTTAAACTTCTGAGGTCAGCTTTCTGTGGCATCTACCATCTGCTGTTAGAGCCTTGGCAGTGTTACTTATGCTGGACTTATTGAGGTGTATTAATGCAGGATGAAAAGGTGCAATAGAATATGCTAGATTAGAATACATAAATCCCAACTTATCTTCAATAATTACTGCCAGTGTTATTCTGGTGTCCCAAAAGATGACTGCAGGCAGATGATACATGATGAGAACTAACTCTAACATCTTATTTGCACCTAAATTCCAGGTGCTTAGAGAAGTGCTCCTAAAGCAGATGTCAAAGTTCCCCACATAGTCACCAAGGACTGGTAGGAAACTTAGAAGGCCTGCTTGCCTGATTGAGATGTCAAAAAATAAACAGGCAAGATCTTTCTCAAAAGCCTCTAAAGTAAAACTGCCACCTTCCACGAAATAAAATCTTAGAACACCTGTTTTTTGAGGCAACCAAAGTGAATGTGTGCATTCAGCAGCTGAGACAGAGATTCCATTCTGCCCTAAAGAGACATTGAATTTGCACCTGCTCTGGTTGTCAAGCTTGACTCTTCACCACCTAGTTCTGTGCAAAGCAAGAAAAAAGACAGTAAAAATCACATCTAGTCAAAGAGTTCTTTCTAAATACTAAAGGGGAAAAATTATGTGTATATCCAAGTTTCATTTTAACTTTAATGGTCAGTTGCAACAAATAATATGTTGATTTATTTTTCAATTAACAAATTAAAAAAAATCCAAACACCATTTATATAATGAATTGACCACTGCTCACTTCTCAGACTTGCATCAAGTTCAGTGATTTAGAGGAGGCTTCAGCCTCTGGTCTGTATCTGCAAATAAAACAGAATTTTCTTTCTTAGCTCATATACAGCACAGTTACAGTTATTCTTACCTTCAAGAAAGATACTCTTGGTTCCTCTTGGCATCCTTTGGGAGGAAAGGAATCAAGATAGACAGGTAGAGAGGTCTAATTAACAGTGGAATTACCACCATGATTTTAAATTAATTGGATGGAGGTTTTTGTCAACCTTGCCTCCATGATTATCTTCTTTTATAAGTATCTCAAAGAGAAGGATGACTCGGGGTCGCCTCTAGACTAATTGGTGAGAACCCAATTTTCGATTTGAGAAATGGCAGAAGAACAATCATCTTAGACATGTTTCCATACTGTTGTGGGACCTTCCACCAATATTTAAGGCAGATGGACAAAAGAGCAAAACTACCAAACCACAATTTGCATTCCCAATTTCCTTCTAGAGAAAAATCCACTTTGATGCCTGTTTTGACACACTAATTAAGCCACAGTAAAACCCCTTCCTGGGCTTCTAAAACTTGGCTGAGCTGTGATAGAAGAAAATTACAGAGATGTATTTACAAAGATCCTCCCTCTTCTATAAAATATAAAAATAATGTGAACATATGGAGTTAATTTAACCTACCCTGAGGAAATGCAATCGCTGTCAGTCTTGAATGGTTAATCCATAGACAAGCCTACTAATGATTCTGGTGTTCTGCTGAGGTTAATGAGCCCTTGAGCACCTGATAAAGGCACAGACACTTAGCAATTAATGTCTTTTATTCAAACCAGCTGACAGGCTAGACAGCAGCTGATTCTCCATTTATACTATATTGTTGCCAGAGTACCTAGCATGTCAACTCTGAGCCTGCATGAGCTGGTTATGTTGGTTAAGAATGGATTTCTTCACCTGTATGCTGAGCTCAATGATATGGCCTTTATGGATTGGATTTGAAACACAGTCTTCTTTCAAGTCTTCATGGCTTCTATGCATGGTCCACAAATCTCAAATATGAACTCTTCCTCAAGAGAGCTCAATTCAGTTCAGTTCAACCATCAAAGGTCAAGCAGGATAGCTAGTGTATCAATACAATAGGCTCTAGAAAACTATTTTCTGTTGCCCATTAGCAATACCAAGATAGCCAAAGACATGCATACTAGAGTAGTATTTCTTCCCAGCATTCATTTCTCACTGGATACTCCCAGAACAAAAAGTACATATGGGAAATGCAGGATTTTAAATTGCCTTTGTTCTGCTGCAGGAAGTTGTACCTGAAAAACAATTAATTTGTAATGAAAGAGTAGGGGGCGAGGAGAAAAGTAAAGAAATACTATTTTCTCCCTTAAGAGATGAAGAAAATGAGGTTCAGAAAGAGCTATCCATTTTCAGCTACTTTACCATCTAACTTGCATGCTCTGAATTGCCCCCTGGAGGATCCTACTTCTTCTCAGTGGCTGTACATGGAAATTGCCTGCCTTACTTATTACCTTCGGACTCAAAATTGTACCAAAGATAAATCACCACAGCAGCCTAAAATAAGTGATTTTATCTATATATATATACACACACACACACACATATATATATATATATGCTTCAAACAAGCCAAGGGTTCTGTTCCAGAGTGACAGCTGCTTCCCCTGGGATGACTCTACTGACACTTAATCCTAATTATTCATCCCACCCTTCTCTCAACATATAAATATCTCAGCTGGGACATCACAACTGCAAATGGGGCAGCAACTATACCATCATACTTCACAGGCTTGTTCAGGTAAATTGGCTTCCCTTACTAAATGAGGCTGGCACCTGTGACAATCAAGTCTTATTTAATAATGATATTGTGGTAGAACACACATATCAACCAAACCACATTATCCCTGCCCTGGTCTCTGTTGTACCATACAGGTTGCTAGCATTCACAATCTATCAAAGAGGGTTCATATACACACTTGGAAAAAGACTGAAAACACTAAAAAAAAAATCCCATTTAACAGCAATCTAATTTTGACTGTGACTTAGAAAACTATGTTTAGTGGGGGACATGAATCAAACTTCTGATTCTAGACTAAGATTCAGGTAGGTACATATTTTCCCTGAGATACTTCAAACTGCTTTGGTGTTTGAGGAAGTTTTTGTTAGGCGATGACTCTCAGAATTTCTGAGCTATCACCCTTCTAAGCACATCTGAAGTTAAGAGCCAGCCTTTAACTTGGTGTTTTTAATTCAAGAATCATTTCAGTTTTCAAAAAATCATATCTAAAGTGCCTAAGTACACGACGTAACTAAAAGCTAAAAAAGAGTATCATTTAGAAGAATATGCAGCCAAAATGTAGCTACCTCCTGGAGTGCTTTAAGCTATACAAGTAGTGTGTAAAGAGAATTCTAACTCATCCACTAAAGTAGCTTACTGGTCCCAGATCATTGATCATTCATACTATACTTTGGATTTTTTTTTCCTCTTCTTTGGTGTTGTGAAGTGCTCAAATTATGTCTTTTTGCTGTGAAAAGCAACTCCTTATAAAATGATCCAGGAAACTACCAGGATAAAGTGTGCATTTCCAAATAGAAAATTTTTGCTCTATTCCTTCTTTATTTAGTTTGAATGTAGAGATCTCCAAGCTTGTCCTCACATTGTCTTCATCTGGGTCAACTGCCCTAGTAACAGCAGTTCGTTGTCCAGTACCTAATTTCAATTAATCTCCTTTAACTAAAATCACTATTAAACGGCTCTCAAATTTTGTTTATCATTGAAAATTGAGTTAGCTTTATCTGAAATGACCAGAAACAGGTGCCAAATTAGTTCTTCAGCAAGCACTTTTAGGTGGAATTGATATTATATGGTATAGAATACACCTTTGGGAATTCCCCCTGGAGAGTTCAAATCAGCTGTCCTGGCTGTGTCCCCTCCCAGCTTCTTAAACTGTCTTAAACTGTTCCACACTGTCTTAAACAATGTTGGGATACAGTGGCAAAAAAAAAGACAAAGCTTTGAGGGTGTGCAAGCATTTTTCATTAATAGACAAAGCATTGCTGTATTATCAACAATAAGAAATTACTTCTTTATCCACAAAACCAAAACATAGAACCATAAGTGCTTCTATGAAGAATTTTAACTTCATCCCAGCCAGACCCCCTACAATCACAGAAGTAATACTGAAAGATTTGTCTTTAAGCATACAGAGAGATGTATATAATTATATCTATGTCCAATAGTTTCCTAAGTAACCTACATTCCTCATGCCTCCAGCACAGCTATTTTTATTATTTTCTTAAAGATGTAATGCAGGAGTTTTTGCTCATACATTAGCACAGAACTCACCCAGCCATGTGGGCATAAAAGTCTACCTGCACTGTTAAAGATGCAGACCTGAGGCAAATTTGATGCTATTTTTAAATAGCAAAAATTATAAATAGGTCATCTGATATATTGCACAATAAGTACTTCAGAACATGTTTGACTGTAGATGTACACTTAGATCTTTTTATTTACTTACAGAATCATTTCAGAATAGACATGGCTTGGTTTAATTTACTTTTTAATTCCTAGCAGCAGTAATTGCATGCTTTCACATGGTTTTCAGATTCATCGAAAAAATATAGAAGATGATTTTAAAAAGACAATTTGTCTAAATACTAATTGATTTTGCCATAATTTAAAGTAACATTTTTATCTTGCTGGGATTTTATTTACACATCTCAGTTGGCAATGCTTTCTCATAAACACAGACAAAAGTACCCAGTACATCTTTATGATACTTTGTGATATCTTTCCATTGCTCTTTCAGAATGATGTTCCTATTTCAGAGGCACTTAGGGGTAAAGTGTTCTGTGAAGGGTGATTTAATCCTCTCTGCAGTCTTGACAGGCAAGTACCTGAGCTGGTCTGCCTATCATTTAGAAATGTATTTCAGATACACTCTGCCATCTTTTGGGTTTAGGAATATTCACTTGATAATAACATTCTTTCAGCTTTGGCTGCCGGGAATGAAAATTAGGCTTTCCAAACTGAGGTATGTGCTGATTAATTGGCATTGTAGAATATGTGATTGTGTGATCATTTTCATACGGTGGAGAAAGTGTTTTCCTTCTTTTCAGCTGTTGCATGTAAGAACTGTGATATCTCTTTGTGTCCTTGTAGGTGTTTTCTTTTGCAGAGGATACAGTATCTGGAAAGGAAGCAATATTTTGAAGTCCTTTAAATTAATATGAGATATTTTTCTAGAATTCAACAATCTAACATGTTTTACTAAATCACAAACAATATATTCTTATGTATCAGCAATAACTGATTTTAGCAACCTTATGCTTGGGACAGCAATATCACACTTACAAAAGGAAAATCTTAGGTGTTTTTACTCTATCAAAAAAGCTATTTATTATAGTTACAAATAAGTATATTTACATTTCTTTGTGCTGATTTTGCTGGAGACAAGATATCCTAAAATTATGCTAGGTTACTAGATATTATGCCGGGATCCTAGAAGCACCTGTATGAAATAAGCTGTAATAAACATATACCTTTTTAATAGATGTGTTTCAACACTCATCAATTCAATTGTTCATATATCTCATTCATTTTTTTTACAGTGCACATACATGGCATGTATTTTGCAACACACATGGATGGACATGGACCAAACATTCCAGGAGTACCTCATGATTTTAATATCTGTGTTTTTCTACTGCTACTCAGCTTCAACAACAAAGTAACGCTCAGCACTTGCTCACTCTCAAGGCTCTCTGCAGTGTGCCAAACTGAACACCCAAAAAAGAAGCCAGTCACTTTGGGGTTTGACAGTGTTTATCATGGGACTCTGTGATTACCTCATGTCTGTGTAACATCACTGAGATGTTTCACTGGTGAGTCAGGGTCACTGATGTCTAGGTGGTCAGACATCTCTGCTTTTCAATCTATCCCTGCCTTTCTTCATCCAGGGCCTTTGTAAAGGAGAATTACAAGGTTTGTTTCATTTCATTGCCTCCATTTGTGTCTTGCACTCCAAAACTGAGATGTTAAATTTTATACTTTCCAACCTGATTTTCCATCATCTTTGAAGGTGGCTTCTTTAGCCTTTCTCCCCTGATAACAGAATGACTGTCATTAAATTCACTGTCTCCTCTTCTGCTGTTCTTCATGCTCAATTGATCTGGAGCTGACTGGGCACTAAAAACAAAAGGAAAACATTAGAACTTTCTTTTCCAAGCACCACAAAAAAATTAAGTACAGTATTTCCCACAGTTAATTTGGCAAAATAGACAAACTTATTTTAAATTGGAAGTAGACTTTTCCTCCCATTGAAGAGATGAAGGATGAAAATAAGAACTTGACTCTTCTAGAGGAAAAATATCTTTGCTTATTTCTTTGCATAGATTTAAATATCAATGTTGCACAAACGTTTCAGATTAAAAAAGACTGAAGTGCAAGAATTAAAGAAAAGTTCATTAGTAATGTAAGTATAGCACAAACTTCTGCATAATAGTTAGCTGCAGTGTAACCTGCATATTTACAGGATGAACAAATCTGGTTTTCTCTCTTTATATATAAAGAAGCTGAAGCACAGAGGAATCAGTCATTTGGGCACTTGGTAGCCCTGTCTTTGGGGACCTTCTCAGAGTTGGAAGCATTCAGGTCAAGCAGCAGGAAGAAGAGCTTACATGGAAAGAGCATGAAAAACTGCAGAGAAGCTTTAGCCTACTCTGATTTCAGAGAGGACTCTCCTGCTTGTACTGAAACATAAAAGACTGATGACCAATGGGACTGAAGAGATTGGTCACAGCTAGAAAGCGTCAGAAACTTAGTTTTATGAAGTGATGCTAAAAGGAGATGTGCAGCCCTTTTGTATTTGTCTGGCTATTTCTGAGTTAGCCTGATTTTACGCAGTAGTGCACAAACTGGGAAGCAGTTACTCTGCTCTGCTTGTCAGCCTCTGGTCCAAGCAACAATGGCAAAATTATTTTTGAACAAGGTCTTTTTATACGAATCATGAATATTTCTTTATTGTATAAGTTCTATACAAAAACTCTCCCATCTGTGAATGATTTGATTTTCCAATATGTCTTTTTTACTTGATAAAGGCAGGAGGCTTCTTTTAGCCCATCAGAGCTGACAACTATTGTTGCATTTCAAGATATGCTTTTGACAATGATGTTTTAGCAATTAGGGGCCAACAGTGCATGACTTATCTCGTGGTCTTACTTTTTCATAATCAAGCCTGAGGTGGCAGTGTTTTCTGTTAGCTCTTCTGGGACTTCCTTTGATTCTCTCTAGGATCACACTGGCTCTGGGCATCATGTCCCTGCAGGTTGACTGCTATGGGTGCAGTCATCCTCTTATTTTCTGGCATGTGCTGTGGCAAACCATTTCCAGACAAAGCAGTGTGTGCTAATGAAGGACATCTGAAGAAAGATATGAAGAAAGATATTTTCTGAGGCAAGATCAACACTACACCCATGAAGTGACTGGCAGGTTAGAGCAGACATTGTATACATGTCCCCTGGGGCATCAGGCATTGACCTGAAGTGGATCACACATTCTACAGCTTAATCACAGAATCACAGAATACTTTGGGTCAGAAGGGACCTTTAAATGTCATCTAGAGCAATCCCCCTGCAATGATCACAGACATCTTCCACTAGATCAGGTTGCTCAGAGCCCCATTCAACCTGACCTTGAATATTTCTAGGAATGGGGCATCCACTACCTCTTTGGGCAACTGTGCCAGTGTTTTAACATCCTCATAGTAAAAGATGCCTGCCTTATATCTAGTCTGAATCAACGCTCTTTGTGTTTAAAACCTTTATCCCTTGACCTATGCCCTGGTAAAAAGTCTGTCTCCATTTTTCTTAGAAGCTCCCTTTAGGTACTGGAAGTCTGCTATAAGGTCTCCCCAGATCCTTCTCCTCTCCAGGGTGAACAACCCCAACTCTCAGCCTGTCTTCACAGCAGAGGTGCTCCATCCCTCTGATCATCTTCATGGCCCTCCTCTAGGTTTGCTCCAACAGGTCCATATCTTTCCTGTGCTGAAGACTCAGCATGCCTGCTTCAGTGCCTGCAGTAGATCTCCCCACTAGAGTCCTGGAGAAGACAGACCTACTGCCTCCCCACGCTGGTGCAGGGAAGCCCCCAAGACCCCTTGCCCCAGCCCCCAGGCTGTTGATTCCGTTGCCACATGCACACACGCACAAACGACTCGCCCTCTTGTTTTTGGGGTTTGTTTTTTTTTGTGGGTTTTTTTTTAGGACGAAGCAGCTCCTGGAGGTACATAGAATTCCCTGCTTGAACTACAGAGGGAGCCCGGGGCTCTGTTTTGGAGAGCGCGGAGGGCCGCCGGGGGCTCGGCGCCCGCCCCCACCGCGGGGCGGCACAGCCGCCAGCGGTAACACCGCAGCCCAGGTGTGACCCCAGGATGCTTTTCCCTCCTCCCTGTGAAAAAATAATAGGACAACTCCCCCAGGCAGCCCCTGCCACTGGGAGGAGGGAGCTGTGATATGCAAGGTTATACACCGCAGGTTTAGTTGCCCTCTCGAGTCTAATCCCAGTCTAATTCTGTATGTTTCATATTCGCTAGCTCTAATCATGAAACTGTCATTAGCATGTTTTGCGAACAAATGAAACCGCGGGGAGGCTGCTTCAAGCTTCCCAAATGTAACACAGTGAGCAGAGAGATGGCTGGTCTTAATGAAAGAATAAACTGCAATGCCTTGGAAACTCCTGCTCTTTTTCTCCTTCGTTTTCCCTATGAGATAAACAATTTCTGTCTGATTTTTATCCCTGGTACAGATTCCTGTAAAACATGAATACAATTTGCATTGCTCATCTGTCTGCACATTTTGTAGATTTTATGGCAGTATGCTATTATGTGCAATAGCTTCAAGATTTAAACACCAGGAATGGAAACCATAAGAAGAAACTAGTATGTCTGAGAAATAAATCTGAAGGATAGAGTTTGTAGGCTTCTGTTTTAATTTTATAATCATTCCTTGAAATAGAACCAGGGTTAATAATCTAAACCAAAAGCATACAAATAAGGTATGTCTCAATGTCATATTATCTCATATTCTTATTAAAGTCTTTGATATTACATTCTTTTTTGACTAGGACTAGAGGGTTCAGCCTGCTAAAAAGCAATATATCAGTAAAAATACTCATCTCTTTAATAAAGTATATTCCAAGAAGATAATTCAGGTTCGCACAGAGCTAAATATGCCTTATATTCAGTACCGTCATGTTGAAATACAGTTAAGATTACTAAAGCACAGCAGAGTAGGAGCAAATCATCTTTATCAATTTAAAGCCATCTTTTCTTTAACTTGCTGTAAATTAAGAAAGAATCAGAATTAATTGTTATCTGAGATAGATGCAGAAGACGATTTCTTGAATTACATCACCTTCATCTTATCTCTAATCTTTTAAGCCTTTTATACACAAAGTGCCCTTTCAGGCACATGCTAAACTGGCAGCATTATAAGGCTGCAGGAGGACAATATTGCTATTCTAACAATTTATAAGCAAATACTTTACTTATTATCGAAGGCTAATACTGAATCCATCAGTCCGGATGCAAGAAAATTAGCCATTAACTTTCTGACATAAAACATAAAACAACCAGTTAGGTCTGGCCATCTAAGCAATTAATTTAGGTTCTCTTCATGGACACCATGGGGATTTTAAAGAGGTCTGAATCTACTTATGCGTCTCAGTTGACTAATTTATATTAAATGCCTATTATTTAGATTACTGAAGCTAGGGAAAATTAACTCCCCTATCTTAGCTGTATTAAGATAGTAAGTTTGCAGTAAGTTTCACACAAGTACAGAGGTGTCTGCTCCTACTAGTTTCAATGGGACAGACTTCAAGGTCTAGGCCTAGGCAGCTCCTACATAACACTTTTCATCTTTAGATCATAAATGATTTCACAGATAAAAGCAAGGACTTTATTACTAATTATTATATGGGAAACTAAGGCACAAAGAAAAATTAATTCTGTCAAATCCTGTGAAAATGAAGGGAAATTAATTGATCACTCTCCTCTCCAAGACTCAAGAGCATTCACAGGAACTGGCATACAAGAGGTCCAAAATAGGAGTGAGAGCTGCCCCTTGGTGAGTGGGACACTGCCAGGGCACAGCCAGGACTGCTCCGCAGCTGTAGGGGAGCTGGAAGTGGAGGGTGACAGCAAGATAGGCAGAGGCACAGTGTCCTCACTTGCAGAGACACAGACCCTTGGTACCTAAGCAGAGCAAGTCTTGGGAAACAAGAGTCATCTGAGAGCCCATCAACTACCAGACAGGTTTGCAGCAATGAATGAGGTCTGAGGGAATTCAAGGCAGCAAACCAGGGCCACTGAACAAGTATTGGGGGTGCACTGACATATATTCCTTTGCACCATATGTAGGTAAACTGAGGAACTCTGTCACTTGATAGTACAGATGTTGAAAGTTTAGCTAGCTTAAAAAACTGACAGGCAAAATCCATGGAAAAAAAAACTACCAAGAGCTGTTAAATACAGCACTCCCATCTTCAGTGGAGGAAGTCCTGGCACTTTGGCTTGTTGGAACCTAAGTGAATTAATTCAGGAGTATGAGTTACACATTTATCCCAATCTTACAAACTTCCCTAGGCTCCTGCCATTGGCTACTCTCACAAGCACAAATGGTGCTCTTTTTTCCCTTCCCAGTCCCTTCCAAATACATTCACCAGTTACAACTACATATAAAAGTCAAGAAGAAATCCCAAAACAGTGCATTTTTACAGGGACAGGAAGGACAGGATGAAAGCATGGGAAAGGCTGCAGTGCCAGTTGTTCCACTGCTTTTCTGGTGGCTCCATATTCTTCTGATTTTTTTCCATCTACTAAGAGTAAACAGGTTGGATTTTTTTCATAATTTGGCTGATCACAGGAGATGATGTGTCTGCAAAGGCAGATTGTAGAGACTGTAAATAGATATTCTGCTTCACTTTCCCTCCAACTAATTTGAAAAAAGGTAAAAGCTGTCTTCATCAAGAGAGACATAATTTACAGAAATATTGCAGATTTAAGTGTTTTATATATTGTTTCTTTCTGAAATCAAAAGAAGAAGAGATGGTAAAAGATACTCTTAGTACTCTCATTTATTTTGCTGCCAGGGCAAGTTTATTTCTACCACATATTTACTAGTGCAGTGGTACTCAAATAACAGTGCTTGGAGCTGCTTCTGTCACAACCGTGAAGCATCATTCACTCTTTCAGAGGTGACACCTTCTGCTTCTTATAGCCCAGAACAAGATTCTTCCAGGGTTCCCAGTAGATAGTTCAACCAAATAAATTCAAAATAACAGACATTTTTCTGCAGCCTGCACAGCTGCTTCTTGTCTTTTTTTTATATATTTTTTTTTCTTTTTTTGGGATAGCTCCAGCCAGGATCAAAACTGGGGATTACCACATATTGTGCAGAACCAGACTTACCAGGATGGCCTCAAAAGAGTACATCTGAAAGTACTGCAGGCCACAGGAGTAAATACAATGTTAGTAAAATCCTTCACCTGAAAAGCAAACAAATACAACATGGATCAACAAAGTACATCATTACTATCCCTAAATTACTTTTGCATGTAGCAATGGCAGCATGAATTTTTAGGAATAAAATCTGGAGGAGATGCATATTTCACCAGTGAACTTACAAAGTTAGTCATGTTCATACTCATAGGAAACTGGTATTGGTTGCCTTTGTATCTTCAAATGCTTGTTGGTTTACTTAAAAATGTTTGTGAGTCCTGAACTTCACATTATTCTTGTTTCTCATTATCAGTTAATTGCCATCATTAATCATTGTTTTCTTGATTAAAAAGTAACAGTCAGTTCAATACCATGTGATATGGATGACTAATCACAACTCAGGAGTAATAAAGAGTTGAAATAAGTGTTCATGACCAAGTTGTCATCTGTAATTTGTCCTCATAAACTAGTTGGCAAATATTTATGTGCAGTGAATACTTCCATACAAATTAAGATAAGCTTGAAAATGATTTATAAACAGGGAGAAATAGTTGAATTCATCTCATAGTTCATTTGCAATAAATAATTTGGACAAATACAGTTATCAGAGGGGGAAGCAGAAGGCCTTTATGGGAAGTATCTACAATGCAAATGAGTTGAAAATCACTTTTGTTATTGCCTTATGCTATCAAATTTTTTAAGTGCCAGGTGCTGATGTAATTTCTCTAGCAAGATTGTTTCATAATCCTAATAGCATTTCCTCTTCAGAAAGTTTCGTCAAATTTTTGTCTTTCTTAATTATTTCATTGCTGCTTTTACCATTTCATCTTTCTCTTGTAGTCCTAGGGGGTTAGATGCACTCCTTCATGCAGACTGTCCTGCCTATTGCTTCAGTACACTTCGTCCCAGCAATCTTAAATACGTTTTGAGTAGGATTCAGTTATCTCTATTAAGCCATCATCCATGGAAATTTGAGATGCCATAAGATACCCAGGATTCTCAGAAGGGGGTAGCAGATGAGATGCAGAACTTGTGGAGAACCCATTGCCTGTTGGAGAGAAGCTGGAGAGGAAGCACAGTAACTTAGGCTTCTCAAGTGGTAGTAGACACCTGCACAGGGGCAATTGATTAGAAGAAGAAATCTTCATTGCCTGTAATGAAGCTCAGGCAACCTCACATGCGTATGGAAGGCATACTTAAAAAACTAATCTTAAATGCCTTAATCTGGAGCAGTACCCAGACCCCAAAATTAGGTAATATGAAATTTACCCAGAGAGACTGCCACCTCCATGCCATACTCCTGTATTTTTACATGCCACTTAAAAAAAATATTCCACCTCTGTATTTTCAAGTATTTTCAAAATTATCCAATTTTTTGCATTCATTCACACCCAAGTTAGACACTTAAAGGCATTGACTGCATAGGGGTCTTTTTTTTATTTTTCCCCAAATTAATCACTCTTTATTCCATTCTATCTTTTTCTTGACTATTTGCCTGCACTCTCAGAGGCATTTTTATTCCTCTATCCACATGAACCCTCAGCACACTTCCCTTCCCATGATGGCATAACAAGGTACTGTGGAAACAAGCTGTCTGTGTAGTCTCTTGGAAAACTAATTAAGCTATTAGATAAGATCATGGATAATGATGAACCGGATGATATATGGTGCACATCTCTGAATTAGAATAAGATTCTCCCTAAAGCTTCCACAATCTCATCAGGCAAAAGGAAATACTTTGCTTGTATGGATCCATAGAACGGTAAAGAGTCTGGAGCAAGTTAAGAACTCACCTTAGTATTTTGATTTTAAACAAAAGAGTGATCTAATCCAGCTAATTTAGATGCCTCACTCATATCCACATTTAAATTGCCAGGTGATGCAGTTTTCTACAGGAAGTTTCTTTGTTTTCTGGAGAGATGTAGATGCTGGTTAAGATCTTTTGAGAAGAAAAACTGCTTTCCCAGGAGCAAGCAACTTGGTTTGCTAGAACAGTTCTGCCGCTGAAACCATCGGGGTCATCTACCTCTGCCCTGTGAGTACACAGTACTCTTTGGGAACACACTGAAGCACAGATGACCTGATAACCCAAAGAGTCCGTGTCAATGAGTGCCTGAAACAGCCAAGCTGTGTCCCACCTTTCAGGTGTGTCCAACAAAGCTTATTCTTATATAGAGGGGGCTGTTACCATCTAGGTAGCTAGTGTTTAATTTCTCTTAATACATTGCTCCCATTATTTTCACCATAGAAGAAGCAGTTAGATTCTGACAGCAGCAGTTACCAGACCTGTGATTCTTTTTTTCTTCTTTTTGAGCACAAGCACATTTGCTTTCATACATTTACCACTGCAAAAGTGAAAAAGTGATGTGATACCTTGATATTCAGGCATTTAAAAACCATTTCTTGCTCTGGCATGTTTTGTTCTAAGAGTTCAAATTATTATCACAAAAATTTGATTTTCCAGTATGAGCTCTATGAAAGGAAAAGTGTATGACTGAGTGTGGGCACAAGTGAGAACCCCTAAGCATGTGTGTGTAATTTTTCTAGTTCCAGATATCCTGTTCAAAGCTAACCACAGCACAGAGATTAGTAATACTATCCAAAGCATAAATCAAGAGATACAAATAGAAAGAAACCATCTTGCCCTCTTTGAATAGCTGCTGTAGATCTTTTTGTTGGACTACAAATTACTCAAGTGTCTCTACGGGGATGAGATACATCATCTTTTACTATTAACTATTATCGTTACATGCCTGAAGGGATAGAATAGTGTGTTTCTGTTTCAATTACTCAGGCTACTTTATTGGATATGGATTGAGCTGATTTTACCCTATAAGAACAAATGCTGTTATTACATTTAATGATTAAAATCCTGTTTGTACTCAGCTAAAATATAAATCAGCAGTTTGGAAGAACAGGCTTCAAGCTAAACAAAATTGCTTTGGGAGACCAAATAATTCAGGGAATCACCAATGGGCTATTCAGGCTTTCACCTCTCTAGCAGGTCACTAATTGAATTTAGACCAGGTTCATAGTGGTGACGTCAATTTGGAACCAAAATTCTGATGTCTGCTGGGCATCCTTCATCGCCTAGTGGTCTCTATCCAGTTCCTAGAAAGTAACTGTACTGGGATGGGCATGACAGGGAATGACTCACCCAGCCATCTTAGTTAGCATAGTATGAGATGTGTCATATTTTGGAGATGTCTACTTGTCTCCATTAAACAGAGGAAGTATCTATATTACTAGCCCAGAGTTAGACTTTTTATTTTTAGATGTCTGAAATTAGAAAAAGGTATAGAGTAACTGATGAGAGAAATTTTGCCATATGCAGAATTTGGATAAATATATTTTTCCTGAATTTCTAGAGCTTGAAATTCAGAAACTCTTTTCATAATATGAAAGGGAGAAAAAAAAATGTATATACAAAAAAACAGTAATGCTGATATTTTCCTTATCTCACTGTGAAATACTGGATACTAGTAGGATGCTAATAATTTCAGACATAGCCTTTGGTTTTCATTTTACTTTCAGGCTAAATTTCAAAAATCCATAGTGATTCAGGATGGAGATGAGGGCAGAATATGCCCCTTCAATATGAGAAACACATTTACAGCAGGAGACAGGTTGGTCCATAATACTAAGAATTTATAACTTCTTTATCTGTTTTATCAGCTGATATGTTCTATTTTCCTCCTTCAGTTCAGTATAGACTCATGAGTCAGGAAGGGCCCTGCAGGACTATTTTATCCCAGGGGAATGCCAGTATTTCATATCATATCTCTTCAAGCTCCTTTTGATTATAATCGCTTTGTGATTTCATGAAAAACTTCAGCTTTAGTTCAGTTTTAGTCTGTATTTTTTATCATATGAAGCTTTACTGGAGCTTTCCAACTTGTTTGCTGTGGTTTTTTGGTGGGTTTTGTTCAGTTATTTGTATCTATGCTTGAAAGTTTGCATCTTGGATAGACACACATTTCATACTGGGGCACAGTGGTTCACTGGGTAATCTGAGTTCTCAAGGTGAGAAAGGGGCAAATATCCATTGAGTGGGGCACATTTGGTCAATATCTTGTTTCCTCTCCACAGTCTGAGTCTGCTACTTTTCCCTGCCAGGTACTGTGTGAGAATTATTTCTGAGTTTTCAGATAGGGATGAAGCATCTGAGCTGCTTTGAGGCCACATCTCTTCTCCAAAACACTTCTAAACAAGGATTTCAGAAGTCTCTGTTGTAAAGACTGAAGTGGAAATCTTGTAGAATTACATTTGCTCCATGTTCACAGAGGAGTTTTTCAGTTGTCTTCTCAATCAAAACAGTTTACAGGAGTAAACAAAAAAAATATATTGCACAGTACAAGCAAACAAACATGAACATACTCAAAACTCAGTAGCTGGATTGTAGGTAGACGTTCACTGCTGGTTGAAGGGGTCCAGCTCTAAGCAGCATCCTATTCTAAATAAATACAGCAAGACGATGCAGCTCTGAACAAACATGCCAAACTTTCCCCAGGACTTCTGACAGCAGGCAGCCAATTACTTTGAAAAGAATAGGTTCTGTCTTATGACTGCTGCAACAACACAAATGCATCTCCCTTGATCCCAACATCAAGGTAGAGCTTTGCATTTCCAATATTTTAATTCAATACAAAGCAAAGGTTTCAATGTTACTTTTATTTTTTTTTAATGATGAGTGGCAGCTTGGGTTTTTCTGCAATCAAATGTAACAGCAGCAGGGTTAAAAGAGGTATATAAATAATAGATGGCTTCTCTTGCCTAAAGAGGGATCTGCCAATTCTTGCCCTCCTTTTAATTTTAGGAACTGAATATAATTTAAAAGATGACAGATTTTTTCCCATCAAATCAGAGAAGAAGGAGGCCTCCAGAAGAACAATGGCTGATGCCATAGCATGACTATCTGACAAGCTTGAAAAGCAACTGTAAACTTGCCAACACAACAAGCCTTTTATCTGTGATGATAGTATTTGAAGAGTGTGAATTTCATCTAAGGAATAGGAGGAGGTATATGATGGCCTCTCACCACCTCTTTCCTTACTGTTTTAATTATCATTATTTCATTATTTTTAAAAAATATATAAATATTCACAAAATAGACAGCCTTTTTTATTTATTTTTTTTTTTAGGTCTTCTAAGTGAGTTACAGGAATATCATCACTGCAGTGATGAACTTGGCTTTATTCCTGACAAAAATATATATGACTTTTTTTCATATTTCTTTGCTTTTATGCCTATTTTCTGATAAATGGGTAGCCTTACATGCAATTACATTTTTTGGAAGCTTAATTACAAACCCATTCAATTAACGGGAAGGCTTGCCCCATGTACTAATCCAGCCAAGGCCTTCTTTCTGTGTGAGTGACCATCCTGCTTTCCTAAGCAGGCTGTAGCCTTCAGCACTCAAGGGAACACACTCAAGACCTTATTACAACCTGGATTTGTGTTACAGTAACTGGTACCTGGTTAATTAAAAGTTTTACCCTCCTCCTGTGTGAGCATCCAGCAGATGTTGGCAGACTGCCTCTGTGCACTGTGCTCTGTTTGGCAGTGCCAGGCTCAGCTGCAGCACTCGCCAGGGTGCCTCACTCCACTCAGATGTATCAGGTGCTGAGGTTCTCTTTGAGTAAAACACAGTGATTTCGTTCCTACACTGCAGCCTGCCACACAAACAAAGGCAAAGGAGAGGATGCATCTGAAACATTGTCCCTTGCTAAGACTAGAGCATTTACATCTGACACAGCTGTCAGCATGCAATTCAGAGGGGGAAACCTGATACTAGTTTAGGCTTTTAGATTTCCCTTGAGGAGTAGACGTTTGCAACAGCTCTCTTCTGCATAACATATTATCCAGGAAATTATAAAACTGAGTTCAGTGTCTTCCTCAGAGTAACAGGGTTTGAATTTATACCTCCCAGAAGTACTGGAGGATGCATGATTGGCCATCTGTAGGCTCACCTGAGTAGAAAGATGCCTCCACATCTGTTCAAGCTGAATTTTTGTGCAGTCAGGCATGCAGAATTCATGGCCCTCGATAGAAGAACAGCAGAAGAGCCTGATTCAGTACCTGGAAATAAGGACAACTGTGTATCTGGATGCAGTTACAGGATGCTGTGTGCACAACCTACCCTACTACAGCAGTGGAGGGAAAAAAATCATCCAAGAAAAAGAAAAAGGCTTTTTGCCTTCCTCTGATGAGGCACCTAATGTCTAAGCTGCAAATATACTCTGTCTCACCTCCTCTGACCCTGTAAATATTTTACTCCTTCTTTAAAGAGGAAGGATGTAGGGGATCTTCTTAAGAGTATGTCTGATTTATAGCGAGGATAGCCTTCTCAGCAGTACAATCCTACGTTTTAATCTGAGCAATGTGAACATTAATTTAAATCCTTGGTCTTCTACTTCCTGACCAAATGGTCCACATTTGGTGGAGTTACTGATCGTTTATACAATAAACTACACAAGTCGTTAACTGAGGTCAGTGTTATCCAAACAACTTCATCTTGGATGAAGCAAACATAGCAATTAGATCTTATGAGAGGGGAATATACATGGTTTCACAAGTGGTCTACTTGCTCTCAAAATAGTGATTTCAGCCTGGGCCCCACATTTCTTCTCATTAGCATGCAGGTAGCCATATGGTTATCATCTTCATGATCAAGATGACTCTGCAGCCACAGAAATGTCTGTGCTTGCACAAGGAAGCCATGTGTCCATGTGCCCATGACAGCAGGTGGAACAAGTAGGAACAGACTTCCTCTTGTGGCACTCAGACTTAAACTGTCTGTGTCCCATCATTTATTGTAAATCAGCAATTATAACTGTTGGACCTCCATCATAAGAGGTAGGCACAAAGGGAGTTTGCTCTAAAATATCAGTGGCATTCTGGGACATAAGCAGGAACTTTTCAATTAAGCCCAAGAGGCTTAGAAGGGGTTTTCTGTGATCACTGTCCTTTTTTTTGGCCTTCCTAAATGATATTTTAAGTGCCTAGAGCTGTTATCTTGAATTTGAATCCTCTGTGGAATAAGGAGAGTTAAATGGGATTATTGGCACACTTCATGCATGGTGGCAGTATGCTGAGCTATTGAGGCAATAGGAAAAATATGTGAAATATTCCCTTTCCAGCTTTAAAAGTAACAGTTCTCAGGATTATCTGTGATTTCTTTTACAAGAGCATAAGAAGAGCATCACTGAGTTAGGCCAAAGGCATGTTTAACCTAGTTCTTGTTTCTGACAGCAATCAATAGCAGAGGCATCAAGAAAGACATCAGGAAAGGAAGAAAAAGCACATCAGTAACTAACCTTCCCTGTTTTTCTCTGTCAGCAGCTTAGAGTCTTCCTTAGCCACAGGTTATATCAGATCCTTATGTTTAATATACATTCTACTGCAGCTTGAGTAGGCTGCAAGAAAGATTTTCCATACAATTCTGCCCCTCACTCATTAGTGTTTAAATCTAGGCTCTCCCAGTATCTCATGACAATGAGTTCCATAATTTAATGCTGTGAAAAATACTGAATTTGTTTGTTATAAGTTTCTCCGGCAACTTAAATGGATGTTACACTAAATAATTATTGTATATTCACTTTTTCCACAGAGTTCACTTTTTTTATGCCCTTTTTCTAAGTCTGTCCATACAAAATAGTTGGAACAGAGTTTTGACTACCACCAATTGTCCTGTGAATTTTATTTTTTTTTTTGGTGGGGGGGTCATGATTAACATTCATGAGGAAGAAGAACTATAAATGATCTGTAAGTGAATCCTCACAATCAAGAGCCCTACCCACTCCGCTGCAAACTTAGACATTCTTTCTGCTTCTTTTCTAGTCCTGTAGCTCTTAAACACAAATGCTACTATGTGTGCCAACAGATTTAGTTCTTCATTTTATAAATGCCAACAGATTTACCTCTTCATTTCTCTCCAACATCCTGTCTGTTTACTTACAGTTTAGCTTGGGATCCTCCTTTGGAGTGAAACAATTTACTTACTGCTAAATTTGCTTCTTCCTACTCTTAACCCTCCTGGCTAAGACCTCAGCAGTGGCACAGGTGAAACTCATGAAGTTCAGTCTTCCACTGCTGTTTTAGCTAGCACCAACTATCTCCAGTTCTTTATTTTAGATACTTGAAATACTAGGGCTACAATGAGACCAGAAGAGCCCAAAGGCCATCACAGAAGGGCTTGGCGCTGAACAATAAAGAGTGCAGCACATTGACTTTGGCTTTGACTGCAAGCACTCCTGTATGTGGTGGTGCTGTGGTCTCAGTTCAGGAGCAGAAAGAGCCCTCCAGGAGTGCTTGTTACTGCTTTTTTTCTATGGGGCAACCTAGATGTGAGTCTCTGAGACAGAAGATTGAATCCAAGTCTGGTCATTCTGAGGTTAGTGCTCCAGACTCAAGGTTATTTCTACCTCTCTGAGCTCTGTATTTTGTGCAAAGTCCATCCTGCCAGCTGAGTGGCTCCGAAAACGTCTGCCAGACCTGACATAGGGATGTAAATTCATTTACAAATAGACTGAGACACAGCACCCTTGAGCATCTGCACAAGCAGAATTTAAACCACTGAGGAAAACAGTGAAGCCTGCAGCTTCTAAGAGAGCTAAACAAAGTTGGAGGAGTTTGATTGGAGGGAGAGTCAGATACCCCAGAGTCTGAGGGTCAGACTTGAGGGACTGTTGAATCCCTCTGTTAAGAGCTTAGTGCTTAAAGTTCAAGTGGCAGGTGGTGTCTAACTATTATTTAATTCTTTTTCTAAAAACTCATTGATTTAGGATTGTACTTACATAAAGAGAAGGGAGGTATGTCTGCATATGTGTACCCAATTACTGTGCACATAAATCTATTAAATATACATTTTATATTTGTGTGCATGTGATATATATACAAGTGTATATGTGTATGCATATACACATGTGGTTTATGTGCATATATACAATAATATATATATACATTAATATATATATACATGAATAGAATACTCTCTAACTTGGGTATCTAAGGCAAGATTTTTTTGAAAGAAAATTGGTGCCAAAACCTCATTTAGTTGCCTGTCTTACTCCTTTTGACTTCTCTTAAAACTCAAGGCTCAGCTAAAAAAAATTATCATAAAATCCTCTACATTCCATTCACAGAACCTACAGTCATATCTTTCTGAAGTCTTCATCTGTACTTTTTCATTTTTCTTTTATTTCTTTGCCCCACTTTTTCTTGAATTTCTCTACAAATATTTTAGTGAGTTATTATTAGACCTCATTTTTCATCCAGGCTTTTCTTCATATCTTTTCCAGAATATTTGCGTTTGTAGTTCTGATTTCCACCTAGCAATGGCAATTTGGGTATAAACAATGAAAGAACTATCAAAGACAGGGAAAAACAATTGCACAGGTGAGAAGACACACTACATCATGTTGTTTGGGTCTCTCATTCCAGTTTTGTAAGCTATGGACTTCATCTCCTCATGCCCTGGAGTCAGTGGAAAGAATTAAACCTTTTCCTGAGGGAATTCAGGACATCAGCTCTGGAAGTGGCCACCTATTTTCCCTATGTACAGTACCTGCAGAGCTGTGCCACTTCACTTAGACACCTACAGTGGGATGCATAAAGCAGAGCTTGACATTTTTTAGCTGTCTTGATGACAGTAGCTTTTATTCTGAACTGAAATCCTAGACTGAAAACAGGTTTAATTAAAACAGTGCAAGCTTATGTGTAAACCAGCCCTTAGGCACCTTCATAGAGTCATATAAATCAGAGCCATACAAGACACGTTATGTTTCTGAATGCATCTGCCTGTCAGAGTAAGCCCACCCATGCAGGATATCTTGTAGCATTTTATTCAGCCTAGTTTAAAAAGCCCAAATCATTCCGCCATTTATTCCATCTTGCACAATACACTCAGAGCAAATGCCCTGACTGCTTAAGGTCATTTAAAAACCCTGCAACACTGTACATAAAATTTGCTACCAGCAGTGTCCTGCTCAATTTACAAATAAGATAATTGAAACACTATTTAAATTCTTTCAGCTGTTTGCAGTACCTTTATTTATTATGACTTCTAGGATTTTATAATTTTGATATATAACTTTGATTTTAGTTATGGCTGTTTGTCACAGAAGTCTATATATATTGCACAGGGAAGTAGGTAATATCATTCCTTTGTTAAGGACTGGGGCACTGCTGTCATGGTAGCACAGAGCTAGAACTGAATACCAAGACAGCAGTACAGTTAGGAATTATATTTGCTCTACCTGGACTTCAAGACTCAGCCTATGCCAGGTTGATGTGAAAAGAGCTGTTTCCAGCAATCATGAGTGCCTCTGCCATTTATCCACTTCTCTGTCTTCCTCTCTTTCAAGAATTAGGCGCCCAAATGGATTTGTTCATGCGTTCAGATTTCATGTTTCTTTTCAAAATGCTCATCATCACAGACACACC
>VWZF01006851.1:337008-373528 GCA_013396755.1 Sclerurus mexicanus | reverse complement strand
AAAAAAAAAAAAAAGGAGTGAGATAAGAAACCACATCTAGACTTTAGCAAGACACTCACAAAAGGGTTTTCTTTGATCATCAGAAAGGGGATGCTGAAAGGGGTAATTTAAAAAAAAAAAAAGGGTAGAATGTACTTCACAGTAGGGTTCCCAATAAAAACCCAATTCTACAAAACCCAAAAGGGAAGAGCAGTTGTCATTTTAGTGTGTCCTACAGCACTGAACTAGCACAGAAGCCATTTTCCTTGCAGATGCTCAGAGGGGGAAATTATTTTTGCAAATAAACAGTCTCCGAGCCATGACTTAAGACAGTGTGTAAGAGTGCATGTTAGAGTGCAGTCACTCCAGATTTTGCTTTATTTGCATTAGCATATTGTGACCTACATTAAATGGTTTCCATGCACTGACCACAGAACAAGCAGGCTCCAATGACAGAGCCCAGCATGCAGACAGCTCCATTTCATTAAGAAAGCAGCGCAGAGTGCATGCTACAGCTTTGCTGTTTGCCATTTCAGAAAAGCGATATACATGTGCCACAGTACAGACACTTCCAAGCAATATTAGCTGGGTACTGCAGAACTGTGAGAGGGGTTGCAGCTCTGTGCTCATGCCCAAAGTCCCCATCTCACCTAACTGCCATCCCAAGGATGATGCTACACCTTGTAGTGCCATGTGGCATCTCAAATACTAGTAACCATCTCATGTGTCTCTGTTTTCTGCTTCTGTTTTCCATGGAAGCTTACCAGTGGAGGGCAAATACTGGAGGCCACATGGGGCCTTCCATGTAGTATAGTCACACATATACAGTACTGTACATGAGGCAATAAAGTTCTGCACCCAAGCTGGCTTCCATGGTCCTAGCTCAAACAAGTATGGGGGAAAAAACAATTAACCCCTTCAACAGATAACAGGGAGTACATAGCAATAATAACATCCAGGTGCAAGTCAACCTGCCTTTTCCATGAGAGGACTGCAAAGAATTGTAAATCCCAGCTTCACAGAAAAGAAACTGAGATGGCTAAAGCTAATTGATATAGCACAGATATACTAAAAATTAATTATAGTCCTTAATATGATTTTTTATAATGGAAAGAAATAAAAAAAAAGTTGATGTGAACATGAATATATGCAGAATAAAGTGCATATGTATCTCACAGACACACACAAACAAATGAGTAGCAAATAAGCCTGTGTAAGAAATGACTGTGTAAATTTAGAAAATGCCAGCTCTAAAATTCCTCCTGTGACCTTCTAGGACTTTAAGGTCGCAGTCGTTCATTGCAACAGAAAATGCTAGATTTTTCTTAGATGTTAATAATGATTGTAACTAGGAGTAAACACAGCTATAAATACTAGATATATGCAAAGGGTCAGAAGTGATATTGCATGAATAAGTTTAATAATAACTCTATTTATTCCTAAATACTGACTTTGCAACCATTGTTCCTCATTAAATGTGTATGTTAAATGCAAGCAGGATCATTTTCTGTATTTACACAAGTGTACTTACTGCTTTTCTAGAATAAGTACCTTTTGGGACAGATTGGAAATACAAGGTCACTAGCTATGTGATACACAGCTGTTCAGCTGTGTTATTTATCTCTGTATAGATCCAAAGCATCCTAAGTGTGGTTTGTGGGAGAGTTTGGGTCACTTTCTTTGTCCAAATGGTCCATCTGACATGTCCCTCATCACACAGGGTACCATATGCTGGGTATGCTCTGAAGGCTGGGATCAGATGTTATCAAGCCCCTGTGTTCAGTTTGCTTCTTCAAGGTAAAAACAAACCCCAGCATGTCCATTTGGACTCAGCTGTGGTATTTCTATTTACCACGTCAACTCCAGGCAGCCATCATAATTAGCAACCTCATGAAACTTATGCAGCATTTGGCTTCCTCCTGCCTGTTTGACTCTGAGCAAACGGAAGGGCATTTGGTGCAAGTGGAGCAGACGGGGAGCAGGGAGAGGTGTCTGCATTACCACCTTCATACAAAGGCTCAAAGCTGCCTTTCTCCACCTTACCATCTCAGTTTACATGATGACACTGGACCAGATACAGGGCATCTCTGTGAATATGACATTCATAACCAGCTCCTCTCTCTAGTATCCAGTTTCCCACACTACCACACTCTAGGCACTGTCTGCAATGCCAGACATTTGATTTTACAACTTTGCCATTTCTGACTCTCAAAGAAAATAAAAAAAGATTGGCGTGGACTCACTTTAAATCTAGGAAAACTTTGTCTCCTTTGCTGATGCTTTTTGTCAGCCACTGTAGATGGACAGATGGACAGCAGATATCTGTGATTTGCGCATTGTTTTCTTCCAAGCAAGGAAAGTGAGAAAAGTGCCAGCAAGCCCTACACAATCAAAACCTCTGGAGGCAGACTGTCCGGTTTCAGTGGTTCAGTCTTCCTACTGCTCATTGTAGTGATTAACTGTGGTCCTCGTTCATTAAGGAGAACATAAAAAGAAAGACTGTTAATTTGTAGCAAACACTATTTAATTTTGCATTTAAGAAGGCATTGCAAATGAGAGAGTAGACGTACATCAGAGTTTGCTGGAAGGGGCAGTTTTCAAATCTAGGATTTATTAACAGCTGAGAAATGGAGGGTTTGTAGCAGTTGAGTAGACAATGCTCTGACACCAAAGGTTTAGGTACATCTGACCCTGCCTTACTTCAGATAGTGGCAATAAGCAATCCTTTGGAGACCTTTGCAGTCAAACATTTCTATTATTTTATCATCTTTCTATCTGTGAGCTTTGTCTGTTTAGCTGATCCTGATGAATTCAGCAGAACACTTCAGCTGTGACACCACCCACCCCTTGTTCCACAGTACATTTGAAAACAGAATGCCACCCAATTCGAAGTCATCACTAAAATAATGCATCTATCTCCTACGTCACATCAATGGGAGGAGAAGAAATTCCTACGGAATGTCTCCAAATATTCAGAGGATGTCAGAAACAACCCTAGACCATTTTCCTTCCAAGCCCACATAAAACTGAGAGGCTGTGGCTCTGAAGTGAAGTGAGATGGATATATCTGTTTAACAAGGATAAGCAGACAGTAGAACGTAGAAAGTAAGGAATAAGATAAGCTTTCAGCAGTGCAATTTGTGAGAAGCCTGCATTGTCAGAAACTTGAAGAACAACATACGGGGACAGCTTTTCCATGATGCTCTGAGAACGGAGTGTTAATCAGAAGACTACTTGCAGCTTGTCAGCTAATCACTGAGCATTGCATGTTGATGCATGTTCATGCATGTTGCATTGCATGAGAGTTTGGGACAGTTTTTTCTAATTACGAAATCCACTGTTAACTTTTACCAGATAATTTTACAGCAGCATTCCAAATACCACACAAAGCAAGTCCAGCACAGCCATAACAAAATATTTTGTCACATGAAAAGCCTCTATCTCTCTCATAAATTTCCCTCCACCATGACCCACAACTTGCAATTCCTGATTCTACAGGAATATAGAAGCAATTACAATCAACAAACTGTGGGTGTGCTTGGTCTTGTTTGGCATGACATACTAGAGGATGAGCATTCTTGTTAGGATGCTGACCTTGAACAGCAGAAAAAAATTCATATTTTCATATTTACATAGACATATACTTGCTGGCTAGGGTGAAAAGAACACTGAGACTATATGCCTCCTGTCTCTAGCAGTAATATGAGAATCTGGATAATCCTGCAACACATCTTCAAGGTATACAATAGAGTTAAACTTTAATTGTACATCATTTTTTTTTATAAACCACAGAGTAAATAGACCAGATCTTTTCCCCTTTCTATCTTAAAAGCCAAACTACTTCCCCACACATATCCTACCACTTATAACTACACGTTTCTTACAAATCCTATATGCCCTCTAGCTTCTTATTCTCTCCTCCCACTATGTGATTCCTCAGGAGTGTCTCTTTCCTTATATTTCTTCAACAGTGCCCAAGGTAGACAAATTATTTTCCCTCAAAGCAGATAAAGGTATTATATCCAGAAGTGATGCTGCAATTTCTTTATGGTTTCCAGGATGCTAATAATAAAATATATGCTTCTACTGCAACCATTATGCCACTGCCTCTTGCCTGTGCTTCAGTCCACTATGATGACAGGCCAATTTAGATGTTATGAACGTGCAAGGAGAAGTTGTGAAATGTAGGCATAAAATTTGAAATCTCAGAAATCTTTATGATGACAGTAAGTCCTTTCAGACTAAGAAAGAGTGAGGTTTCTAGCATCTGGGATTACCAGGCAGAGGTGGGTTGGCAGCAGTAGTCAATTACACCACAAGTTTGTTGGTCACTGCACATCAAGACCATAACATTGAAGCCAAGGTCAAGCCAGGAAATCAAGTCAGCAAAGCAAGGTCAGGATCAGCAAAATTAGGAAGTACAGTTTGGCTAAGGCAAGGATACAGGACAAGGACTGAATTTAAATCATAGGATCACAGGATAGTTCTGTTTGGGAGTAATCTCAGGAGTTTGTTAGTCCAACCTCCTTGCTCCAAGTAGAATCAGCTATGGTGTCAGAGAAGGTTGCTTGGGCTTTATCCAGTCATATCTTTAAAATTTCTGTGGATGAAAACTGTACAGTCTCCCAGGAAACCTCTTCCACTGCTGGACTGTCATTTTGATCTCACTTTATACTCACTCCAAATCCATGTTGTTTCACCACAAGTCTGATGTCTCTGATCCTACACTACCCTATGAAGAGTTTGGCTCTGTCTTACAGTGTTTCTCATGGGTGCTGGGGGCTGCTCTGAGGTCCCCCCATGTCCAACTCATCTCCAGGCTGAAAAGTCCTCTCCCTCAGCCTCTCCTCACAGGGTAAGCACTTCAACACCTGACCATCATGGTGGCCCTGCTGAACTTGCTTCAGTTTGTTAATTACTTTCTTGTACTGGGATCCCAAAACAGGTTGCTGTATCTAAATGTGGTCTAATGAGTGCTGAGTAGGGAAAGATGGTAACTTCCTTCAGTTTACTTACTGGCTGCACTCCTGTTCATACAGTCAAGGAGGCTTTTGCCCTTCTGTGCTGCAGGGCAGCCTGCTGTGTGCAGTCTGCTGTCTATGAAGTCTTCATTTCATAATCACAATCATAGAACATGCCAAGTTGGAAGGGACCCACAAGGATCGTTGAGCCCAACACTTAGCTATGCACAGGACCATCCCCAAGAGTCACACCATGTGCCTGAGAGTATCATCCAAAGGCTTCTTGAACTCTGTCAGGCTTGGTGCTGTGACCGCATCCTGGGGAGCCTGTTCCAGGGCCCAATCATCCTCTGAGTGAAGAACCTTTTTCTAATATCCAACCTAAATCTTCCCCAGACACAACTTCAGGCCATTCCCTTGGGTCCTGTCACTGGTCACTACAGAGAAGAGATCAGTGTCTGACCCTCCTCTTCACCTCATGGGGAAGTTGTAGACTGCAATGAGGTCTCCTCTCAGTCTCCTCTTCTGCAGGCTGAACAGACGAAGTGCCCTCAGATGCTCCTCACACAGCTTCCCCTCAAGGCCCTTCACCATCTTTGTTGCTCTCCTCTGGACACTTTCTAAGAGCTTAATATCTTTCCTATATTGTGGTCCCCAAAACTGCATACAATATTCAAGGTGAGTCTCTATATAAGGTTCCTGTCAGTCCATTCCTTCATTCTGTCTTTGTCTTATCTGTATGGGAGCTCTGCCCTTCAGTATATTGGCAGGTGCTTCCCAGTCTGACAGAGCACTGATAAACCTCACTGCAGAGGGTGTGGTACAAAGAAAAGCCACACAGATCAAGGAACTCTGAGCATCTCCTGTAGATGATCCACAGCTTGAAGAATTGAGGAACTGACTGAAAACCAAGTGACAAGCAAAGACGAAAAACAAGGGGAAAGCAAGACAGGAAAAGGAAGACACAGAGAGGGAACAACAGCCTTTGAGCGAAGAGGTCAGAAATAAAGTAGTAAAATGTGTACTTGAAGAGGTAGTCAGCCATAACAAATAGAAACCCACCCACCATGCCCAGGGATTTTTGTACCATACCTGATTCAGCTAGCATATTCAGTGCATATTTTGACAGTCACTGTGGCTTAAGTATAGATGTTATTGCCAAGCAGATTTTATCACATTTTCCTGAAAACAGTGATGATTTTCATGTGAAGGTCACCGTTTGAATATTTCAAAAGCAGCATAACAGTAAAAGGCTTATAAACATAAAAATAATGGTCTTATTTATACGACTGCATGTATTCATATAGAGGCTGACAGAACATTCCATCTTGAAGAGCAGGAGCAAATCCTCCACTGGTCTCAGGTCCATAGAAGCCATTTTTATTTCATTGACTTTATAAATGTCGAAGTTTGGGTGAGCTCATAACTTGAGAATCCTTTTATATCAGTAGACAGAAATGAGCACATCCAGAGAGTGATTTATTAGAGCAGTCTTAAATGCAAATCTTCTCTGGAGACTTCAATTTCTCTCTTCAATTTCAGTGAAAGGAAGGTCATGTGTCTAGCTCAGACTTGGCTGCCTAACTCAGAGCAGAAAGCAAGAATCCTTCCTCCTGTAATTACACAGACCATTGGGGATCCCACTTGAACCTTGCTCAGAATAGATGATCCTTGTGGGAACAAGATTTTTATTGCATAAGAGTATAGTAAGATCTAAATCCTCCTGTCTTTTTTCATTGCTTTTGATTGACAGATACTGTTTTAAAATATTAAGTCTTAGAGATAGTGGGGAAAAGGTTGAGGAGAGATATTGTTGTGTAAGCAGCACGTTTAGAAAATCAACACCACAGATCTCACTATGGCAAAAAGAAACATATCCCTGGCTCTTTGTATCATAGCACCGACTTGCATTGGTCATAATCTGCATTCTTTGGTTGTAGAGCATGTAGGAAGGCATAAGCTTTGAAATCACTTCCACCTCAACATGATTTTCACTCATTTTTGATTCTGTGTCAGAAACACCAGTGCAGAGACTATATCATGCAGGTACTTTAGAGAAACAAACAATGTACTGCCACCTCTGGAAAAGTAGGAATCCCAGGTGTCTTTGAGATGCAAGTGCCAAAGAAAACCCCAGAAATGGAGTTCACTTGACCACATCTAGAGGTCTGCCACAGATATCTCAGCATCTGAACTAGGCTTCTTTTGTAGTTAGTGTAGAAAGAGTATTTTCACAGGAACTCCTGAGCGTGCAAAAAAGCAGACATCTAATGCTCAAGTGAATTATACATATACACGTATCTCATGCCATTTCAGGTGTCCTAGATGGACTGTAGTATCTGCATGGGGTTGACAGGTATGGCAAAGAACCTATGTCCTGCTGGAAGAGGAGATAGTAGCCAAATGGAAGTATCTTAAATCACAGTAGGTGCCACAATAATACAGGCACACTGAATTAGACTTTTACATAGCAGCGATGGAATTCAGGTCCAGAATGTAGATGCATATTAGACATTTGTAATCAGCTGGTCACATGCACTGTTTCTTTTAGACTGAGACTATTAGCTGTCTAGATTGTACTGGAGCTTCATCCCCTGAAATGGAGGTTTAAACACCTCACTTGCATGTGAACACATAAATTTCAATATCTCAATGTGTCATTACATACCACTCTCAGAGTGACACTGAGATGTCTAAATGCCATAAAAGATGCCATAGGACCTCCAGCTGCTCCAGAACTTGTGCCTTTCATTAGTGATGTGCCTTTCATAAAAGCCTCATATAGCTGCCTGAGATTCCTTCAGGCACCTCAGATTGAATTAGCCACCACTATGTTAACAACCAAATTGAACTCAGTGCAAGTTAATAGGATGATTTCTAACTCCAGGGTTCACAGCAGGAGCATACCAATACATCCCTCTGCAGGTGATGCACCTGTACTACATGAACAGCCTGGCATCTCCTCCCATTGCATGCACAAAGCTGAGACATTGCTGTGGTGAGGTGCTACAGCATCAATGGTTGCAGAACGGCAAGAACACCTTAGGTATGCTGCACTATGTCCTCTTCACCCTTCCACATGCAAGGCAATGTGGAAGAAGGAGGATTTGTCTGATCCCATTTCAGAAAACACCAGTACAGATATGAACTGGGCACTGGAGAGAAGTGGATACTATTTGCGCACAGTTTGCCTGACCTGTATTGAATTTCTTCTCTGAAATGGCATAATTGTTGTTCTGTAAGTGCTAGCTTCCCTTGCCTGACTGCCCAAGCAGACTACATGACCCGTTCAAACGTCTCCACAGTGAACATCAAGATCTGGTCACATCCCACACTGCAGGACACAAGTTAAGAATCTCAACAGCAAGGTTGTCTAATGTATTATCCATCTCCTGTGGAAATGTATAAACTGCCTCAAATAAACTGTTTGGAAAGTCTCCAGTAGATAGTCTTACCTACACTTCTGCCACGGCTAGACTGCCCCATGAAGCAGACCTGTCTGCCTCTGTCTCTCACTGAAGTGCTTTTCCTGCAGGTTTTTCAAGAAATGCTACAGGAGGATATCAGCTTTTGAGGAAGGACTAAGAGACAGAAATACATACTTTTAATGTGTTTGTGTGTATTTATAAGGTTTTCTCCCACCACGTCACAATTCTGCTCAATCCTTTTCAATGGTCCAAAGTTACAGAACTTACTTTCATAATTTCCATAGGAAAGCTATTCGAACATTTAATACTTTAAAAGTTCAGTCAGTAGTTACTCTGTGCCTAGCCTATATTTTATTTCTGTGAGAACTAAAAATGCATCAAAACCCAACAGTAAAAAAGGAGAAAAAAGGGGGAAACTGTATAGAGGCATGCAAGAAAGAAAGAGCTTGTGGCATATGCATGAGCTTAAAACTTCAAGAAAAAGTTAAATTAATGAAGGTAGTTCACAGTTTAAAATTAATTATTTTTGCATTTCTTTTTCTCAGAGGTTCCTCTTCAATATTCCAAATATAAATGGTGGTGGGATTATTTAGAAACTGAGTACATTATAACTAAGGCCTATAGCAACCTCACTCAGCAGTGAAATTTGTTGTCTCCCTCTGATCCTCAGATTATGGAGATGAGGGGATGAATGTACATCAGTAAGATTCCCTACCGAGATAGCTTTTCACTCTTTTCAGTAAGAAAAAGATCAAAGGGAAAATAGCTAATTAACATACCAAAGGAGACAAAACCCCTAGAGCTTTATCGTTGTTGCAATCCAATAATAAACAGCCAAGTACAAAAAAGATTATTTGATAGTGACACACAGAATTGAAAGCCTTTGAAATGTCAGCTTCTCAAAAAAAATATTTTTGGAAGGAAGAAAATATCCATAATTATACAGAATAATGCCTAAACATTGGGGAGTAACTCTTCATTCCTCTGAGAACTTGCTTGTAAACTACTGTGCTTAAGAACAACAGCTTGGCTTGCCTTTATCTAAAATAAAATAAAAAAAAAATACCACACAAAAAACTTCAAATCCCTTCCTGAGCAAACAGTCAATTCTGTTATAAATTAAAAATTAAGTACAGTTGTTCTTGTTCTATTGAAAAATATCATCAGTCTCCATCCCCCAGACCAGCTCCCAGCTTTTATAGACTTGGGGGCAGTGGAACACCAAGGTTTCAAAGGATGGCTCTCTGGGCTGGTGAACTGCTATGCCATGCTGTAAGTTCTAGGGACTTCTGGAAAGCCAGAGGCAAAAAAGACAAATTCATGCTGCAGCAAATCACGTGAAACTCTTCCCTGGGGAAAGCAACTGCTCCAACTACATGGATACATCAATATCAGTAAAAGAAAGAGAAGCAGGGCATGGGCCCAAGCATATTAGTTTGCAAGTGGTTTCTCTGGCACACTTTTGGCTCAGAGCAGCTTTTCTTTCACAGCACTGTGAAGAAATTAGCACCCCTCTGAGGCCATTTACAACAGATACCTGGGCACAGATGGCCTGACTTTGGGAATAATTTTAGCTGCATGAATGGGGACAGTTATGTTTGCAGGCCCAAAGGATGATCACCTCCCTGTCCCACTTACAGATGCTGATGCAGCAAATCAGTCTGTTAGAGAAATATTTACTTCTGGGACATCAGTTTTGAGGCTAAGGGAAGCTGGGAATCACTCTGGTGAAGGGCTGTTCAGTAACAAGCACAAAACACTCCACTTTTGTCCTACCAAAGTCAGGTTTGCATGTTTGAAAATCTTCACAATTGATGTAATTGACATGATATAAAAGAAAGGTTAGCCCCTGCATGGATGCTATCAAAGAATATTCAGGAATATGCTTAAAAGGCTCCTGTGGGATAAGGCTCTGAAGGGGAAAGAAAACTGATTGATAGTCAAGGATTGCCTCCACCAATATCAAGAGCAATCCATTCCCATTAAGTCCTGCTTGGATGACAAGGGAATGCCTGGCAAAAAGTAAACACAAAAATTAAGTATATACAAGGTGGAACCAGGGACAAGTAACCCCAGGAACAATACACTGACACACCCTGAGCATGCAGAGATGCAGTTAGGAAAGCCAAAGATCAAGTGTAATTGAATCCAGACAGGGATGTCAAAGACAACAAGAAGAACTTGTATAAGCACATTAAGTAGGAAAAGTGCCAGGGAACATGTGGGCTCACTGATGAATGAGGCAGGGACTCAAGTGACACAGGACACGGAAAAAGCTGAGGTAGTGAATGCCTTCTTTGCTTCCGTCTTTACCAGCCAGACCGGTCACCAGGAATCCTAGATCCCAGAAACCAAGGGAAAGGCTGGAACAAGGAAAACACCCCCTTAGTGAAAGAGGATCAGGTTAGAAAATACCTAAACAAACTGGACAAACCTAAGTTCATAGGCCTTGATAGGATGTGCCTCCAGGTGTGGAGGGATCTGGCTGATGTCATTACCTTCAATTACCTTTGAATGATCATGGAAATGAGTAGAGGTACCTGAAGAAGGAAGGAAAGTAAACATCATTCCTGTCTTCAAGAAGGGCAAGACAGAGGATCCAGGGGATTATAATCCAGTCACCTTGATCCCTGGGGAGATGATGGAGTCACTAATCCTGGAAAACGCATTCAGGCTCAGTAAGGACAAGAAAAACATCAGTAGTAGTCAGCATGGATCCACCAAAAGGAAGTCGTGCTTGACCAACCTGATAGGCTTCTATGATGAAATAACTGGCCTGGTAGATGAGGAAAGAGCAGTGGATATTGTCTACCTGACTTCAATAAGACTTTTAACAGTGTTTCTCACAAGATTCTCATAGAGAAGCCAATGAAGTATATGCTGAATGAGGAGAGGTGAGTTGAAAATTGGTTGAATAGCTGGGCCCAGAGGGTGGTGATCGGTGACACAAAGTCTAGCCAGTCCAGGAGTTAATTAGTGGGATACTGCGGGGGTCAGCACTGGCTCTGGTCCTGTTCAACATCTTCATCAATGACGGGGGATGATGGGGCAGGGTGTACTCTCAGCAGGTTTGCTGACAACACAAAACCAGGAGTGGCTGATACACCAGGGGGTCATGCTGCCATCCAGAGGAACTTCAACAAGCTGGAGAATTGGCTTGACAGGAACTTCATGAAGTTCAGCAAGAAGTGCAAAATCTTTCATCTGGGGAGGAGCAATTCCAGGCAGGAACATGTCCTGGGGGCCACTTAGATGGAAAGCATAATAAAAGGCCCTGGCAATCCTGGTGGACACCAGGTTGAACATGATTCAGCAGTGTGCCCTGGTTGCAAAGAAGGCCAATGGTATCCTGGGCCACATTACATAAAATATTTTCACCAGGTGGAGGGAGCTTACTCTCTATCCAGCACTGGTGAGTCCATACCTGGAGTATTGTGTCCAGTTCTGGGCTCTCCAGTGTGAAAGAGACATACTGGTGAGGAGAGTCCAACAAGGGGCCACAGGGATCATTAAGCACCTGGAGCATCTCATGTACAAGGAGAAGGTGAGACTGTTTAGGCTGGGATTGTTTAGCCTGGAGAAGAGAAGGCTCAGGGGGATCTTATCAAGGAATACTAATACCTAAAGGGAGGGTGCAAAAAGAATGGAGCCAGGTTCTTCTCAGTGATGCCCAGTGACAGAACAAGAGGCAATATGGACAAACTGAAGTACAGGAGGGTCCTCACAAACGTCAGGAAACATTTTCACTGTGATGGTGACTGAGCACTGGCACAGGTTGCCCATGGAGCTTGTGGAGTCTCCATGGAGGTATTCAAAGCCATCTGGCTTGTCCTGGACGACTGGCTCTGGGTGGTCCTGCTTGAGCAGGAAGTTGGATCCAATAACCTCTAGAGGTCCCTTCCAACCTCAACCACTTTGTCTTTCTGCAATATATTCTTACATCAAAGATATTCTCCCTTTGTTAGGGCTGCCATTAATGTAGGAGAAAATAGAATTTCCTTTGCTTTTATACCACCTACTCTCTGAATAAACATAAGTTTCAGTTGCTACTGTAATCAGTCATTACAATAAAGAATATTCTTCATTTCACACTTCAGTTCATTAATTTATCCAGCATATTCCTGACTCAATACTGAAGTGCCAATCTACACTCCTCATGGACAATGAAACAACAGGTCCATTTCTTGAACCCTTTTTATTTAAGGCAGGGATGCAAAGGACATGAGACAACACTCAAAACTTCCTGCCTGACTCAGCCTTTGCAAGCAGAATCCATAGGAGTCAATATACCGTGTATACTATGTTTTACCACATGTATGGGGGCACATCCATACCACTGGCACTAGAGGATCAGGAAGCAAGAATGAGAGGAGGACCTTGGCTTTTCAATAGAGCCTAGCTCAGACTGTACTATTTCAAAATCAAATCTCATAGAGAGGGGTTAGCCCTCACCTCATGTGAACACAAGCTGCTTTGTGTTACAGAAATCTTGAACCATGGATTGAGCTCTGGCTGCCTTTATAGAGGAAGGTGGCGATGTGGACACAGTCATAAATTACTCCCTTGGGTAAAAAAACTATATCTGTATTCCCAGTTAAAACACAACAGCCACCATCTTGACTCAGAGAATATTCTAAATTAAGCAAACTGGATTCAAAACTGAACAAAAAGACTACTTTCAGGTGACCAGCCTTCCACTTCAGCTGTGACAAGTTTAACATTTCAGCTATTATATATGTATAGAAATAATTTTCCATTGAAAAGATGCAATTATGGCAAATAAATCCCTGAAAAATGCTTAGGATATGACATTTTAGAGGCTAGATGTGACTACATGGAGTTTTAGTAGTATGCATTGTTTCCTAAGTGAAGTGCACACTGGCCTGAAGAACCCTCAATAACCACCTGCAGATGCAGTTGACAGGATTGCCACTGTCACTATCCAGATACACAGGTCAAAAGCATCCAAAGTCCACACCTCTGAGTCTGCCCTGATAGTCTTGCAGCAGAGGTCTGCCCTTTACCTTACTAGTGGTAAACCCAAGCATATAGCATAAGTTGGCCTGAAATTCCAAAATTACTAAAAACTCATTCTACTCTTCAATGAGGAAAACATCATCATGTAGCCAGCACGACTGCTAAACCCAAACTTATCTGTAACTGTACAAATGGGGTTTCAATAACTCCCTGATAGTTGTGACTGAGTGGCAACCCCCATTATAAAGTCAGTCTAGGAAGAAATGAGGAGAAACTTAGCACTCAGCTCAGCTAGTATAAAAAAATATTTCTATGGGTTCTTTGTAGGCTCGATGCTTTGGGCAGGCTGTGAGCATGTCTGCTCTTCCAGTTTCAGTCATTGCAGTGTGAGAGCAAAAAAATACCCAGTTTTAACCTCTATTGTTTTTCTTCTTCGAAAAGGCTCCAAAGGCTCTCAGAAGTCCTGCAGTACCACAAAAATTCTTAATGATATTTGGTTGTGCATCCCAATTTGCCCAAATGTCACATTTAAAACTACTTTTGCTAAAGCAGAAACAAAAGTATATTACAGACTAAGAGAGGTATTGTGTCACAATGAGTCTTTGGCAAGCTACCAAAATATAAAAGGCTTCTGACAAATCAATATAAGAAGTGTTTTATGAAACATAATATTTGCTTTAGCTACCTATATGACACAATTTTGATATGTCCATTATCTTTTCACTATAAAAGCATCAGAGAATTTAGAAATATTGTGTGTGTTTTCTTGTCCAACTATTCTCATGTGTTTTACTAAAAATAATCCTTTCATCAGTCATTTATCATTAGTACTAGGCAAATACTGCCCTCTTCCCAAATAAAAATCACACACGTACTCGTAGATGACAAAATTAATTCACTTCAGTCCCTATTGTGTTTACTTTCTCCCATTGTTTTAAAGAAAATGTTTCCAGAGAAGGGAAAGAACTGTTGAGAAGGGCAACCACAACTATCAGAAAGCAATAACAGAACTTCATTACAAACAGAAGATGGCCAAATATTTTTACTAGAAACCCAGTCCATTGTGTTGTGACACATTGTAACATACCACATTACTTATAAGATCAGTCAAAACTATTCACATTCTGAATAACAAACACACACAAAGAGTTGCGTATAAAATGGAGGATTATTTCTATAAATTAATTGGGAACAGATTTCCTCACATCTATTCACATACAGAAGCAGCTTGTTCCACAGACAGGTTTTTCTTACTTCAATATGAGTAACCAGGAAGGAATTTGACCCTTGACAAATGATTTTGAATAACAAATATGTTTTTTAAATATTCCAATCTGCTCATGGACAAATTCATCAGCAGAACAGCAGGCAAAATATTCTACTTTCTTTACTTTTTATTATTTAGCCATCTATTCTAACTGTCTCTTCAAAACTTCACCCTTTATAATGCCTCTGCACCCTCCCTCTTAATCTTCAACTGTAGCAGTAGAGGGTTTTGTAAAAACCTCCTTTTGGTAGCATTCATTACATGTTATTCTGCAAAGTAATGAAGTAGAGAATGCTTGGAATGAAAATGAGGGAAATTATTCCTACAGAGGAAATGCAATGGTAATAATTATCAAGTACACTAAGTTTTCACTGTTAGATTATGATTCTCAGCCAGCTACTATAATTTCTCATTCAGAGGTGATTGCGGTGGAGGAAAAAGGAGTGTGTTTTTTAAGGCTTTGTGAGGCTCCCGCGCTTCCTTTTTATGTCAAGCTTATCTACACAAAAAGATACACTAAATGAATATTGCTCAGATTGCAAAGTCAAGTACTCCAGTGCTAGTAAATGCCAAAATTAAGATTTCTTGAAAACATTAATTCTGCCCCTTATGCATATTCATTGTGCCACACTCTTTAATTACTTGATGACATACTATTTTTTCCACACAGTCCTTGCCTCGTTCTGTACTCATGCTTGATGGTGCTCACTTAATGAGTAAGCTATTCAACATTTTCTTTTATCCTCCATATTCAGTGTGGCCCCAATGCTTTATTTACAGCACACTATTCAAACCCTGCTATGAAGACGGAATTAATTTTCTCATGGGCTTTTCTATGGCTGTCATCAGTATATCTTAAATATTCATTAAGCCAGAGAGAGAGAGAAGTGCTGCAGTTTAGTGGTTGGAAGACTCACCTGGGAGACCTGCTCCAACATAGTCTCTGGTCCAATGAATTCTTAAATAGCCTGTATCATACAAAATAGCTTCAAAAGGAGACACTAACCTGATGGTACCTGCAGACTCCTGGTTATAGTATGAGAAGTAGAAAGACTGGTTTTATTACAAACAGATGAACTGGGAAAAGGGTACTAACAAAAGAGTTCTTTTTGTCTTTTTTCTTGTTACTAGCCTATAGGCACTCCGCAGAAGTTGTAAGGCATCCAGTCCAGTTTTGGAATGCATGCCAGGGAACCAGCGTTCGGGAATAGGGCAATTACATCACAGCCTCATGTCACATGGCTGGCCAGGCCATGTGGCAAGGTATGGAGGATGCCATGTTGCCTGAAATTCCACCCCTGGCATGGCAGGGGGGCACAGAAGAGCCAATCGAGGAGAAGAAATGCCCTCCCACATCATAAACTGGGTTGGACCTTAAGAATGTTTAAAAAGCTGGGATTTTGAATTGAAAGGTGTGCTCCTAGGGATCCTGCATGACCTAGGCACCCAACACGTGTTGTGATTAATTTTTCCTGTTCCTTATATTCCTTTTGTTTCACAGACTTTTACCATTTTTCTAAATTTAATAAAAGAGATTTTTCTAACAAAGCAATCGTCACAGGGGTGGGAAACTTGGGTTGAAGATCTTCCCAATCAGGCAGAAAATGTCCCTAGGCCTTCAGGTGGTTAAGTAACACATACCAGACTGCTTCTTGCTTTTCCAATAGAAGACTACTGTGGATAACGCACTTAACTACAGGAGGTGGCTCACTCCTATGTGAAGAAGTGAAAAGCTGGCTTTCTTCTAGCTGAAGGCAGCTCTCCATGGCTTGCTCAGTAACTTCCTCACCAAACTTTCTGGCTTCTTCAGACTCTCCTTGAGCATCCAGTTCTCTCCATGATAGCTACCAGTGCCCAGCATATAAGGCTGTAAGCCTTATATGGTAAAATAAGTCTAAAGTAAGTTCCAATGAAAGATCTAAGCCTAACCTAGTCCATAAGGAACCTAAAATAGGCTAATCCTTCTTTAGCCCCACATTTCCTGGCATTTAGTATACATGGTGCTACACTACTGCATATGGCTCAAAGGCCGTCTGCTCCAAGCAGCTCAGCACTCACAGAATCACAGCATATGCCAGGCTGGAAGGGACCCACAAGGATCATCAAGTCCAACTCCTGGCCCTGCAAAGGAGTGCCCGAGAGTGTTGTGCAAACACTTCTTGACTCATCTCTTTCTCCATGACTTATTTAACAAGCAAGCACTTAATGTGTTCAATAACCTTGAAGTATGGACAGAAGCTTGAGTTCAAAATCCACAATTCTTTTCATTAGGCAAGGAACCAAAGTGGGCTGCAGCGTCTCAATGCTTCTTTCCTCCCATGCTTAATCACAACCCTGGTGAATCAATAGCAGTTTGAAAAGGAGGAGAGAATAACACCACTCCAAAACATTCAGAGTCTCTTGAGTAAGGTAACTTCCTGCTATTTGTAGTATTGGGTCACATAAGCAGCTTTTTAGCTGGGAGATATATTAGCAGCTTGTTAGACTGGCTGTAGCTGAATGCAGCTATCTTTGCCTTTGAAATTTGTTCTCAGCTATGACAGTGGTAAACACCAGTTTTTGCAAAGACTTTTTGAGACTCAACCTCCACCCACTTTAATTTAACTTCTTTCTAATTCAGATAAAATTTATTTGTGTAATGCCTCCTTCACAGTTTCTTACTTGTTTGAAGGCTTGATTTCTTAATTGTTGAGGGCTGAAATATTTCAAGTGCTTTGCTGACAAAGATTTCTTATAAGCAGGTTTCAGTTAGTGCCTTGTTCTTTTTTCAACCTTCCATGACTGCCTATGCTCCACGTAAAACTTTTTTTTTATTTCAGACTTTTTTTTTCTGTGGGATTTTCCACCTTTCCCTTAAAATCATCCATTTTGGAATCTTAGCTTCTCTTTTAATCAACAGAATACACACATAATTTGGCATAGAAACACAAGCTTTCCCACATCTAACACATCACAATTTAAATTTAAATGAACAGTGATGGAGACAAATCCAAAATTTCGTCTTCCTGCTGGGGACCTATTGGAAAGATTACAAGAATCTGAAAATCTCTTCTCCAAAATTAGCCATAAACACAAAAGCAGTCCCTGAGCCATTTCACCTAGGTCTTCCAATTAGCAATCAGGTGATAGTAATGTCTAATCACCATTAACAAGGGTCAGATTTTAACTGGTGTCCTTGAACCCTTCAAGGTTTTACCTGAAAATTACCAATTCTTTTAACTGTCCAGATGGTTTAATAGGGTCTTTTATTCACTCACATCTAATTACTTGTCTCCCATAAATATTTGGTTATATTCACTATAATACTGTGTCCTCAGGAAACACTAGTCAATTCATAAAACCTTTATTGAAGATTACAGTCATTAAACAATCTATTTCCACCTCACCCTATTTTTCATTCATGGGCCCAGATTCCCTTAGCAGGCCATGGGCCAGCATCATTGAAGGGTAAAGTCTTAATTTATACAGACCTGGAAGTCCAATAATTGTAACTTTCACCAAAGGGCATCTGAGAATTCATACTGCTTAGCAGCTGGACAATAACCTAACATGCAGCATGCCTGCATTTCCCCAGAAGGTTTCACGAAACATATGTGGTACTGTATAAATAGTGCATAGGGACCAGAAAACAACCAAATGCAGAGCTCAGAGATATATAGTTTGAACTGAACACATGGTGCTGATAATGACTGGCGTTCGAGTGCATGCTGAGCACAGGGTTAAAAGGATGAACAGATTACACAATAGAGGCATGAAAGAGGATTGTTAGGAGAACACATGACATAATATATAATGAAGTAATTATCTGTATAGGAAGGTGAGTCATGTCTGACTCTTTGGATATGTGCTGTGGGATCTGCTGTGTGCTACTTCACTAAGAGCAGACAGGGCTACGCTTCTCTAAGTTCCCTGTGGCCTAAAAAAAGGAACCTGACTTACCCTTTCAGTGCCAAGCCAAGCTGTGCCAGAGTCCTTACGGTGTCTGTGGGAAATACCAAGCTTGGAGCAGGCTCTTCTCTAAAAAGCCTCATTTGTTGTGGGGTCCTTGAAGGTCTGAAGCACAAGAAAGCCAGCTGGAGCCAGCAAAAAAAAACAAACAAAAAAAAATTTAAAAAGCAAATGATAAGAGAAGCAGCCCAGCAAATAGTAGCTCTACTTTATCTTTCCTTCTTCCCAGCTCTGGCCATACCAAGAACTCTGAGGTTATTCTAAGTCACTCACACTAATCCTCTCCCCTGCCCCATTCCTAGTTACTGGGAAACTAGAAAATATTTCATTATAGGCTGAGTATAAATAATGCCTTAAGTACATACAGATTATCTAAATGAAAACTGTAATCAGAATAATAACCAAAATTAGCCATTGGCCATTTACATGTACTAAGTGCCTGGAGTTAGACAACAACTGCATCCAGCTTCTGGGGACCATCACTCTTTCCATGGTCTCCTTTTATCACCAGCAGCCACAGCCATTCCCTGCCCAGGTCCAGAGGTCCTCACCACCTGCTCCTGCACTGCTGCCATCACCACAAGGCATCCTGATCTTCACTCACCACTCAGTAAGAGGCAAGTCTGTGGGCAGAAAGGGGACAGACAAAGACCTTCACTTGCTATATGGGAAGTCACAACAAAAGCTAATGCGAGTGAGGATTTGTCTCCCATTCTTCTCAGAAGCTGGAAACCTGCTTACACCACCCTCATACCTCTAGTGAGACCCATGCTGTTACTGGGATGGAAAGCAAGGAAAAGGTTGGCTCCTGGAGCACGTGATAGGATCCACCTGTCTCAGGGGGGGAAAAGAGTTCTAGCACAGGAACTCTAGTGGAACTCATTGATGGAGCTTTGAACTAGCTTGGAAGAGGGGAAGAGACAAAACCAGGCTTGCCAGTGATGAGCGATGGGTTGATGTGCCAGAACTTGAGGAAAGAAGCATTAACAGGATCACTCAATCTGCCTCATGGGATGTTGGGTACAATGTACCATGCCTGAAATGTTTCTACACCAATGCATGCAGCAGGAGGAACAAACAAGAGGAGCTTGACTCTTTGTCCCAGTCCCAGAGTTTTGACATCATCGGCATAAGTGAAACCTGGCGGGATGAGTTCTGTAACTCCAGTGCCCTGTTAGACAGTTTCAGACTTTTCAGGAGGGATAGACAGGACAGAAGAGGCAAAGGGGTGGCACTGTGTGTAATAGAAGGGAGTAGAATAGAATAGAATGTACGGAGCTCACCGTTGGCACTGGCACAGTTGACAGCCTCTGGATAAGAATCAAGGGGCAAACAAATAATGTGAATGTCATTGTGGGAGTCTTACAGACCTCCCAGACAGGATGATGATACCAACGAATTATTCTTTGAGGAACTAAGGGTCACTTCCAAGTCAACTACCCTTGTCCTTATGGGGGACTTCAACTTAGCAGAAATCAACTGGGAGCATCCCACAATTGGTACAACCTGGGCCACAAGATTCCTGAAAAACCTGGATGGCAACTTTATGGAACAGACCCTAAGAGCGCTGGCTCAGAAAGCTGTTCTCCTTGTTCTGCTGCTTGTCAGCAGAGTGGATCTTGTGAGTGAAGTGGAGATTGGTGACTGTTTTGGCCACAGCAATCATGAAGAGATCAAGTTTAAAATCTCAAGGAGAGGAGGAAAACTGCCAGCAAAACCTCAGCTCTGGACATGAGGAGAGCAGGCTTCAGGCTGCTCAGGGAATTAGTAAGTAAGATCCCCTGAAAAAATGTTTTTGCAGGCACTGGGGTCCATCAGTGCTGATCATTTTTTAAACATCACCTCCTAAGGGCACAGGAGCAGCAATTCCCAAATGTCAGAAGTCAAGCAGGTGAGGCAGAAGACCAGCATGGCCCAGCAGGGATCTTCTATTGGAAATAAGTTGAAAAATGAAGGTGTATGCTCAGTGAAAGCAAGGTTAAGTGACATAGGAAGAACACAGAGATGCTGCTTGCCACTGTGGGGTGAAAATGTCTGTGGCCAAAGTTCCNGTCCTTATGGGGGACTTCAACTTAGCAGAAATCAACTGGGAGCATCCCACAATTGGTACAACCTGGGCCACAAGATTCCTGAAAAACCTGGATGGCAACTTTATGGAACAGACCCTAAGAGCGCTGGCTCAGAAAGCTGTTCTCCTTGTTCTGCTGCTTGTCAGCAGAGTGGATCTTGTGAGTGAAGTGGAGATTGGTGACTGTTTTGGCCACAGCAATCATGAAGAGATCAAGTTTAAAATCTCAAGGAGAGGAGGAAAACTGCCAGCAAAACCTCAGCTCTGGACATGAGGAGAGCAGGCTTCAGGCTGCTCAGGGAATTAGTAAGTAAGATCCCCTGAAAAAATGTTTTTGCAGGCACTGGGGTCCATCAGTGCTGATCATTTTTTAAACATCACCTCCTAAGGGCACAGGAGCAGCAATTCCCAAATGTCAGAAGTCAAGCAGGTGAGGCAGAAGACCAGCATGGCCCAGCAGGGATCTTCTATTGGAAATAAGTTGAAAAATGAAGGTGTATGCTCAGTGAAAGCAAGGTTAAGTGACATAGGAAGAACACAGAGATGCTGCTTGCCACTGTGGGGTGAAAATGTCTGTGGCCAAAGTTCCACTGGAGTTGAAGCTGGCCAGAAATGTGAGGAACAATAAAAAGGGACTTTTCAAATATATTAATGTCAATAGGCAGTATAGAAATATCCTTGGTCTATTACAGTATGAGAATGGTCATCTCACAAACAGGGACAGAGACAAGGCAGAGGTGTTTAACACTTTCTTTGCCTCTGTCTTCAACACAAATGATGGACCAAGGGGGTGTCAGTGCCCTGAGCTGGAGAACCATGACTGTGAGAATGATCAACTCGCAGTCGACCCTGAAATTGTGCAGAATCTGCTGCTTCAGGCAGATCCCTACAAATCAATGGAGCCTGATGGGATTCATCCCAGAATCCGTAAGGAGCTGAGTGATGTAATCTCAAAACCCTTCTTGATTATTTTCAATCAGTCTTGGGAATCTGGAGAGGTCCTAGCTGACTGAAAGCTGGCAAAGGTTGTTGCCATTTTCAAGAAGGGCAAGAAAGATGACCCTGGAAACTACAGGTCTGTCAGTCTCATTTCAGTGCCACGTAAAGTTATGGAGAAGGTTATTCTGGGAAGCATTGAAAAACACCTGAAAGACAATACAGTCATTGGTCACAGCCAGCACAGCTTCATGAGAGGAAAGTCCTGTTTATCAAACCTGATTTCTTTCTACAACAAGGTAACTCACCTAGCTGATCAAGGGAAGCCAGCTGATGTAATCTTTTTGAATTCCAGTAAAGCTTTTGATACTGCCTCTCAAAGGATCCTTCTGGACAAAATGTCCAGCACACAGATGGATAAACACATCATGTGGTGGATGAGCAATTGGCTCACAGGTTGAGCACAGAGGGTGATGGTGAATGGGGTAACATCAGACTGGTGACCTGTCACTAGTGAGGTTCAACGGGGCTCCACCTTAGGCCCTGTGCTCTTCAACATCTTCATAAATTACTTGGATACAGGACTGGAAGGCATACTAAGCAAGTTTGCAGATGTCACAAAACTGGGAGGAGCTGCTGACTCCTTTAAAGGCAGAGAGGGCCTGCAGAGAGACCTTGACAAATTAGAGGACTGGGCAATCACCAACCCTATGAAGTTCAACAAGGGAAAGTGCTGGATTCTGCACCTGGGATGGGGCAACCCTGGATGTGTGTACAGACTGAGGGATGAGAAGCTGGAAAGCAGTGCCACAGAAAGGGACCTTGGGATCCTGGTGGATGGCAAATTGAATCTGAGTCAGCAGTGCCCTGGCAGCCAGGAGGGCCAACCGTGTCCTGGGGGGCATCAGGCAAAGCATCGCCAGCTGGTTGAGGGAGGGGATTGTCCCGCTCTGCTCTGCACTGGGGCGGCCTCAACTTGGATATTGTGTGCACTTTTGGGCACCACAATATAAGAAATTTGTTAAGCTCTTAAAAAGTGTTCAAAGGAGGGCAACAAAGATGGTGAAGGGCCTTGAGGGGAAGCCGTGTGAGAAGTGGCTGAGGTCACTCAGTCTGTTCAGCCTGAAGAAGAGGAGACTGAGGGGAGACCTCATTGCAGTCTACAACTTCCCCATGAGGTGAAGAGGAGGGTAAGACACTGATCTCTTCTCTGTGGTGGCCAGTGACAGGACCCAAGGGAATGGCCTGAAGTTGTGTTAGGGGAGGTTTAGGTTGGATATTAGAAAAAGGTTCTTCACTCAGAGGATGATTGGGCCCTGGAACAGGCTCCTCAGGGAAGTGGTCACAGCACCAAGCCTGACAGAGTTCAAGAAGCCTTTGGATGTTACTCTCAGGCACATGGTGTGACTCTTGGGGATGGTCCTGTGCAGGGCCAGGAGCTGGACTCAGTAATCCTTATGGGTCCCTTCCAAAGCAGTATATTCTTTGATTCTGTTATTCTGTGAAACCTTTATAGAAGGTTGAAGAGAGGAAGAGGGAAGAAAATGAGGTATGAACTTGGTAACCCAGCTGGTAGGTGGCTCACCTGTGTTCAAACTGAGCTCTGGGCTGTAGCCTGCTCTCAAGACTATGTCCTTCACTTAAATACAGTTTGTGTTTAAATGGTGTTTATTCACTGATTGTGAATTCACAAACTTAGTAGAGGCAATTCGTCATAATCAGCAGCTCAGATTAAACTCTCCAGAATGATGGAAGGTGTGACTAGGATTCTGTCATACTAAGGAAAGCTCTGAAAAATTCCCTTTCTCCCAAGTGAGTGCTGTAACTACATTATTACTTAGAAAGCTGGCAGACACATTACATCTTTTGACTGTGGTTTTGAGGTATTTTTCTCCCAACACTAGAATAAGATTTTTACAGCTGCAGGGATTCCATCTTAGTGCACTACAAAGTGAGAACAGGGTTACTCCCTGAAATCTGTGCCTCTGCTGCAGGAGCATGGGGAAGGGCAGGGGTTCATTCATCTCTCTTTGTTCAGTGTTCAGCCACTCAGTCAGTTCGTGGGTGGGTTTGGATTCCAGCCCAAGGCATTTTGCCTCCCTCACACACAAAGAAGGGAGTATCTGTGTCCACCTGGGGATTGTAAAGTACAAAATAAGAACCAAATACTTCATTTCTAATAACATCTAGCTTCTCCTGTTTAAGCCATAGTCTTTGACTCTCTGGTACCAACACATCATCCAGACCTTCTGAATATCATATAATTTCTGAATCATGGTTAGTAGTGTTACTGTTTTTATTTCTTTGCTGCTGTACATCAAGATCTTTCACAAACATCCTTAATTTAGTTTGTCATTTATCTGACTGTTTCCTTTGTTAATTTATATATGTCTATGAACTTCTTTATTTTTCATTCGTTTTGTTAATATAAAAAAATATATATTGATGCCTTCTTTTCCTGTCTGGCAGAATGTTCTGATTTTAGGGGAAGAAGGGGAATATTTAGAGAAGCATTTATTAAAAAATTGTAATTCTCAGATATATATCTTTATGTTTAAATGGTTTCTCTCACTAGCTTCCTTCATAGTTAATTTTATCTTTGGTAAATTGGTATTCTTAGGGACCCAGCTCCATGTATTAGTGTCATGTTTTGTTCAGAATAATAGGGTCTGCCATGGTACAGATCTGTTACAAGTCTCAGGTTCCGGAGTACACAAGTGGCCTTGAGCTGCCCTGTGCAGACTGGCTCGACCGCAGACCTGCCTTGTCACTGAGGACATGTCTGGAGGCCACCAGGCTCTTGGACAATCTGTCGCTGTCACTGCTCTGCTGGCCTAGCTGGAGCACCATAACATGAAAGGGAAGACACGACCACTACCTGCCTCACCACCACCTCTGCTCCTTTCCCCTGCTGAGAAGCCCTGTCTGTGCACTGACACCAAGACTTTTATAAAGCCTTTGTGCTCTGGCATGCTATTTTATGTAATATTTAGATCCTCTGAACTATTTTCTTAGTAAAGCTCAGCATGGATCCAAGCAACAAGAGTACACCAAAAACATGAAAAAATGCTTCACAAGGGAAGTGCAGCAGTGTCACTAACCTCAGGCATGGTGGGATTTTCACAGAAGTTGTATGTGCTAGGAAACCTGTGACTTTTCTTCACTGGGACTGATCATCTATGTCCCTGTGCTGCTCAGAGTTGGGTCAGCCCTCACAAGACAGTCTGAGTAATTGATTGCTCAGGTCTGCCAACAAAGACAACAAACAAACAAACAAATCAAAAAACAAACAAACAAATAAACCAAGGCTCATTTCACACTCTTTGGAATTTCTTTCATCTCTTCATCTCTAGAAGAATAAAAAAATTTAATTGTAATTATTTTTTTCAGTGCATATCATTACATTCCACTGTTAAAATATTCCACTCAACAGAGAATGAGAATCTTTTGGACTCCAAAAATGAGCAAACACCCACTCCCTCCTGAACAGAGATAGAGAAATTCACAAAATTTACTGGTGACATTATTTCCCCTCATGGCTGTTAGCAGAACAGGGCCCAGGATTTTGCAGTCCTGAGTTTAAGACTCTGTCCTTCTTCATGATCTTTGAACCCACATCTCACAGACCCATGGCCTGGGCCAGCCTGGAGTTGGGAGCACCCTTTACAGAATTTCTCCATATGTTTCTAGCAGGACACCATCTTAGTGTCTGCTTTGTAAAGTGGAACAGCTCTGGAAAGGACACTCAACAGCCTTTGCCTTCCCAAAATCCTACTGGTCAGGACTGTCTAATCAGCAGGACACCCAAGCTCAAGGCCACCTTCTGACTGATTTATCACTGACAAAAGATCCAAGATTGTGTATCTTCACTGAACAACCCAATCACCATGTTGTCGGAGTCTCCTGCATAGCTTTCTCCCGAGATTCAAGAGGAATCATCCTGTGTCCTAACAGTTGCAGCACTTGAATGCTTGGGGGATGATATAAAAATAATATAAAAATAGGACAAATGGAAGTTGTTTCAGTAGAGCTGAAGTAGTCAGTCCCAAATCACCCAGAATCTGAGCAAATGTGGCACCACCCTATACTTCTGAGTAAAAGTTGCTTCCTGAATTAAACCTCCCACATTATTCTGTCAGATTTGCACCATTGACCCAAATTTATGACTAGTTTTAAGACAACTAAGGTAATAGTTTCCAAAGATTTTAACTAGTCACAGAAATAACTACCAGTTATCACCTAGATTTTCTACTTGTTCCATTTAAGCAAGTTATTTCAGGTCTACCTCACGCTTTTGCCATTTATATAGTATGGTAAATCATACCAGTACATATGAAACAGACTTCAGAGATTCTTTGAAATGAGTCCACCACTTAAAATCATTTGCACATGCTCAAAAACAGTGCCAAATGTTAATAATCTAAATTAACAGAATTTTACAGCCAATGTATATTGGCAATATGGATTGTAAGAGAGAAATGGTTCAGACTTATTTATGTCTGTAAAACAGTCTGGATGCAAAAGTGCTCACTAGCCTCTTCTCTTTTTCTTGTCATCTCTCTCAGTCACCATCCTAATCATAAGCCATCTATTCAGATTTCCCTCGTACAATGATCTCTACATCTATCTGTCATCCAGCCTTGAGTGAAGTGACTCTTTTACTCATCTGACAGAAGTAGAGTTGGTTTGCCAAATTTCCATCACTATCACTGCATGGTACAACTCTGGGATATTAATAAATAGTTTGTTACCTAGGGCCACCCAGCATGGATTACTTTGGAAGCATCTCTTATCTTAGTGCAACAATTACAGCATTTAATAGGTTAAGGGATATAGTGTATGTAGGATTTCAGAAAATCCTTTCACAAGGTTTTCATTCCTTAGTTGAGATGCAGAGCACAACTATTTAAGGATTAGCTCTTCCTTCTCCCAACACATGCTTCTTTGATGATACCACATCCTTCTATCTTCCTCTGTGGAACAGAAATGGAGAATAGTCGCACTGGGGGAATTATTAGCCTCAGCCTCCTTTATACCTTTAAGGCAATTCATTCCAAGACAAGAGTATCTAATGTGCTGTACTTTCAGCATGTGCAACTTAGGTAGTTTTATGAAGTCATGAAAACCTCCAGAAATATTCTTTTACAGACTGTCATACACTATAAACCTTAAGCCAGGTTTAATGCAGGTGTTTATTTCTTTAATGTTTTGAAAGTGGAAAATGTTTCCTATTAAAATATATGGGCATGTTTTTACTCACTAAAGAACTCTATGAACCTTTATTTTTTTCCCCTGGTGGAGAACTAAAGGCAGAATTTTATAATAACCAAGGATAATTCTTTTGCTTATTTGTATATTTTAATTTGACACTCAGCACCATGCTATCTGAATGTAACGTTAGTGCAATGGAGAAGCATACAAAATAGTTTACAGAGAGCAACAACTTTCAGAGCAGTACTTTAAATAATGAATACTACATACATGCATATTTTCCATAGTATCCTGGACTGAGAAGATAATACACGTGTCATAGCAAGTGTAATTTCTGCCAGAGATGTCCCAGTAAAAGTCATTCCAAATGCATCATTCTTAATCAAGATGTATAGAGGAAAACAGTTCACATATTTCTGAGCAGACATCTCTGGAATCATTGCCTAAAGTGGTAGAAGACTGGGCATAATAACAAGTACTGAAAGTGTCAATGTTCCTCTGTGTTAACCACGCAGAGCTAGTTGAAAATTTCCCATCAACATGATTTTCTGAAGGAAAAGCACGTCAGATAGTTATAGACAAAAGAAAACCTCTCTCTTTCTATGTATATTCCTGTATGAACAGTCCTGATCTTTGTTCACCTTCTTATCTGCTCAGAATTATTCTTCTTTCTCATAGGCAGTTTCTCAGAATCACACCTACACTCCCACAGCCAAAATTCTTCTTCCTTGGTACCTTCACTATGAAGTATTTCTCCCCACATCCTCTATCCATTGACAGGCTTGCTTTTTTTTTTTTTTGTCTGTCAGCCCTTCTGACTTTTACTTTGTTGGGAAATTTGTACACAGATAGAACACATCCATTGGCCAAAAGCTGTTTCTATGGGAAAACATCTGTCTTACACATGCACACACAAAACCAAACCCACAGTTTCTATCAGGAAACCAAAATGAAAAACTTTAATTTTCGTCCTCACAAATAAACATGTTCTTGGCTACGGCTTTGTGTTCCATCAAATTTTAACAAGAAAAAGACTTGTCTCTCAAGCTGTCGTATCCATGGGGCTTGCAACGTTATAACTCTCTGAGTTTCACCTGGCAGCAAACTGGAAGAGATAGTAGAATGCAGGGAGAGCAATATGGCAATGGTATTTAGTGACCACCTCACTTCTATTTTGAGCAATCCCTTTAAAGCAGAACATGGTGCAGAAATCTTGCTTGGAACAACAAAGACATGAGTAAGTGTGACAAGCTCCTTGTCAAAGAAAAAAATTGTTTCGGTCCTCTGTCCAAATAGATTTCAAAAGACACGATGAGCTACCGGGTTTTTTTGGAAATGGACACAGAGTGACAGGTCAACTATGGCTTTTAACTGATGACCACATAGTAAATAGGAAGAAAATTGATCCAACAATTTAGGCACAGCATTATCTAACTCTCCTGATACTCCCATAACCATTTCCATCTCATCTAATTTGTTCATCCTACGCAGCTAGGGTCAGGAAAAATTAAAGTCTTCAGAGAAATTTAAAAAAAAAAAAAAAGGCAGCACTTCCATTAGCAGTTCTGACATCCCTGATGATTCACAGCCTAACCTGGTGGACCAGCTTAGTCTCTGAAGGGAATGAAACACATCTGACCTCCCAGAGTCTAAGCAGCCGAATATTCCCTTTGAAGAGAAGCAGGTGACCCAGAAAAAACACCTGAATGTGCACACACGTGCACACCTACAAAGTGCATTGGATATGCATTGACAGTTTCATGAGGCTCCAGCCACTCTGGCTCTGCCTGGATCATGGGCAGGATGTACATCTTATCCAACCTGCTTGGAAGCTCTCGTGGCTGTACTCAACAGCACAAATCTGTTCTTATTCTCCACAAGACATTGAAGATATCTATCCAACAGCTGCCACTCCAACACAGTTCAGGTCCATAAATCCTGTAGCATATCTGTTATACCCCTGCATATGGCGGGGTACATTCATGTACCTAATATAGAAAAAACTCCTGTGTTTCAGGTACCTGTATCACTCCCTTGGGGTAAAACTCAGTCTGAGACTAAGACCTCTAAATTTAGGTGCAGGATTCAGCTGACTAAACAAAACTGTGCAGTGCCATTTCAGGCAGCATACAGTATCTAGGACAGTCAGATGGAGCATCCTAAGGTATCTCTAATGGAAGGACACTTGAATGTTTAGGTAGCTCAGATGTTTACCTGTGCCTGTATAATTCCATTATAATCAGAGAAGATCTTGACTCATAAATTGCACACACATGTGCATGGACTTACATATAAGATGTCCTATAATGTGGAAAACACTCATGGGAAGATAATGGATACAACAGAGAACCTACAAGAAATAACTTTCCATAGCAGCAAGTGAAAACCAGAGAGGGCATCTCATGGAATCTAAAACATCACTGAGTCCATGTGTGGGCATCTGAATTCAGTTGCCAGTCAGTACATTCACAGTGCCTAGAAAGTGACTCAGATAATGCTGAAAACCTGCAACAGGGCTTTAGGAAAATTATAGTAAATACCTTCATTTAGACATCTGCATTTAAGCAGCTCCACCTGGAGCTGAATCCCATCTTACTGATCAGTCAGAGCAGACATGGGATCAAACTTCTGTGCCATCTAACAGTAAGTCTGCAAGCCCTAGTTCAGGATGGCAGGAGAAATTCTGGGTTGCTACACCACTCAGCACACTTGGACAGATAGGCTGTAGAGTCTCTGTAAAGGGGAAAAGAGGATGATAATGCTTCCAAGACCATCTCTGTCAGAGTGATATGGATAGAGACATTGGAGTCTCAGTCACTTAAATAGCTCTATACAGAACTAGTAATTACAATGATCCTAGCAATTGCACAGTGCTGACCACCTATGTGGTGACCACATCACTGACTTCAGCTGACCACACAGTTGAGAGTAACTAAGAAATCAAATCATTCCATGATTGCAAGAGGTTGAAATGACTGGGGTTCACTGTAGTTTCCCATCTTTACTATTTAAAAAAGAGATTCAGTTTATGTCTGGAGGACACTGTTTTCCTTCCTCCTCTTATTTTACTATTGAACTGTGTAAATCGGAAGTCACTGCATGGGCAGTGAATACTTGCACTCTATAATACAGCTCCCACCCTGACCTACATCGATGCATTTAATCTTGGAGAGATGGAACAGACTAATCAGGGAAGATATTACGTCAGCTTACTTTTCAGAGATTCTATTGAGATTCAGATCAAATAAAAATATGTCAAATATTTAGGCTGACCTCTACCAGAGAGTAAGCCAGAGAATGCTACCTAATATTTTTTTGTCAAGAAGAGGCAATTTCTTCCATTATATTGGTGAATATTATCGGGAGGGGTAGGAGAGCACTACTACAGCTGCACTAGAGTTCTTATATTATGAACAAACTGCCCACAGCCAGGTTTACATAGGGAAATGTCATTCATAACATCAAACCAACAGTAACACTCCAGTTATTTATAAGTTTTGTGTTGTTCTTGCTCATGACCTAAATTTACAAGAAGTTTGAGGTTAATTTTCGTCTTGCTGGAGTTCACTGCTTTTGGGAACATTAAATGTTTCATTGCTATGTGGAATTCTGGCTGCTGCAAACTCTACTGTCATTCTGTCACTGCTGCCTCTATGCATTCCCTTTAGGTGATGTTAGATCTATAATCTATTACGTTCTGCAAATAAACTGCCAGTATACTGGCACTTGCTAGTCTACTTTAAAAACCTGTCTTTCAACAATAACTGACAAGGACTGGGCAACTAGTCAAAGCTGTTCCCCTTTGGGGACCAGGAAGGCTATGCCTAGGAGATGTGAAAGGAAAAGCCAAATTGTGTTAAACTCTGGTGTTAAAAGAGCCAAGAGACCAAGGAAGGAAAAAAAGAAGAAAGAGTTGGAATTAGTGTAGGAATTGTGTTACTATTTTTATTCATTACCATGTTTATCCCCAAAATTGTAAGCATGAAGAATAAACATGCATTTATCCAGATTAGACCAATTTTTTTAAAGTATCTAAGCTGTGCATATTACTACAAAGGAACTAAACAAAAATTAGAATTAAATTCTAATTGGATTGAATTTCTGAAAAAACGGAAATGGACAGTGTTGTGGCAGCAAACATTTTTCCTCTTTGTTCATTATTGAGTATATCTATTATTTACAAAAGGACATTATCTGCCTTACTGCCTCAGCGCTTTAGGATCTTCAGAGTTAACCTATTGACTTTCAGGACTAACTTTGATAAAAGGCAGTACATTTTTAGCTGCAAAGCTCTGAGGGTCTGAAAAAGGCCTTTACAAATATACAGGTAAACAGAGGTTAACCAGTGGGGCACTGAATGTTAATATCCAAGGTAAATAAGGACTGCTTTGCATCAAATCGCAGCTCAGCAGCAACCAGCTGGCACATGCCTTAACACCGCAGCCATCTGAAGTAAATAATGAGCACCACATTATACAGCAAGAGACTCAAAAATTAAATTATACTGGAGTAGAAGACCTGCTAAAAGGGCTTGTGAACGCGCTATCCCTCTTGTCAGCTGCCAACCCCAACAAGCTGTGGGTCAGGTTGCCCGGGAGGCAGAACGCACCCTGCGCGGGAGGAAGGCAGCGAGGTGCCCCGCTGCTTCACAGAGGACCGCGAGCAGCCAGTAGATGGTAGCAACTGTCGGTCACTACTAACCTGAGCTGGATTTCTGCCACAACAGAGATGCGAAAAAACTCCCCATTTCGTTATCAACAGCGAAAAAACCCCCTGTATTAGCCTTGGCTATAGCTGATTTTAATTGATAGGTGAAAATGTTTTCAGAAAAAATGCTGACCTTTATGTGGGCTTCTTAAGCTACGCTATCCCATTTAAGTCAATATGCAGAGGGAAAGGAACACTGGGGCAGAATGGCATTGTCAGAGTGTGTGAAAATGTTCTGAACAGATGGAAAGACAAGGAGAAAAAGACTGTCTTGTCTGTCCATGGCTTTGAAAGAAGGAAAGTTAATAGAATAAGAACAAAAGGGTTATTACATATGTGCAGAACTTTGAAAATCTGTAGCCTCATGTTTTCAAAAACCTGTCAAGTGTCTTAAACGTTAAGTATCTTTATGGGGAAAATATAGAAAATGTAATCACCATGCCATGAGGAATACAGGAAAAGAGCAAATATCTCACTGTTGGAAAAAAATTTCTTTTAGAGAAATACTCTCTGGTCCATGGTAACTTACTGATCAAAGATTATTAGCTTGAAACTACAGGATGTATCTTATAAAAAGAATTTGTAAATTTAATAACATAATTTCTGCATAAATTAAAATATTTTAATAGAATGCACTTGCTAAATAGTTGAATAAATGCTAATTGAGGGAAACATCTGCTCTGAACAAGAGCATTTACCACAGGCAAAGAGCTTGTCTGCAGTGGCAGTTTGCATGAGGAATAACAGGATGCAAAGCCTCAAACTGTATTTTTACTCTGACAGGGAGTTTAAGGATATGGCATGTTGAGTTTAACACACGTTGTGTCCCTGATTTCCATACCATACTTACTTAGTTTTTCACAGGAAAAACTGAAGGAGGTGGGAGGAAGCAGCAAGGAGATGTTGCAAATGATAAGAGATGACACTCCAAAGCTTAAACTGGGATACTTAAGCTATGGTTTTTTGACTCTCTGTTTTCTTTTTTATCGCCACTAACAAAGGATCTTAGACACATCTGTACATCTCAGTTTTCCTCAGAAACATCTATTTCATGCTCACCTGCTGCCTGTGAAGAAAGTGCAATCTGCTTAGTTGTCCTGCAAACAGCTTTCTATCCAAAAAAAGGGCACATGATGCAAATGCAACCTAAAGAGCCTCCACCAGCCTTTCCAGTTTTTCAGAACTGCCAAGTTATACTTGTTTAGAATCGCTATTTTATTCCCCTCCTTTTAGAAAAGCAGCATCTCTCTTCCTGAATAGGCCCCAGAGAGCAGAGCTGCTGAGTAAGAGGGCTGAGAGCTGGTGTAGATAATAGCAAAGCTCTGCCTGCCATTTTCACATCCCTGCTAAGCTGTCTTTAATAAGCATTACAATTAGCTTCTGATAGCTGTTCAGAGGCCTGCACAGAGCAGGCTGGCTGTCTGAGTGTGGGTCTTATTAGTGAGTTGCCTCTTCACAAAACTGCCTTCACAAGTGACACCCTTCTCAGCAGTCTCCGCGGAAGCAAAGGACTGAACCTATTCAAAGACTGAGCAGCCTGTAAAGCCCGTCCCCTAAAGGACACAATAACAAGAAAATAATATAAAGGAGAATGAAGGAGCAAGGACAGGATTGCATAGAAGAAGCTGCGCTGATGCCAAATGGAGCATAATTGTCATAAGGGTGTTTTTTTGACCTCTGAGCTATCAACCTGATCATTTTCTCTAGGGTTAAATAGGCTTACAGCTAGTTTCAGCAACAAGCAATTCTTGTGCCAACATCTGTAGCTTTTAGATATGAGAAAAAAATAGCTTCCTTTTAAGACTTTGATTTATTCTCCACAATAAAATAAAATTATGGTGTAGCTGAAAATAAAAGCAGCCTACAGTTCTCAAATACCTGATAAAAAAAAATTTGGCTGTCTGACCCCTAGCCTGTGTTTCCTGATTATGTTGTCACTAAAATCTAGTTATAATGACATTTTCTTTATTAAATTACATGCTCCTGGCAGGTATACTCACTTTTGTAAAGGACAAAGAGTATAGGGCATGATCTCAATGCAGTTAAACATCCAAATCCTCTTTAAAATACACTTTGTGTAGAGCAAAAGCAATACCAAAATGAAAAATGTACATGTATTGAATGAACTAAATGTAAAGTAGGAGTTGGGTTTTATTGGGGGGGGGAGGGGGTGTGTTTGTTTTCTCTTGGAATTACTATGCTATGCTGAATGTAATGTTATTCCAGACATCATCAAGGACTTCTCACAAAATTCTATATTTATGGAATCACTTTTTTCTAACCTCCAACTGAGAAAATGCCTTTTAGTTTCATTTAAATCTGATCATTGTTTTCCTTCCCATTCTGCATACATACTCTCTGACACATAGTCTCTCAACAGAAAAGTGAATATAAAGGTAATTGCAGTGTTTTGTTTGAAGACTTGCAGTACATAATTCAAGGTTTAATTCTACTAAAAGGCAAAATTGACCAATTTCCATTCTTTTCTGAAAAATCAAACCTGTTCTTCACTGAGGTCTCTGTTATAGAAGCATCAAACTGAATATAAAGCAGATTTTTTCCTACCATTATCATGTATTCCGTAACATTTCTCTGCTGTATCTACGTATACAGCTATGTGCATGCACATAACCAGATCCATACCTACTAGAAATGCTTTCAGCAAAGTTAGGAGGGTTACATCAGCTAAGATCTTGACCAATAATTTTGTGCAATGCAAACTCAATACTCTGAAATTGCAATGTTGCAGGCACTTTTAATAGGAATGATTATGTTGGCAAGCCCACTCTGAATCATAATGTAATAATAGTCGCATTCTGAGATCTGTAAGAACAGTCCTCAGGGGAAGATCAAGGATTCAAAGCAGCATAGACAAAATCAGATTTTACTGACCCAGGAATGAGAACAAATTCTTGCAGTCTCTGTGCTGGATAAAAAATCTGTGGTAGCTCTGACACTCCACCCTGCCGCAGCCGGTTGCTGAGGATGCAAAGGAGGAGCTAGCACAGTGGAAAGTTGATAAGAGGGATGGCCATGCAGGCAGTGGGATCATGGCTACCCATTGATGGGAACATGGAGGTCTACAAGGCATGGTATTCCCAGTTGCTCAGGAAGGACTACATGAACAGGAGAAACTTGCCCTGCCTTGGATGAGCCAATGTAAGCTGAGTTCTGCAGTGCAATAGCCACCATTACACCAAGAACATCCTTTTCATTCTTTCCCTTGCTTTCCTGGCATGGCTTTTCAGCTGCTGTGCCAGTCATGGACATGTCTGATCATGCTGAAAAGTGGCCCAGAGCAGTTGTGTAGAACAGCTCTCTGGCAAACACATGATCAAGACTACATTAAGTTCCACTTCAAATGAGAGCAAAATGTATAAGTATAAAGCTTTCACTGCCAAGTAGGACAATGCCATCTGACAGAAGTGACCAAAACCAAAGCACACACTAGTCCTGGAGTAACTTATTTCTGCACCAAATCATCTCACTTTCTTATCTTCAACAATGACAAACCAGAGCCATGAAAACAAGCCTTCTCAAGCCTTCTGAAATGTTTGAATCTCAGGGTTTCAGCTCAGTCTGACCCTTGGTGAAATCTTGACATCTGCAAATATAGGCCTTTCACATGCAAATAGAGGGATGTAAATAGGGAGCACAAGCATTTTGGAAATGCTTTGACATACCAGGCCCTTACACCGACTTTTTCTGTGGTCACTTTTTTCTCTGTAGTGAGAAATGTTAAGACATATGCCATGCAATGTTGTCAGGGCTTCTTCTCCTCTCTACCCATGTGCCTAATGATTTAGATGGAAACATGTTCAAAAGGGTCAATCACTGATCTCCCTGAAGGCTTAAATATTTTCAGCTTGGTGTCAAAGGGTACTAGAATGGGAGTGATACTCTGCCCAGTCCTTTTCACAATACAAATCATCCAAGCAGAGGGTGTGTGAAAAAAACAAGGACAAGCCTGATGTTATTGTAAGGCTTCAGTGTTAGCATCCTTGTGATGGGAAAGGGCTCTGCTGAAGTTCTCCTGCGGTGATGAGATTTGCCTGTGCACACAGCACATTTCCAGACCCCATGCCCCTGTAAAGGCAACGTCATGCCTTCACCATATAACACAGATTTTCCCTGCACAAAATCCTCTGCTGCAGTGCTCTCTCTTCAGATGACAATCTGAGTGTTAATATGACCCCAATCTTTTTGTATGATGCTTTCATTTTTACCATTTTAAAACTGCAATTTTTGAGGAGCAGGTTCCAGACACTTTTTGACCTTTGCTAAAATCTCAGGAGCAATTATGACTAGTCCAAATAACCTTGGTCCTCTCTTTGAGATACTGGCTTAAGTTACCATTCATCTCATCCCAGCTGACTTCCTTGGTTAACACATGAAACTTGTTATTCAATAGCTGTCACCATCTAGTTAATTTAATATTATTGAAATACTGGGTTTAACCCAGAAAACACAATGGACTCTGATTTTTACCTAAGCTCTAATTTCCTCTTTTGTGGAACTCACAGCAATTATAATTTCGACAGTTGAAGTTCCTTAAGCAAGTCAGTTTATTTTTGTGCTTTTGATATCAGATTTATAGTCAGGTCACTGAGGACTTAAACGACTACAAGGTCTTCTCCAGGGAAAGTCTATCAGTAAGAAAGATATTCTTGGTAGAGTTTAAACCTTTCTTAACCACAAAAGCATTGTAAAATTCCATCTTAAGGCAATATGTGACTGACAGTTTTTTCCATTTTATTGCAATAATCTTGCAATCCTGCTTTACAATACATCTTAATCTTCCACTTTCTTCTGCACTATTGGATTGAGATCACCAACATCAATAAAGAAGCAGAAACAGCATCTACTTATATTTATCAGGAGGAAAGAATTTCAGTTGACAGTGATGAAGAAAGATTAAATTCTTGTTCACTTTCAGCCTGGTCCTGGGGATTTTCTGATGTATTTTAATCTGATGGATTTTCCAGGACCTATAAACAAACTAAACTGAAAATAAAAATAAAATAAAAAAAAATAAAAA
>VWZF01006851.1:222931-336999 GCA_013396755.1 Sclerurus mexicanus | reverse complement strand
AAAAAAAAAAAAAAAAAAAAAAAAAAAAAAAAAAACAAAACAAAAAAACACCACCTGCTTAACAAAGTTTTTCCTTCAAGTCACTGTATAAATCTTTCTCATACACTTTTCCCTATTTTCTCATTTCCAGGTTAGAAATCAGTGCCTGCATTCCAGAAACAAATGTTTTTAAACCACACTGTAAAATATGGAGGTGGCCAAGGAGCTTGTGACATGTAAGTAGTGATAAGTGACTGAGTCTTTTGTTGCTGTTTAGGTTAGCAGAGAAAGCTATGGCATATTCATGTAAAAGGATTGATTTAGGAGAAGGAAGGGAAGGGAAGGAATTTGAAAATATGCCTGTGTGTCTCAAAAGGGTTTAAATCTGGCTTTTTCTTCCCATGCAAATAGGTCATAAATCTGAAGAACTAGACAACGTTAGCTTCAGGTCTTTATGAACAAACCATTTATTGGATGCATTAAGCAGGAGTACATTTAGGGGATGTATACTCCTGTTTCAACTTAGCATGTCCTGACCCTCTCTTCCTCCTGCCAACTCTGCTGTGACTTTGTAAAGCTGGTCAAAACAGACACATTTTTATAACACCCAAGTTCAAAAGACATCACGAAAATTTCTTAAAAACATTTTGTTTGCTTGGCTTACTTTTCTTCTTTCCATCTCTAGTTGACCACATTTTCATTTTCTGTGGAAAGTTTCTGCATTTCAAGTTGTTTTTCCTCTTGGTGGGCTAAGGTAGTCAGGCATCCTGTCAAACTCTGAATGTATTCCCAGGAGGACACTACTTTCCCTGGTGTACATGATCCCAAAAAGATGGACTCGCCCAATATTTTTATGTTTTTGTTCTACAGAGCTCTTAACACTGAAGTAGAGGGGCAAAGTACAGTGGAAATGTAGTTTTACTGTTTCAGTTTTGCAGAAGAGGAATTTAGGCCAGTATTAAAGATTATCATAGAATGTCATACTCTCACAATAGCCTGAAGAAACCTGCAGTAGTTGGCTTCTCAGTCAAGCCTTAAGACGGCAATATCTCTGTTGGTTTCCTTAGTGCAACAAGCAATAGATCCAGTTGAATTCAGGAATTAACAAAGTCAGGGAAAACTCAGTCTGGAGATTGAGTGGGGGAAAAAAAAACCCAAAAAAAACCAAACAAACAAAAAAAGAACAGGAATCTGACTCCCTGCAACTTGCTTCCTCATGTAATCAGTGTCATTTCTAAGAGAACATTGTGTAAATAAGAACATGTAACAATGGAATATTCTAATCCAGAAACATTTTCTACCCACGTCATGTAAATGCCAGACAGAAGAGTCCATGGTTCCCACATGGCCAAAGTTTGTGTTCAAGGCCTGAGGATCTCTCCAAAGGCTTTAGCAAGCTTTTTAGACCACTAAAAGTGAATCTACACACCTCAGGGATTGGTACAGAGGTTCTGGCATCCTAATAAGCATATTTTTGAGTAGTTCACTTCAAAATAGTTCTAATCTGGTTCTACGGACTAAGTGCCTGTCTGCAGCTCATGCACCATAGGTGGTCTCCTCAGTCATCGCTTCCAGTTTAGTTTCAATCTAAAAGAATCATGAACTGATCACAATTGCTGAGATTCACTTCATGATATAAAGCAAAGCACAGCACTTGAGGAAGAATTTGCTTTAAGCTCTTAAGGCTAAGGAGAATTGTTGGAAGTTCATAAGCAGTAGAAACACATTCAACTTACTCATTCCAGTGCATACTAATACATTTACAGTAGGTAGTCCCTATCACACCAGTGACTCCTTCAGTAGTATTAATTGCAATTTGTTATGCATGCATTCATTAGGCCCATTCCTCCAGATCTGGCTGTGCTCTGCTTGATTCAGCACCGGGTAAGGCATAATTTTCCTTGCACTTTCCGATGCCTTTACTCATCATTTCAGCCTCTGGCATAATTAGATTCCCTGTTGGGAATTACTGATTCAGTCAGAGATTGCTCAAAGCAGCAATGATCCACCAGCACCCTTTCCTTTAGGAAAATTTATCTTGGGATAAGTGTGGTTCTGCACCAGCCAGAGATTACTCCCAGTTTAAGTAACCTCACTGCAGCATGAGTAGGACAGGATCAGTTTGATAGCATATTTCCAGATTATCATACTAATATGTCATTTGCCGTTGTTCTGATTTGTTAATCACTGTATATCAGCAGCAGTCATTAGGCTTTTGTTCATCATCCCAGATGAAATCTGGCAACATTCTAAGTTATAGTTTTCACTTTTTTGCTACAATTTGATAAATGGTACAACTCCATATGAAACTCTCGCCTCCTACATTTATTAATTTTTTTAGATATTGTTCTATTGTATGCATAGGATGATTTCTATAAGAATATAGAAACATAGCTCTAAAAGAAAAATTGCCTAGGAAGTTCAGAGGATCTGAAATCAGAAGATGAGAAAAGAAACCATTCTGCAGACTTAATTAAGGCTTTTGCTAGCAGCAAAAACTATAACGCAACATGACAGTTATTTGAATGATTTTTCTTAAGATGACTATTGCTTTTCATTATCTAATTTGACATTAAGGTTGGTGCTGTGTGTCTAGCCTGCAAAACAAAAATAAAAGTTAATAAAACACATGCTAGAAATAGAAGACAAGTTCAGAGGGAATGCTCTGGGGGCTAGGCCTTTCTCATGCTTTGGGGAGAAATATACTACCATACCCTTGTCCTAATTTTTCCAGTGCAGTTTAGAAAAGGCCTTATGGCTAATATGTCACATCTAATATAATTTGCTTTTTCTGCCTTGCATCTTATTGAACCTTACTTTTTCATATTATAACTGCTCTGCTAGAAGGGCTATAGATAAAGTTGTGTCAGCATTTCATTATTAACTCTGGCTTTTCAGTGTTTTGCAAGTCAGACATTAACATAATTCTCATCTCTGGCTTTAGATTGGTAAATATTTTAAACTTAGGTGAGAATCATTTGAAATAATTTTTAAAGAAACATTCTGGCCCACTTTTTATCAGAAGATCCATTTTTGCTTCTCAACAGGGAAACATAGCAGCATTTCTACTGAGTGATGGAACTTAAATCACTGCCCAGGCAATTTGTCCTGGTGGTTTAACTTTCCTGCAGAATCTCTTCTTTCCATTTCTCCTCCAAAATATGCCAAAGGACTAATGAGTGATAAAGTCTGACCTTTTCAGTTGCTGACTGCACCTTACACAAACTGAGGACCTAATGGACTGCTTTAACACAACAGTGTGGTTTCCTAGGACAGGGACCTCTCTCTGCAAAATCAGTAGATCCACACAATTGCCAGCACAGTCTAGTCAATCCAGTCTTGAAATCTAAGATTAAACACAGTGTTATGTTTGTGATAATATTTTAAAATAAACCGCATTACTTGTGAATTTTTCAATGCATAGGAATACACAATCAAATCTCCTGGGAGCTTTACACACAACCCAGCAAGAAATAAATAAATAAACACTGTAATTCTCCCTTGAATTATTGAACAATTGAATTGGTTAATACCCTCAATGCCAGCTGCACAAAAAAATTAAACGAAGAGGAATGTTTAATGGAAAAAAAAACAACTCCTATCTCAACTGTGTGCCCTTCTCTTGAGCACTGTAGATGCTGAACCGGAATATTGATTGACAGGTAATTAACAAAACATATCTAATTTAGCTGATGATTAAAGATCTAAGTATCTCTTTCAAGTAGATTAAGAGAAATTCAAATATAAGTATTTCATTTGTGAAACTGTATTGCTTAAGTAATTCCGTATTAATTACTTGTAAATGAGGTATTTTTGTTTCATATGTTTTAAACCTCAACAAATACCCTTAATGAATTAACTGATGAGTGTCTTTTTAAAGCAGATCAGATACTAATTTGAAGTAGCTTAATAGGTTCTTACTGCTGATATTGTCACTACCTATTGCTAACATCAGCAAAATAAAATGCTTTCCTTTTTTTTACTGTCTTCTTTTACTGTTTTCTACTGATGCAATGTCAACCTTACAGTAAAGAAGAGGATTTCCTCAGTCCATGTGTTTGGTATGATATTTTACAGGATAATAGCAGGAGGCCTTTGTTCACTCAATAGCAATGGAAAGAATTTATGCCATGCATTAGTGAACAAATTAAAGAAAAGAATGCCATGTTTCTATGACTGCAGTTGGGAAAAAAGGCAGAAAATAACAGAGCAGCTGAGGTTGGAAGGCACCTCTGAAATCATCTCACCTGACAACCAGCTAAAACCAAGGTGAACTTAGCTCAGTTCGCTCAGGGCTCGAGATTCGAACACCTCCAAAAACAGTTCTCAAGTTCCCGTGGAGCATTGCAAGAACTTCATCTTCTCTGTTTTCTCCATGTATTCTCTGTCTTCTTTGATGGCTTTCCCAGCCATCCTGTACCTTCTGGAACAGACCCACAGCTCTAACATTGTGTTCAGACTCTTCAGATGATCTATTCACCAATACTTTCAGCTCACCTTTCTCTCATCATTGTCCTCAGTATTCCCTCTCCAAACTTCACTGTTTCTTGCTTTCTGAATCACTAATACATAGGTACTAGTTGCAGTTTCCTTAATTAGAAGTAATGGTTTTCCAGTATCTTTCATGTCCTTTAGATCAAGATCAGGATACTTCTAATGTCTTATTCAGAATTTTCATTGGAGTCCTCTTCTGGTGTTTAAGTATCACATATTTATATTGACTTTTCTTATTCTCAAAGTTACATTCTAATTTGCAATTAGGTCTTCACTTGAAATTCCTACAATGTTATGGAAAAATCCCCAACCTTCTGGCCACAAAAAAAATGAAACTATGAATACTGTTAACCAAAGAAGTATATATTTTTATGAAACCCAGCAATGCTGGCACATGGAACTGAAAAATCCAATACCCTCTGCTTCAGTTCATGGCCATACTGTATTTTCCATTAGCTAAATTTGAGACAGTAATTTAGTCAACCTTGATAGTTAGTAGAAAGGTATAATTGCCTCAGAGAGAGATTCAGCCATCTTACCATGATGCCTGTCCCAAGGCAGGATGAACTACGTACTGCAATGCTTTTCTCTCCTTATCTCAACACGTGAGTCTCTGTCCTGTTTAAAGACCCTAGAGTCTGCCTCTGTAATTTGACTTTCATAGTCATTGGCTTCCAAAGACCTTTGGAGGATATTTCTAAGAAAGATCTTGTATTATCAAGTCTCTAGGACCATGCTGTTGGCTATTGTTCCTAGGTGCAGCAAACGCAATCTGTGAAACAGGCTTGGCAGAGCAAATGTGTGAATGGTGACTGAAAATTCTTTATGTGCAATCAGTGAAACATAGAGAAGGCAGAAGCAAGGCCAAGACAGGAGGGAAAGGAAAGGTGAAAATGCTGAAGGAGAAAAGCAGTACGTTTGTTTCAGAGAAGCAGCATGGTCTGAGCAAAGAAGGACATGACAGCAAAGAAGTGTGAAGTGTGCAGAGTGTCTTTAGATACAAAGAATAAAATAAAACTCATCCAGCAAAGGATGACATGACAACTGCACATGGAGAGAAGGATGCACAGTCAGAACAATGAAACAATTAAGTTGAATGTGCCTATCAATTATGGCTAATTATCAGAATATCACTCATAAGGACACCGCAGTGATTGCACACAAAGATGTGATAAATTATTTAGCACAAAGGGAAGGAGTTGAAGCAAAAATATTCATAACTCATTATACAAATATAAATTCAGCATATCTCAATCTGTGTCCACCAACAGACTCAGCCAGATGGTGCATTCAGAGCAGACAATCTTTGAGTGCTGTTAGACAGGCAAGATGCACTGGTTGGAGGTAAAATGGGACCACTTGCCCAGGACCGCTGCCTGCTACAATGTGCATCCACCCTTTTTCCACAAGAAAGTGAATATAAATCTGCTAACAATAGATTGCTTCATATCTTTCATATATTCCTTCACAGGTAGAATCCTCTGGGATCTGTGACACAAAGCTATTGATTAAACACCTTTATTAGGTGGCTCACAGGCACCCCACGGAGAGCAGTACTTAACTGCATGGTGCAAGGGGAAAGAGGAGAGAACAGGCTACCAAATAATTTTGCAGTTTCTCTTCACCTCCCCCATTCACTGCAATGTGATTGACAAAGGCACCTCCCCACTGCCATGGGGTTCCCACTCTGAAGGACAGAACTGTACACTGTGTCCTTTTATAAGGAAAGCTGGACAGCATTGAAAGAACAGGGTAGAAGGGAAAGAAAGCATTCACTTTCCCCCTCATTTAATACAGTTTAACACATATGCTCTCTCTCTCAAGTGTTTATTATATGGATCTTCTCCTGGAGGAGAAGATTCATTTCCAGAAAACTATCAAGCTAAAAATGTGATATTTTTAAAGGGGAGATTTTAACTGCACTTCTGATAAGAACTTATATAAAAACCCCTTTTAGATTGATCTTCCATCGATGTCATCAATGCCTTGAGTGTTTTATTTGAAATGTTAGACATTCCTTAGACAGAACTATGAGGTTTGGCTTTTAGCAAGACAATCAAGGTTTTATGCTTTTAATCACCATCTGTTGTTCAATAAATGTCAAATTGTTCCTAATGCTATCTTCTAGCATACAGGGTTTTAATTTGATTTTGTATTTTGTGTTCACTACTGGTAATTGAGAGCTTGTCATGTAAGATTTTCATTCCTTATACTGTCTTGATTACAGAAGGAAATAATTATACATATGCATTCATACACAGACACACACACATGCAAATGGGCATGCTTTTCAAAGCTGTAGAGGAATACAGAAAACATATGAAATTATGCTTTCAGTGGTCACTGTGACTGAGGACCCCACAAAGAATATAAAAAGAACAAGATAAAAACAAATCCCAAGAAAACTGCTGAGAAACAGAATAGTTGGACTGCATGTTTCCATCAGAAAGATAAAAAGACATTTTAAATTAATATACTCTGCATGTTACAGTGAGGTTCAGGGTTCAATCAGAAGGACTATGTCTGAGCCACAAACAGAAAATAAATCAGACATTGACTCAGAAGGTGGTTTGGAAGTCATAGTGAAAAGTCAATACACCCTGAAATACCATGTAAATCCAGACTGGTTAAACTGTGATACTCAATATGAGAAGGTTTTCTTCTGATCACAGCAGAGAAAACAGATGTGAAAATGAACTGCCTTTGATACGCTTCAGCAAATGTCAACAGAGAAATCAGAAATTCTATTCTGCTCCCTGATATGGGATAACAGGTCATCTGACAGTGACTGGTTAAATAATAGGAACACACTGCTTTCCAAAAGAGTTTTACAAATGCTTCAGGATTCCTTTTCTGAAGAATTTGCTTTGCAGTCATCAAGGAGAGATGAAACGCCTTTCAACTGTCAATGTGCTGTTAACAATTTGAGCTCTACATGACATGTCTGATTGCTTAGGTCAATTCTGAAATACCCTATAAAGCCTTGGGAAACTGTATGTAAGGCCAGTTGGAAAAGGTTCAAAATTGGAAATACAGAACACCAAGGTAGGCTACTGTAAAAAGCATCCTAACTAGTCAGACTGCTACTGTTTAGATCCTTGAGAGGTATAAACTGATGAAAAAAGCAAAGCAAGATGTCTAGTGAACATATATAGCAAGACAGTAAGTGGCAAGTAGCAAAATACAGAAGTGAAGCTCAAGATCAGTATCAAGTCTAATTCCAGAATTTAAAGTCATTGATGTAAGTCAGAAAAAGAAGAAACTTATGGCTGAGCTACCAGACAGGAGATGGACTCACAGACAGGGCCAGAACAGGACCTCTGGCATGACAAGAGGCTGTTCAGACTAGATCCAGCACCACAGCATGATCAACAAATTTTTGTGTTATTCTTCACAGATATTTGTCCAGCCTTAAAGATGCTTTAACATCCCTAGTCAGTCTCTTAGATGTTTGACTGTTCTTCCAGTTAGAAAACCTTTCTGAATTTTGATTGTACTGCTCTCTTGCTGTAACTGAAGCCTGTGGCTCCTTGTCCTATGTCCTGCTGACAAGTAAAATAGCTCATTCCTTTCCCAGATGGCACAGTCCTTTGCCTATTTATTTCTCTTCTCAGCACCACCTATCACCAGAAAGGAAAAGACTGATTATATTTGATTTTTTTTTTTCAAACACTTTCACAGTTAAGACATTCCAAAGTAGGCCAGGGGGGCCATGGTGAGTAACACTTGTGCATGGTGAAGTGGAAAGAAGAACCAAGCATAGAGCTAAGAGAATAATAGCAAAGCAATTTCTCAAAGATGATCAAAGTCCCAAGCTATTTTTTTCTTGCCAAACACACAGCAGGTCATCAGACCAAAAGAAAAGGCATTTGATAGCCCACAAACCACAGCCAGGTGACAATAGCATTTGCACATGGCAATAGCAGCAATAAGGTGACAGGCATATTGTATACACAATAAAAAGCACCATAGAAACAGGTAGCACTACCAGATAAGACTTTGTTCTTTTCCCTGACTTTTTAGCTAAACTGCAGCTACAAACTAGACCAGATTCCTTTTGCAGTGCTCCAAGGACCTGGTTGGCATATTCAGAATGTAGCAATGTCCATGTTGCCTCACTTCTCTGCAGCCACAAGCGGTTGGTGATTCCAGTTAAGGTCCATTGGCAGGCATAAGCCAAATCCTACAACATTCCAGAAATTCTGATACTTGATGCGCACAGCTGCAGACTGAAACCTAAGGTTTTTCTGAAAATTTGATCCAAAATTCCAATCCAGTGCCTATTTTACCCTAAGATTTCATTTTCTGAGGTGCCTATACACAATGACAGCTCGTAAAAGGAGAGGTGATGAGGGCCTAGATGGGAAATAATTAGTGGCAGGGATGAGGAGAAAGGACAACTATTATTGCATAGGAAGAAACAGAAAGATTTTAACATGACCTGTATATTGGGATTTGGAGAAAGGATCCAGATGGGAAAAAAAAAAGGTTATATGACGCCCAATGGCAGAGGAAAGGAAGAGGACTTTAGGGGTGGTATTAAGAGCTTCATTTTGCTTGCATTAAGCTTATGCTGATGGTTTCAAAAGCATAATTGCTTCTAAAATAGTCAAATTACACATTATGAATACATTATCTCATGCATTTAGATTGCTTTTTCTGCTGACAAATAATTCACAAAACAATACTGATTTCTGTAAGTGTATCTGCTTGAAGCTTAGCAATTTACCTAAAAACAGATCTTTACAGCACTGAGAGAAACACCTCAGCCAGTTCAGCTACATTGGTAGGTCTCATAGATAGACCTTCCATTAGACACTCTTCTCTCTCACACAGATCTACACACGATACATACGATCCAGCATCTATATTATGGCAGCCTCCTGAACGTTTCTCAGCTTGCAAGAGCAATTGCCATGGAAATGTTGTGACAATCCCCTCAAGGCAAATGAGTGGTCTACACAACAGCATTTTTGAGCTCAAGAGATCCCTTTTCAAGGCTATATTGAATTGAGTAAGTCACACCATTACTGAGGCAGTCTCAAGACTGGCAGTGCAAAACTATACAGTGATTTGCCAGCCTTAATCGCTTTTCAGCTCTATGCAGCAGCTCTCTGGAAGTCCTGAGACATGCTTTTCCAACACTTGCACACTATAACTGAAGCATCCATTGTTAAGGGGCTGTTTTCAATTTTTCTTAACAGTTCCTTTTGTGGCAGGGTCAGCTTTTTAAGGAGGCCTAACACTTCTTTAGTGTCAAAAGGACCTCAGTTTCCAAGAAAAAGATCCTACAAATTAAAAAGAATTAAAGAGATTATTTAAATAAAGTAATATTGTATTATCACAGCTTGGATTACTTCTGTCATTCTTCAGCACAGCTAACCTCCTCTACCATTTCATATAACTTCCATGTATGAGCCTTTAAGGTTTTAGTATTCACTTTATTCTTTTCATTCTTTACCTTTTCACATCTTTTCTTCACCCAGGGTTTCTCTCTCACCTGTCATTTGTGTGATACATAGTTATTAAAAATTAGTGCATATCATGATCTGCTGTGTACCATCATGTCCCAGTGCCCTAGAGCTGCTATAACCTGCTGCAAATCAGAATATTGTCCTATAAGGTGTCTTTTATATAGGAGAGACTTCAGTTAGCAGTTAGTGCTTCTAATCAATATTCATACTAGATCAAAGATCAGGAGCATTTGAACTGAGGAAGGGGATTTTACTAGTTTTGTAGACCTTGTTGCAAGCTCTAAGTTCATGGTCACTCCTATCTACCTCTCAGAATGGAGGATAATCTACGTTTGGGGTCTTGTTCAGTGCCATCTCTCTGTAAGGGGATTTAACTGCTTATTAGAAGTGTGAAAATGACAATCTGTGCATTTAGGAGACTTGCTCAGGGACAGAAATGATGTAGCATAAGTAGGAGTATGACAAGGACTTCAGTTCATGGAATGTGTCAGTGCAGAATTTAAGGAAACATATCCATGGGAATAATATACATTCATTATGCCCTGGTGTGTTTGCTGATGTGACCACCAGTACAAGGCATTATAGTGATGATGCTGACCTGAGGATAACCATTCTTCTAAGAGCAAGGCTGAAAAATAATTTGTTTCCTGTAAACTGCCAAATGGCCATTTTCACAGTCACAGTCTATCGTATTTATGTATAGGGAGGCTCTTATATTCAGACTGCACTTACAGACACCCTGCTCATCCCTGTTAGGAATATACGTTCTTTTAAGGAGAGGAATAATGATGATTACAACAAATGTGAGTAACCTGCCCACAAGGAATTGGTTCTCATCATTCACTCTCAGAACTCGCCTCCTGCATTGTCACCAGACCAGTCCCTCCTCACCAAGTGGCAATGACTTCCAATGTTACGGCCCAAGAAAGAGCTGCATCCCTCTTCCCACTCAGCAGATCTATGCTCACCCCTCCAGTGTCTACAAAGCCCATTTGTCCCCTCAAGGTGGACGGACCTGAGATGGTCATGACAAGATCCATGATCCACGTGCCCTTCACCCACATACATATAGATGGTCTCAGCTCAGCATGTCCATGCTGTGCTTGGCCAACCATCCTCTGTTGCTCCAAGCTGTCATATACTTGATCCCATTGTAGCCAGACTCATCAGAAAAGTGTGGGTCCATCTTAAAGTCAGGAGCCTGCTCAGCTGTCCCCTCCCAGAGAAATACCTAGCTCTAGTTCCTAACTATAAACAACACCATGAAAATGGAAGTGTAAACCAGTTTGGACTTCTGTGACCAAGCTCAGACCTGTTTCAGATTTGCCTTACCTGCCCAAATCCAGTACTGACCTTCTTGAGAGACTCATTGCTAATATTATAACGCACATTGCCAAATAAATGTACGCATCTCATTGATTCTGGAATGACTGAAATTAAATTGCTTCCTCACATCTTTCTGTTGGCTTTCTTAGCTCTGCACATGTAATTTTCCACTCTATTGTACTTGCTCTGAACTCTGTTTTGAAGAGTTTTTCCGTTTACTGAAATACTAAACAGTCACAACAATTTATTTGTACTTCCATTGTGCCTGCCTCCCCTCAGAGAATATCAACACAAATTACAAACATCAGTGATTTTAGCCTCCATTCATTCCAGCAATATAATCCCCAGACTACAGATGAGAAAACTAAAGCGTGACTTGTCCAAAGTCATAGAGGAAACTTACTCCAGAACTCAGTGGTGTCTTAAGGATGCTGGAGGGCATAAGTAATGTGAGCATGTGCAGAGTTAGTCTCTGTACATGCAGTGAGACCAGCTTCCTGAGCAGGAGGTGTGGATTTACCCCAAGTGTCCAGACTTGCAGAGACACTACCCGGAAAATCTGATCTATTTGGCTGCCAGGCTGCTTTTGAAGGAAAGACACAAAACCTGAGCCTTACGGTGTCATAATTTAAGAATCGCTGTCAAAAATAAGAACCTAATTCCTGCACATGCCCCTGCCTGCTGAAGTTTTAGGCCACACTTAAGAGAGTTGTGTGCACATCAGCAGAAACCTTTCATTTCAGTTTCTTTTCCACCTATAGGTGTCCATAGTCCTTCTACCTCTAATTTTCACCAGTGTTTTGGGAACATTATTGGACAATTAGAATGCAGTCCAGCTCAATGATCTTGGTCCCTATATCAAGCTTTAAATTCTAGGCTTATGATAAGGCAGCACTCCTAAATTAAGTGGTTTGGTCCCTACACAGCACATATGGAAATGTGAAGCCTTCAGTAGGGTGGTTATGTGTCCAGCTCGAGTGATCAAATACAGATGGACTACATAATCTTTTAGAGTTTTTTCAAAAGCACTTATCATTCCCGAATATCTACACAGAGAACAGCCATATAAATAAGTATGTTGCTATTATGGAAGGATCATTTAAACAGTAGCTGAAAATGTAAGCTAAAGTCAAATACAAAAAGTAGGAGAACTAGATCTTAACTTCATCTTATATGCCAAGTTTGGTTTTCAATTCAAGCAAAAACACATTCAAAAATTATTTCTTTAAAAGTCAAAATTATTTTCTATTCATAGTCTATTCAGTAAAAATCATTTTATAGCCAATCTTTTTAACGCAAATATGGGAGCTGAATTTTCAGACATTCTTTCACGATGTAGAGTCACAGAGAATAAGTTGTCATCTTCTTACAACTGAATTCACACTGTACTAGTTTTATAAGTTGCCTGCTCACATGTCAGATATGGAGCTATCCTGAATCATAGGTGAATAATAGATTTGATAAACTATGTTGTTTTCACATGATAGAAACTGTAAATTTGATTTGCATTTATTTGACATTTCATTTGAAAAAACAGGAACGAAACTTCCAACATGGCACATTTCATTTCAACATTTTCAAAAGGCATCTTTTGCATTTTTTATTTTTTCATATCAAAATTGACCTCATTTAAAAATAAGAGGATTCAACTGTATAGGGAATGAGTGGTTTGGTTAACTACATGTTTTAGTTATGCCAGTGTGAAGCAAATCAGATTATTTTGGGGTCCTGCATCTCTCCCTAAAAAAGGAGAAATGCTGGAGTGTGATGTGAGTTGAGCCAGTTTGTTTCTCTCCCATTTTTTGTCTCAGCCTTCAAATTGTAAATTTGATTACACGTTTGGTTTTTTTCTCATTAGAAACAAAACCTTTGTGTCACATTAATCTCATTCAACTTAATTCCCCTCAAAATGCAACAGTGGAACTCAGATACTTACATGCAGATGTCCAGGATGCAGGTCTCTGCATATGAAGTGGGTCCCATCCAAGAGGTAAAGGGAATAGAGCCAAAAGAAACTGTAAAGGTACTGAGCACAACCTAGAGTAAACATATACGTCTGATCAGTAAAGAAATCTCTAATTTCATTGGCCAAGACAACTGAGGGACACTTGTACAACACACTGTAAGCACCTAGGACTGTGTAAAATGTCCTAGAAGAGGTACATGTGGCAGAGGGGCTATGGGAAATGGTCTCACTAGACCAGACAGAGGCAAGGCAGTATATCCTAAGGCACTTCAAATGTCCTGAAAATATCAGGGTGGGCCACAGAATTAAACCTCAAATGTTTAATCTAATCCACTTATCATACAACAGCATTCCAGAGCGTTATCTGGCCGACTTATTTTTCATATTTTTCCTTAAGGAGAAGGTGAATCCTAGTTAGGCAGTGTCTAACTCTTTCTGTGGCTGGTGCCTATTCTACTAGTTTAGAGCAATGCATGTTTTAGATTGATAAATATGCATAAAACACATTTCATTCCATCTGATTCATGCGGCTTTGCAATATAATAACAAGTGTGAATTTTTAACACTGACAGCAAACTCATCACACTGACAGAACCATGAGTTTTATGTAACCGGTCACAGTAAGCACTTCATGAGCTATTCACTAACATTTTGCAAAAGGAAAAGTGGGTTCAGTTTTATAATTGAAGCATCCACGCCAAATCATTTGCTCTGTTAAAATAAAACTACTCATTTTAGTAATAGACAGAACTAGTTTCACTTGTGGAAGCCCAGGCACTGTTATAACTGGCACTTGGGGGATTCATGTTGCCAGCTTTAGTCACCCCCATGAAGCTCCTAAATTAGGAGTTGATTTCCCTGGGCTCACTGCATAATCCACAGCGGAGGAACAAAAGGAGCCAATCTCTCTATATGACACCTACATCTCAAACACCAACCCATTCTGCAGGTTTTAGAGCCCTCCTAGCCCTATAGATGGTTAAAATCATAAATAAATTAGTTTGAGCTGGCTCTCATGTGGATATTTAGGACGATACAAGACACCCTGGGGCATCATGGCTATCAGATAGGAAGTACAGACCCCTCTGGAATGGCTGTGGGGGCCAGTCACAGCACCTCAGACAACTATAGACCTAATTTTCATTAAGGTCTAACTGATTCCTACTTCACCTCAAAATTCCCAGAAGTTTATCTTTAATTAGCCATGCACACAGAACAGGACCTCTGTTTTGAGGCTAAGTATTTATTGACTGCCTAAAGCTCTACTGCAGTCCAGGATTAGGCAGACAGGTGACTTCAGGAGACTAAGTATTTTGGAAAAGCTCATATATTCTGGTCTGGCAGATATTCCCTGGGAAGCCAAACATCCCTCTTGCTGAAAAGGTCCTTGGTGACAGATGGAAAAGGTAATGTAATGCTTTAATGGTAACATTTGAAATTCACTTCACTGTGTTTGGACGTGTTCCCTCCACAATTGCCTTCCCCTTGTCTGGACTGAACAATCCTCGTGATGTGACTATGGAGGTCCTTGAAATGTGCACCATATTTGGGACAGAACAATGCTATTATCATACAAATTATGTCAAAGAGCTTCCTCTGTTGTGCAGGCTACACTAAAAAATGAATGAAAAAAAGATTAGATTCTGTGAGATCCTTCCTTGCAGGAGCAATGTATTGTAAAGCAGATTTGCTTCATTTCCTTCAAAATCCCTCAGATAATGCAGGACAACGCTTTTCAATGGTTCCCACTATAAGCAGTGCGTGTCTGAATAAATGGGAACATGGTACACTTCAGAAATCATTGTAAAGAATTACTGTTTATCTGGATAAGGAAGGGTAGTCGTAAGGCCTGATTATGCCTACTGATCCAAATGCATTGAAAACTCTGTTCTCATTTTCACATTCCTCAAGTAGCAAAACTTGACATCTGTGCAAAGACTGTCCCGCTGAACAAAAAATATGGCTGCTAGTGCAACTAAAAGGGCTAGAGTTTGTTACTAATGAAACTTTCACCACATTTTTATCTGTCCTTCAACTGAGTTTGTGGTTATTGTTTTTTTAAAGTTCCCACAGGAAATCTCTGAGGTTTTATCTGCACTTTGAGGGTCATGTAAAAGGTTGGGGCGTGTTTGAATGCTGAAGAAATTATTCAGAATGCAGATTTGTAAACGAGGGCCGTTATTTACTTGGAACAATTGAGCCTGGGCATAAAAGCCAGGAAGCATATATACAGTGAGAAGGCTGGATGCCAGCTCTACGTGCTTGCTGCCTATCTGTGGTTCTGAGCAGCCATATCTTTCAGCCAGTGACATTAATGAGGGATGAGGATTTTCAGCGTCTCACGGGCTCTGACTGCTGCAAGGCTGTTTGCATGCCTGCTATAGTTCACAGAAATACGGCAGTGAGGATATATCTGCTTGCACCTGGACCTCTGCTCTAGCCTTAAATACATGGCACTGGTTCTGACTGCTGGTATTTGCTCATCTAACATTAGAACTGCCACAGTTGCAGTTATCCTGTATAACTTGACAGTATCCTGGCAACAATTTTAATTAAAGGACAACATCACTGAATATTCCAAAACAGCCTTTCCATTCTGTAAAACCTCACACACATGCACAGAACACAGCTGATATCTTCCTCAAAGATTTGTACCTGTTTCATGCAGAGAAATGCTGAAGTCAATCATTTAGTCATTTGTGTAGTGAAATCAGTTGTCGACTGTAGTAGGGAGCAGGCTGCAAACCGTGCTGATTTTGTTATGCACAAAGAACAGGTATTGAAGTGATGGAGCATTCAGCTCTCCCTCCTAAAGATTCCCCACCACACAAAGCAGAGTAATATAATTGTTAAGAATGGAGGGGTACATTTTCAGAGTGCTCTGCTCAGCAGTTTATTCTCCTGACTCTGATTAAAATTAATGGGAGTCATGCAGCTGAAACCCCATGGATTGCTCATGGTTTGATGACACAATACAGCTGCAAACCAAGGCAGGATTGTGAAGAGTCAGGTACAAAATGGCAATTTTTGCTCCATTTAACCATAATCTCTTTTCCAGCTCTCAGCACATTAACCACTTTTCTGCTGATCATGTCTGAAATGTCTAAAACTAAGCGGTGCTCTTTAGAGTGCCCTATTTCAGCAGTAAAACTGAGACCTTGTCAATACAGCCACTAGTACCTATGGTAACACCTATCTTGTATTTTGTTCCCCAAAGTAGAAGGATTTTCACAATGTGGACTAATGCAGGATGCTTTTCAACCTGTTGCAGTCTACTAATACTTCCTTACTAAGATACATCAAGGATTAACTTCTGCGAATGCTCCACAGGTCCTACTGTTAAATCCTGTTTAATGCATTGTTCAATTAACAAACACCATTTTTCACTGTATGAAATAAACTTGTGTGATTTGTAGGTACAAAAAAATTCTTGGCCAAAAGTACATTGTGAATGTTGTGAACAAGCTGTAAATGCACACTATTTCTTTAAAGGACAAATGTGTAAGAACTTACTTAATAAAGTACTTAACTGCCAAAAAATTTTGGTTGAGCTTTATTTCTCTTGAAAATTGTAAGTCCAGAAACCCTGTGGTCTGTCGCCATTCTTTGTTCATCCTCAAATCCTTTCAAAGCCAAACCATCAAAACCCATCTTTTTTGTTTGAGTAAAAAACCTGTATCTGCAGCTTTCACTTTTATCCTGTTGAAATCACCTTCAGACTACCTTGGACACACCACTTAGGACACCCTGCCCAAAACTCCACCATAGGCTGGCAGTGGAAAACTTCTTGCTCATATTTCACAGGTACATTTCATATGGAACTCTGTTTCCCAAGTGGAAAAAAAAAAATTGTATATCCATGACCTGCCTGTGAGTCATAGAAATCCTGATGCTGGAAGCTGCAGCTGTGCACTAAGAGAAGATCTATACTCACAAGTAATCAAGGATGAGGAACCAAGTTGGACTGCTGGTCCTCCACATGGTGTTTCTTCACTCCCTGTCTCTGCTCTGCAACCAGATTTCTTCAAGAATCAGCTGTGAAAGAATTGGGATTTCTCACCAGTATGTCAGTCTGGGTCACTTGGACTTGGCCCTATTTTCCTTGCAATAGTGACATTTATTTTTTGGAGAGTTGCAAAATTAGATTTCTCTGACATATATTCCCAGGAGATGAAAAAATACATTTAAAAAGCCATTTATTTATGAATCTAGCCAAATTAAAATGCTTTTAGGAAGGTTGCTTTGCAAGAGAAAGAAGCTTCTCAGTCATATTTCTCCATACACAAACATGAAGAGTTAACACTGGATAAAGCTAAAATTCAACAGATCATTCTTTGAGGCTCATTCATCTTGAGGCTCTTATGCTATGACCATCACCCAAGACTCCGGACATCACTCCAGAAGATCAGAGTAAAAAAAAATAATTGCCACTCTCCCTGAGCCTGATTCTGTGCCTGATTCAGATGCACATCTGAATCTCTCTGGGCCACTTCTCTTACTGCTAATAGAATGGGAAAAGCAGGAATTATTCTGAGCTAGGGAAAAGAGAAAATACTTCCCATCTCCAGCAGAGAACAGACACACAGTTAAAGCCCCCAGGCCCTCAATAAGAAGACATCAAAGAATCATTTCCAAAACATAATCCTGTTCCCAAAGATTTGCACTAAGAAATCCCTGCAGGAGCTGGTGATACCAGAAACAGTACCATTCCTCATCCTTCTTCCTGTGCTGAGTGGCAGGGTATAGTGTGAAGCTGAACAGACTGCATCCCAAAGTTTTGTAGGGAGCCAGATTGGTCAAAGGGAAAAGACCTCAATAATCAGCAGACAAAGCCCAGGTGCACGCACTTTGTTTGATCTACAGAAACATGACTGTCCCCCATTCTGCAAAGCTGCAGATTCCTCAAGAAGAGGGAAGCTATAAAAGGAATGCTTTGCAAATAAAGAGATCCTTTGCAACTTCCAGCTGAATTTTTCATCTTCCCCATTTATAAAGCAATGGAATTTTGCATTAATATGAGTATTGTTATACCTTCCCCTTCTTCATATTGGGTTTTCCATCTCAAATTATTGTTAGTGAAAGACTGTGGCCCACAGATAAAAGTCACTATATGAAGAGCTATTATTATTCCCATTTAAAAAGCCAAACTAATCTCTTCCTGCTTTGAAATACACCAAAATGGTGATGCAAAAAGTGTTAAATCAATGCATATTTTATCACTCCAAACTTTCCTGATTTCCAAAGACCGTGCATCTTTAATGTCACTGCTTCTAGGGGGTATTTTTCATCACAATAAAACAATTCAACAGAGAATGTTTCCATTCGAGGTGTTTCCAACTGCATTCCTGTCAATTATATTAAATGTCCTGCATTATGCATAAGAAGGATTTGTACCTCAGCTTTGCCAACATAAACATTTCTAGCATAGGTAAGTAACAGAACAGTTAATGCGAGGGGGTCTGTTCATAATGCAGCTGGTAATGATTTAAGCAGCTTGTGTATGTGCTTCCCAGGTAAACATCATGAACCTGAGTTCTTTTTGTCAACCTTTCCAACAATGGCCTTCCATCACACAGCAATGGCAGCAATCTTTCATCACCTGTCTTTTCAGAGTATTCCTTGGCCCACCCTGATTACAGAACAGGAGCTAATTAATTGAGTCACACAGATGCATGTAAAATTAGTCAAGAATCCAGTAGGTTAACAAAGCTATTTAAAGGAATAAAAGACATTCTCACAGCCGGTTGTAGAGTGTCCAGCACTGAGGAAATTTTCTGTCTATGTACCCACACCACACTGCCCTGAGGGGTTCATCAGGTATTTCTAAACAAGCTGGGTTATTTCTGTGGCAGAGTGCTTGCATTCTGGAAGCCAGTTAGCCACATTAGCATAGCCTGATAGCCAAGTGTTCATGTTAGCATCTGCTAAAACAGCTATCCTGGTTCTCAGCTTCAAGAAGCTGTCTATACTGCCAAATGAAAGACAGCAAAGAGGATTCTGTCATTGATCCAAGAGACACTGGCAGCTTTACATCATCACAGCTTAGTGACTCGAGTGTCACTGTAAGGAGTTGCACTGCAGGGCACAGTGTCCCCAGTTCCTCATGCAGTACTATGAGAGACCTGCGCTTCTAAGAGGATGCAGAACAACCAGCACACTGAGCCAGCCAGAAGGAAATGCCAAAGACTGAAATCTCCCAGTAAGTTGGCACTGCAACCCTAGGAGTCAGAGCCAAACCCCATACAAATCCATATATCCCTCAATGCTCATTACAGCCTCAGCTGGAATAATACAGGGGCTGGGGTTTGGGTGCAAATTCTCCATTCCTCCTCTGAAAACTGTATTACCATGCAGGAAGGAATGCAATATCCCTGGATCCTAAAGGATAGCAACTGCCCAGTTCTTCTGTGCTTCTCTGAGGAAGAAATCCTAGAGTTGGTTCCTATATGTTATGCAGCTTCTGTGTGTCTCATGCACACCATTTATGAACATCAGATGCAGGAGGCAGGCCGCGGGACACTCCATGTTCAGGGAGGTTGCTTTGGGCTAGGGTATTAGCCCTCTTCAATTTTCTTCTCTTTATAGATCCTTCGTGCTTCCTTTCAAACCAGATAGGGCCTAAACTTATCAGAAATAGAAAAGATGGTGCCAGGTCAAAGTGTTACATGTGAGATTTACAGATAACCAATCCATCTTCCTCAATGATGAGGAAAAGGGTTGTAAATCAACTTAAAGGAGAGATCAACACAAATTTCATAAGGTTTATAAAACTTGACCTAGAAGGAAGGGGTGGGAATCAAGGCTATCTAGAAAAGAGCTGTTGTAGCTAAAAGAAAAGCACTTTCCACTATATAAATGGTTCTTACACAGATGAGAGTTAACTGTGCTTTGAACCTGCTATAGACAGACCAATAAAACATTCCCAAAATTCAAGACACAGAAGCCCAGCAGCAGGATTATCACTGCGTCCTTGTCCTGCTCCTATACAATTCTATGAAGCCTCTGCTGTTAGCCACTGCTATGTAGAGGATGCTGGGGCAGCTGAGCCTTTGGTCTTAGCAACATAGTCATGCTTATCTTTTCAAATCCACTTAATTTTCAGCAGAAAAGTTTTATGAAAAATTTCCTAGTTGTAAGGGTAGTTAAGTGCCAAAAGAGGCCACTAGGGAGACTGTGAAAGCTCCATCATTAGAGATTTTAAAGAACAGATTACACAAACAGCTGTCAGAGACAGCTTAAACATATGTGTTCTTGCCTTCAAGCAGAGGGGTGGACAAAGGGACTTCCTGGGACCTGTGTCTAGAATTCTGCCCCTCCTCTGCATGGCTCCAGCCAAAAGCAGTACTTTCACATCTTCTTCCAGTGACACTTCCTGCCATTGGTGGATCCACTAGCTGTGTGGCAGTATTGTCCATCTCCTTCTCTCTCCAGCATCATACATGTTTCAAAAACAGAGAAATGTATGTGGGATATGACTGTGTCCAGTTACCCCATAGGAATCACACAAAACAGGCAGAAGTTAAAGAAGTTTGGGAGCCACTGAGTTGGAAACAGGAGCACCATTTTACAACCTCATTGCTGAGGAAGAGCAACAGTTTAAAGCCAGATTTGCCTTTACACATGGCCCAAGGCCACATACAGCCAAATTTGCCTGGAAAATGTAGGCTGATAGCAGGAGCCATTCCCTGAAGACCTGAAAGAATGGTTGCCCATGCATCTTCCCTCACTTCATTTGCTTCCCCGTACAAGGCTAACACCTTGCAAACTGGCAGCAACCCAGAAAACAGAGGGGTAGACACACATATTCACCCCCCACACATGCTCACTTTTACAAATAATCATGGTGCAATTCCTTAATTCTCATGTCTCCAAACCCAACTCACTGACAAAGCTAGCATTTTGTCCTGTTAGGAGAACTCCAGTTTCTGCAAAATGACAAGTTGTTTGGCAGTATGAAACAGGTTGTGGCTGCAGACTCTGCACATGGCACACACTTGTGCCATTGGTCTCCGGCTTTCAGGGAGCAACTGTTGTGCAGTCACAAAAACACAAAGAAAGAAAGGAAACAAATCAAATATTTACAGGAGAAAAGTGATCCTACCCCACATGGTACAAATTTAGGGATGCATTGTAGCTACACTATGTGCATATAGCTACTGAAACAGTTTCCAACGGAATGTTTACACTGTTGTCTGGAAGCATATTGTTTGCCTACTTTTCAAAGCCAATTTATATGCAGCACACATCACAGCATGCACGAAAATTCAGACAAAAACACAGATGCATGCAACAATCCCTGGCCAGCTCTTGTTGCTCCTTATTGTTTGTCACTCAGAAGTACCTGGGAAAGAGGACGGTCCAACCTCTTATGCCAGGTGCTGCACTACTCCAGACTTAATGACAGGTATTTTGCTTGAGGAACATATAATCTCTATTTAAGACAAGATATAACAAGTGAATGTAACAGAGAGTGAGGGAGTGACATACGGGAATGAATAATAAGAGAGTTTATATGTACCAGATTTATGCATTCATGTGCCAGCTAATTGAATACATGATGCATATAAATGCCAGTCTCCTACCAAAGGCAACAAGTTAACTGTATCCGGTTAGCAATTTATCAGGATCTTCACAGAGGAATTAGTGAGAAATTTGGAGGAGTCCAAGGAAGGGCATCTCAGAGAAAAGTGTCCAGTGGGATAAATTGAAGGGCATGTAACAAGGGACAGAAGGATGAAGGAAGCTGGCCTTGTGCAGGCACCAAAGCAAGGAGGATCAGATTGCTGAGAGGGAAGGATGTGAAAGTCCTGGATCAAAGAACAGAGAGCTTGTATCTAACTTGTTAAAGAAATAGTGGGATCAAGGAGGACTGCAAAATGCAAAAGAGGATTAATATGTCACTGCACTTTGAACAGATCAGGGAAAACAAGGTTAGTGATTGTTAGGAAAGTCTAGGTGAAAAGGGTCAGAGTGAAACTTATGTCACTGCAGGCAAAAACCTTCTCAAGAAATGTTGTAGAGCCACCAAACCAGTAAGAGTCTGTGCTGAGAAGCATGAGGATGAGGTCTTCTCCATATCCAAGGAAGAAGGAGAGGAGTGAACACCCTCCCAAACAACGCAAAGGTAGCACAAGCAACAGGATAGGGGACAACAGGGACATCTAGTGGAGCCTGCCCAAGGTTGTGTGCCATGGCCAGCTCAAGAACATACTTTAATTATAACAGCCAGCTCTACTAAATCACCTTCAGTCAAGGCCTGAAAGAAGTGTAAGGAAAGAAGTGAAAAGATGTATTACTCCCTCTTCTTGAAGTGCTCCTTTGCAGAAGATCCCTCTCCCCATACACCATCACTGCATGGATAAGAGCTGAGTCTCCCATCTTAAGTGCCTTGAGTTAGGTACTGTGAAAACCACTCATCAGTGAAATTGCATCAAAGTCCCTGTACTGCAGTTCCCTGTGTCACCACACAGACACATGTCCTCTACTCCAGGCTCTGTGGCAGGCACTATTTATGTTCAATATTGTTTATAGACCTCAAAACCTCCGGGGGGATGCCAAATCAATAGGCCAAGAGCTGAAATAAAGTCATTTTGTGCCTTTATTTTTTTTTGTTGTTGTTGTTTTAAAAGGACAATGGTCTCTCCACAACTCTTCAGAACCTCTTATTAACATAAACACTGCCAGATGCCAGTGCCCTGGGCGTACTCATGTGCCTAACTGCCCAAGGTGCCCAACTGCTGGGGCTCCCTTCACCCTGCCCAGGACCCCATGTCAGCCCTCAGGGCCATCAGCCCATAACCAGTGATGCCACAGGATGATCAGTCTCCAGCTCCCCACAGCCCTGCCCTGCCTGGCCATGGGCACCATGGAACCTGTCCCACCCATGGGCCCATGTCCTAGCCCAGCCTCAGCCTGTTGCCCACAGAGGTGCCCAACACCTGTGGCTGGGGCATCTCTGATGCTCCAGGGCTGCCCTGATCCTGGCCAGGGCATTGGGATGGGCTCTGGCATCCAGGCCTGCTCTGACAGACCCCTAGGGAGTCCCAGCTATACCCTGGCAGCTGCTGCTTGAGAAATATCAGCACAGGACAAAAATCAGAGGACAAGCTCAGCCTTGCCAGCACTGAAAGGACCTGACCCAGCCCTTCTGCACAATGTATTTTAAGGTTTTGAAAGTGCAGGGATGTTTCTGCTTGCTTTCTGGTACTGAGCTACTAAGGTCCAACCCAGTTGTGGTTTATCTCCTCTGCGGTGACATTGAGTGGACATACCCTCAAGAGATGGTTGCTGTCACGGTCTTCACACCTCAGGGATGTCCAGCTGGAACCAGTTGCCAAGTCATACAGGATCTGGGCCACATTACAACTGAACATGGTGGGCAGCCACGGCATCACCACTTCCAGCGGAAGCCTCCGTTCTAGGCTGACTGAGGTTTCCAAAGGGAAGTAGCTGTCCCCGGGCAGCATAGGATCATAGACTCACAGAATGGTTTGCGTTGGAAGGGACCTTAAAGATCTTCTAGTTCCAGCCCCCCTACCATGGGCAGGAACACCTTCCAGTAGACCAGGTTACTCAGAGCCCCGTTCAACCTGGCACTGAACACTTCCACGGATAGGGCATCTACAACTTATCTGGGCAACCTGTTCCAGTGTCTCGCCATGCACACAATAATTTCTTCCTAATATCTAATCTAAATCTACCCTTCTTCAGCTTAAAGGCACAGAAATATTAAAGACATTGAAGAAAGGACTTGATTACCCCTGTCATTTCACCAGAATCAGTCACTTACATGCTAACATTAACTCCCTCACTAAACAGTGGTGAGCTGAGGAGCCTCAAGGCCCATGCTGATGGCATTTCTTGATAATAACTGAAGAGCTGCTCACTTTCCATCACACATACATAGATGAAGAGGGAAAAAATATTTTTTTGCAGTATTTTCTTCTTCCTTTCTCAGCCAGATCCTCATTTGGGCTGTTACAGATTATTCACACAGCAGCCCTACCTGTACTGCCTGATCTGATTACTGCGCCAGCACCTCCACAGCTTTCAAATTCATTTCACAGATTTCCAAGAAACAGATGCTGATGCCTGATAAGTGGCAGCACCTGGACTCAAAACATATCATCAGTTCATCTGCCTTCAATATCTTGAATAACATCTCAGCTTGGTGGAGAAGTGTTACCCTAGCCAGCTAGCATCTTTTCGTGCAGGGAAATAAATCTCCCATTATGTACTTGTTGACATACAGATTCACACCTTTGCGTTGTTCCTACCTAAGCACTCAGAGTCCAAGTGAGTGCAGTGATCCCATTTCCAACATTTGGTGCCCCAGGTTACTGGTTGCATCCCAGAAGTTACCTATTTGTCACAAGCAGCTTTAAATGCCTCCATAGAACAGCTGAGATTCTTTAAAATATCTTTTTTATTAAAACAAAAGCAATCATTTGCATACATGTTGATTTTGATTATCAGAGGACACAGACATGCTTGCACATGTAACAGTACAAAAGGAACCACATGAACTGCTTTCACAGTCATTTCAGAGCTCTGAATGTGTGTGTCAACCTGCTTTCTGAAATGATTACAATAAGATATTGTTACAGTACACATACTCAGAAACTATCTCACAATAGCCATTAAAAAAAAAAAAACACATCATAATACTCAACTATTTTGACCAGACTCCTGTTTTCCAAAAGACCTCTTACCTTGCTGTAAGACAGAATTACTCAGGGAACAATTTGAACCCTAGACTAACAAGGCTCTCAGAAATCTAATTACAGAATGGCTAAAATGTTGAAAAGTGGCTCATCTAACAACGTCTGTTATTCTATGGCAATGCATTATATATACCAAGACCTGTTTATGGCTCATAAAGTCAATGGGAGGATTTGCATCAACTTGTAAGAGCATAAAAGAAAGGAAAACTTTCAGTGTACTGCCAGGAAAATGGAGTACATGGCTAAATCATTGTAAGACCATTTGTAAGGCCAGATTTAGACACACAGAATTATTAGGGAAAGCAGAGTGGGACAGAAGGGGCCTTATTCCCTCTGATGAAGAGCAGTGGAAATTCATTGTCAGTTTCTGAGTGCCTTGCCTGTGTTACTCTGACAAATGCAAACTAGTGGGTAACTAGCTTCTTGGTCAGTAGATAGGCTGTGCCCAGGTATTTCTACAAAGAAAACGCACTAAATATATGCACAAAATTTACCCTCAGAAGCAGGACAATTGTAAAGCACTAAGCACCAATAAACACCAATCAAAACCCAAAGAACCCAGTAGAGCCAAACACTGCTGCCAGAAATACTAGCAACGAGAGCAGGTAATCTCTTTAAGGAGTATAGGTAACTATATAACACCCAAAGATACAATACATCAGACCAGATGAACTCTAAACTGGCAATAGCAATGTCTAAAGGCATATTGGATCTCTCATTTTATTGCTGCCAGTTTTATCACATGCATATTTCACTAGGTTCTAAGGCTGAAAGGTCACATCATAGCTTACAAGGTAACCATCAGCGTAAACATTCAGTCTGTGATCAGTGGGGCTATAATCGATACTCTGAATTTGATCTAACTTTTTATCCATAATGACACTAATTCTACCTTCTTGGCTAGTACTTGTGTCATACATATAGAAGATCTCCTCTTTCTTAGTGTTCAATGGCCTTGTGGCATAAAGAACACCACATAACATGAAAGCATTGGAAACAGATGGCTTGTACTGTCTTGTCTGCCAAGTATTTAGCACATCAAGTGTGGTCTCATTGAGTTTGCTAATCACAATGTTGCCTACATTATTTTCTGTTGAATATATTACCCATAACCCACTTTCATCCACAGCAAAATCTATGTCTTGCCATGCTACACCTGCATAAGAGAAACGGTTACCAATAGCAGCATTTGGAAGTTCCTTCCTCAAAACCTCTTTGTTTGTTTTTATATCAAGCTTCACCATATATCTTGAACTATAAGAATGATAGTACAAATAATTATTATAAAGGGCAGCACCACTTCCTTCCCCATATACTATTCTACTTTCATACATGGGTTTAAACAGCAGTAAATTATCAAAGGAATTATAAATTCTGTAGTATTCCAAGTATCTCCCATCTGTGTTCAATGGTGCCACCCAGTAGACTTCATTCTCTGGATTAGATGGAGAGTAATCTCTACCCCAGGAGCCATATTTGTAGGAAAATCCTCTCCAGTTCAGCCTTACAACATAGGGCTGGCTAACATTCAGCAGTCCACGGTGAGTGCAGGTACCTGCAATTAAAGAGAAAATAAGACCAAACAGGTTTTCCAAATGTCATTACTGGGAGAGAGGTTTTTGAAGACTGTAGTCTCTAGACTGTGCTTACTAGGGATTAGCTTTGTGTCAAAGCACAGACACAAATGAACAGCTTCATGTATAAAAGGCTCATTTTAGGCTAAGGTCAGCAACTGAATGGCACCCAGTGTTCCAAGTTGACTCAAAAAATTTAGCAATAGAAAATAGAGTACATACCATTACAGGTATTTGAAGGGGGAAGGATTAATTCACTGAAAATAAGTGCTCACTGTGCTGTTCCATACAAGGGACAGATTTCTGTTTCTACCCATTTGATGTTGGCCAGCCTCATGCACTAGGAGATCCCTTGGAAAATACAATTTCAGAAGCATTTTAGGTTATTTTCTACCTCAGTGGAACCAAAAGCATGGGGGATGGGAAAAAAAGAAAGAGGAGCATATTATTTCTGTGTATTTCACTGTGAAGATGAAGGAGCAGCAGCAGCACTAATCCCAGAGTCACATTTCAGATTAGCATTCTGCTGTCGGAATCACAGTTTTACAACGGTGAATCACAGCCACATGGTGCTTTCCACCTCAGGCCCTCAAAGAAATCTGCAGACAGCAACAATCACAGCCCAAGAAATGTAGACTGATATTAATCTGAGTTTTCATGTGCGGTGACTCTAAAAAAATGACTCCAAGATGAACCAGAATAGCTCTGTTTTACACATATCAACTGCAAAACCATTTTCAGAATCATGGGGAAATTAATTTAAATACAAGAATTAGTTTCCTTTTACTTGCAGTGAATTAGTGACTTTCTTGTTTCCTGATAAATTCTCAATATTGTAAGTCACTGGTGGTCAAAATCCTCCACTCAGAAATATCTGTGGGCCTCTGATGAGTCAAAAGCTGCCACTAGCAAAAACCAGAATGCACTTTTCCAAATGTTAACATCAGCTTTTTGTATCACTGCTACAAAAGTGTCCCAGATTTTTATTTGTAGGATTATGTTGACCTGAGGTAATGGAGAGAGAGATGTCAAGTGACTTGCACCAGCTCACAAGCTTAGTGATATTCCAATGTTTCCCAGTTCATTAGGGTGCTCTAGACACTAGACAGTCTTCCTTATAAAAGATGGAGTATAATATGAATAGACCTAAGTCTCACAAGTTAATTAATGAATAAATTAATGATCACAATTGTTTGATGTTAATAATAACTCCCTCAACTTAGGAAATCCACGCATTGCCAGCTACGGCGTCACTGATGAAAATCAAGATTATTTTTTGAGGTTTTAATATCTTGCATGGGAACCATGAATTACTTAAAGCTGCTACAAAGAGAATGGCTCGTAAGCTCAGCCACATGAACGAACACCTGGCATATAATATACTTCTAACTAATAACTTCTGTCTTAGCACAAAGAAGAAAGAGAAATAACAGGGAAAGAATTTACCTTTTGCCCTCAAAGTTGACCAATCTGAAGCACTTTACTTGAAAAAACACTGTGAAACAAGATATTTGGTGGAAAAAAATTGGACTGTTGCAAATGCAGAGAAATCTTTTTCTGATCTGTTTTGCCCAGGAGAAAAGTGCTCTGCCTCTGGGACTTGTGTTCCGAGTGTTAGTAATGTCCAAGCAAGTGGGTAACATTTGTGCCAATGTGCAAAGTTGATTTGGGCAGTGAAGCTCTCTGTGTCTTCTCCTTTTTCAATCAATAAGCAGTATTTCCCTGCTTCCACTACATAACACCTTTGCTCCTCATACTTTTGCGCAGTCTTGTGCTAATGGCTATGACCTAAGGGACATGTGACTCACCTGCAGCTTCCTCTCAACATCTGTGAGGAAGATAAGTAGCAGTTTTATATTAAATATAAATCACTATGCTGAACTAAATCCTTGTGTCCCCAGGCCATGTTGGCAACTTCCTTGGAGTCAGTATTTCCCATGGGAGTAGCTCATCATCACTGAGTGTCCAGCTGATGGCAGAGAGGGTTACACAAAGTGTAAACAATCCTGTCTTACTCCCCCATACCCTTTTGTGTCCTGGAATTCTTGCAGCTGAAACATGGCATGACCCATGTCGAATGCTGCTTCCCTTCATGCCACCAAGAATCGAGGCAAATCAGCATTCCTGGCTCGGAGCAGATGAGCATTTAAGCATGCACTTAAGTGCTTTACAACGGACAAGGCCCTGGAGCAGAAACGTCATTTCCAAATATAGCACACAAGGCAAAGAGTGCTGTATGGCTGTCCAGGCTGTGTCTCTGGAAATGGCACGTAGCATGTCTAGTAACATGGCCTCAGCACTTGGCACAGATACCAGCATTTGGAGGGGCTTATACCTCAGCTCAGGCAGAGGAAGAAAGCTAAGGAAGCCAGTGCAAAATGGCTTGCAGCCTGCCAGCTTCATAAATCAATTCCAACTGTTTCTTTCTTATATCTGTATTATGCATTGCTAACTCCAGCAAGAGGACTTTGTTAAAGCTGGTGACCTATTGAATATATTCCTGTGCTTAAATCACAATAAACTTATCTCAGAATTAAATAGCTTTTAAATGCTCTAAAACTCTTTATTTGTTTAGAAAAATATAGCACCGAAGCATGCAGGTAGTGAAGCACTGCTAAGCTCATCTATATGCGACCTCAAATAATTTTTCATGTCATTAGGCAGAACACAATTCCAGATTTATTTTAATAATTCATACATTGTTTCATAAATAAAAAACAAACGTGTGTTCAGCAGAGAGACCTTTTTTTACAAAAGAAATAATAAATTATTATTTCTTCCCTTAAAGAGATCTCTGCTGAACACTTGTTTGGTTTTTATTTATGAAACAATGAATTATTAAAATAAAGTTAGAAGCATGTTCCGTTTTAATGACATCAGAAATTGTCTGAGGTTTCTATAGAGTATGTGCTTGATTTTGATTTCCTTGGAAAAAAAATCCCTTTTTTTTATTTTTTTTTTTACAAAAATACTCTGTGGTAGTTGGGGGTGATCTGTCTGTTGCACAGGTTCAGAAGAATTCATTGTTGTTTATTCAATCTAAACTTGCCTCCCTGTCTGGATCTTGTGGGAAAATAATGCACAAAGGAAACAAAGTGTCATGTAATTTTGTAAATATTAGAAGGTATTTGAAATAAATCCATATGCATTACTTAAACTTTGAAGTTTTTAACTCCTTTCTCTACCATTTTGGGCCACTGATAAATGACGCCCTGGTACTTTTGCCTTCTTTTGTTTCATGCTAATGTTGCAAATAGATGAGGGAAGGGCTAACAGATACATACACACAATCTCCCTGCACAAAGAACCAGTATCTCAACTCAGTTGCCCCCTAATCCTTTTGATTCATAAGGAAAAAAGCTGACACCTCATTGTCAGGTCTGGAATGACCCTGACTTGCTTGACTAATGGGCTGCAGGACTGAACACCAGACACATCCTCTTGGGTCTCATTTTACCCACTTCACTCTGAAGCACTGGCAGAGCACATCAGCTTCTCACTCCAACAATACAAGAAAACATTGCAGCAGCCTTCTCCCACCAAGCAGCTGCATCTGACTGCAGAAGAGGAGGGGCCACAGTTGACCTGTGAAGCCAAAGATCACGAGACAAGGTGGAACCCACATTTAAAGGAAATCTCACAAGGGGCACAGAGACCAGAAACAGGATGGTTCTACATTCTCACGCATGCTCCCAAGGACCAGATGTGCACCCTCTTCTCCCATTAGATGAATCACTGCATCCAGATGTGTGAGCTGTTACCAGCCTTATTAGAACTTGAGATACAGAAGACAGAGCTCTAAGGGAAAGGTTCATCCTGTCTCCTGCTGTCTCACTGACATAGGAAGACACACAAAGACACTCCAGTCTTTCAGCAGTATCATGGGGCACAAATAGGCTGACAGCTCCATCAGAGAAGACCTACATCAGCAACATCTAACAAGGGATGAGGTGGAGGAAGGGCTGGAGTTCATCTAACCTGCCTTAAGGCAACTGAACATTTGGGTCCCTTAACTCAGCTCCCTCTATTACCAGTGGAGAAATATGTATGGCTCCAGGGGCAGTTCAGGAAATCCTGGAGAGAAGGACTGGCCAGCTCTTCTCCAGTGTCTCAGGCATGTCTCTTTCTTTGTGTATGGATATATTAAGTTCAAAACACAACCCAAAATACTCAAAAAACACAGACGGTTTGGGTCATAGGGGGTGAAATACAAGGTAAAAGTGAAATTACTATAAGACTCCAATAGGATTGCCTGAGTTTCAGCATTAGGCTACTTCAGGTTTTTTCCTCCTGCTGAGTTCTATTCACCAGTAGCATGAAATCCTTAATTTCTGAGTGTATAAAAGCCAGGAAAAAAACCCAACATTGGTGCTTTTTTCCTTTCTTTCTATTCAGCCTTTGACTTTCATCCGATTCACTTATGCCTGTTTCTTCTCTCAGATCATTTCAGTGATACGTGACATAGAATCTTCTGCAGAGTCCTCGAAGAACCATCCTGGGGTCTTTCCTCTCTGTATCTACCCAATGCAGCCAGATGAGATCAGCACAAAGGAAAACTAATGGGTAAATATTTCTTCCCACTGGAGTGGTGAGGAGAGAGATGCCAGGAACCGTAGCAGATAGGAAAGCCAGTGATGATGAGGGGGATGATTAACTATATATTAGACACTCAGACACCCACCTCTCCAGTCAGAGGGTAAGGCAAATGGAAAGCAGTGATTTCTTTCTGCTATGTTGTTTAACAGGCCTGCTTACTATGAGAAATACAGCAGCAAAAGCCTTGGGGGACAGAATCAGAGGGGCTGTGTACTACAGCAGTGCAAAGCAAGAAGCTTTAATTAAACTTGCCTTTAGACTCATGATCTTAGACAGCTTGGGAATTAGCCAAGCTTGCTCTAGTTCATGTTGCCTACCCAAGATATGTAGGAGAGAGGATGAAGGGGGAAAGAAAAAGCAATCTGAAAACAGGACAAAGAGTCAGTTTAATGCAAACTTTATAAATATAATATGAACTAAAAGCAGGGCAAGGCCAAAGGGTTTGGCAGAAATTCAAGGCATGCAAGCTTGCAGAGAAAACATATGGAAATTGTGTTCAAACACATAAATGAGTGCTAAAGAGCTTCGGAGGCCCATGTGTGAGCATCCATGCCAAGCCTCCAAAATGACCATCTAGAGCAAGTCTCCCAGATACTTAGCCTGTAGTCCTAAGAAATCACATCTTACTACTTCTATATGTTTCAGATACTGTCTGCAGGACATGTAGTTGCTCTTCGAAGTTCTCTGCATAGATGAGAGTTGAAGTCACAATATGCTAGTCCTGTGTGGATTAGCAGGGAACTGAGGTTATCGGTAGAGCTGGAATCTCCCATCACAAAGAAAACTTGCCAGCCTGCAGCAGTTTCTCTGAAAGTCCTTTGTGCTAACCTAAGAGAGCATAGTCTCCCTAAAGGTCACCTTCATCCATAAGAAGGCCATGTCAATACACAGACATACTCTCCAACTCCTCCTAGGTTCCTATTGCTGTGGACAGAAGACAAACTCACAGACAACACTAGAGGCTCTCCTGAGCTGCCAGTGGTCATAACTCTCTGGAAGTTGTTACATCACCTAGGGTTTTGACCTCCTTAGTTACTATCTGCTACAATGCAGTGGCATGCAAGGGTGTCCAAGCTAGGTGGCACATCAGTCAGGAATAAGACAATGCTAAAGCAATACCATTTTGACCTAGACAAACTTATCCATCTCCCCACCACACCCTGATAAACAATGCTCAACAACACTATTACAGTCACAATTCCATGCAGTTACATTTAGCCATCCCAGAGTTATCATCCTGGTCTAGACATGACTTGCCTATCCCTGCATGGAGCTGCACTGTGTAGTCCTCCCTTTCCCACTTGGTGAAAGCTGCTATGTTCCCCAGGCACCCCAACCACCCAGACATAAAAGCAGCCCCTTCCTTCGCCACTCATGGAAGAACACAGTACTCTTGTTCTAAAGCTCAGTACTTTCTCACCAAAACAAAGGCTTGCTGTAGGCTTGAAGAGAATGAGATTGCTTCTTTCCACACACCATCACCCTCAATAAATCAGTGAGATGCCCTTCAAGTACATTTTCTTTTTTCATTGAAACATTTTAAGCCCTTCCTTAAGGAGCAGAGAAGGGCCTTGAGATTTTTTAATGCAGGTTTTTGTTTCAGCTTTCTCTCCTGTCTGATTCCCAGACAAGGTGTTACTTGTGCATTCCATCACAGAAATGCAGCAACAGCCTGAAAAACCATGAAGCCCAAAGGAGGGACAGCTCACCCTAAGGGAAGATTGTACTTCTGCCTCTCACCTTTCCAATGAGATGTTTGAATTAGCTGACCTCAAGGAGATGAGAGGTAGCTGGTAGGTGCAAATCTGTGCTCCTTGCAAGCAGGACACCACTCCTTTTTTAGGGTCTCCTCTAGCCAATTGCTAACCAGTGAAAAGTCACGATTCTTTTCCTGGATATTGTATACAACACAGCATTTTTGCTTTTACAATAGAGCAATATTGCCATGTCACAGGTCTCTTTCACAGAAACTATTAAAAATGAAAGCTGGTTAGAAAAAATCCTATAGTTTCTCTCTGCTGAGGCAATTGTTTTGAAGCAAAAGCAAAGAGGGATAGAGATTTTTCTGCTACAGGTAAGAGGAGCATTACAACTTTTTCCAGTTGAAAACAGCTACTGTGTCTATAAGTGTTTGATTCCTGCTTTTATTTTCCTTTTGAACCCCTTGATGAAACATTTGGAGCTGTTTGCTCAATTTTTCAAGAGCTAAGGAGTATCATACAATTGTATTTAATATTAACAAAGGGAAATCTCTGCATTTACTGTTCTGTGTATTATGTTATTCCTTATGTGATATGCTTACCTGGTGGGAAATAAGGGGGTGCTGTAGTTTTGTTTGCATTCTCTTCACACTCTTTCAGTCGTTTCTGCAGAGATGCAACTTGTCGACGAATTGCAAGGACATTGTTTTTATCCAGTGATTCTAGTTCATTTACCAGTATAGTCAGATTTGTGATCTAGAGGGGAAAAAAAAAGAGCAAGTTTAATGTCAACTTTATTCTACAGGTATTTGCAGGCAAGATTGATCACAACACAAAGGATGCTACAGCAAAAGGCTTTAAGAAATATTCTAAGAATAAGCCTTATTCTGCTGGCCTCAACTTGACATTTCCAGCAGAGCTATGTAACCACTAGGAAATGCTTCAAGACTAAGTTCTATAATAGAATGCAAAAATATAGTGCTATTTTATACTTAGCAAAAAATATCCAGTAAGTCATAGGCAAGTACTAGCTATTAAATATAAAAAGTACTTATTCCAGCTCTACAAAAGTATTTAGAAATTTTATTTGCAAAGATAAATAATGTTTTTAATCACCTCTTTGATGATCTAGAGGACAATGGAGAAAGTGATACTTCACTTTCCATCTGAAGTAATTATTCTCTCTAGATGAGTGATTAATGACAATTTTGAAAATGTGATTTATAGTGAGCTGGGAAGGTGATAGTCTTTCCCACTTCTTGATTTCATATTAATTGGGCCACTGCCCTAGCAACCTGAAGCAAATTTTTTAATTATCTAAATTAAAGCATGGAGTCTTTCAAGCATGGGGGTCTGTAAATTAATATTTATTATAATAATTTAATCAGACTGTGTGCTTAACACTATGAAAAACTGTTAACTCTCAGGCAAATACTTGGCAAAAATTGAGTGGTCTCTGTTTGTTTTGGGGTTTCTTTACTTTTCTGTGCTCTATATCAAGGAATAAGATTTTAATACGTTTAAGGTCAAGCTTTCTTTTAATTTATGTTGATGAAATGCTAAAATAATTCCACTGGCTGCAGTACAGACAGGCTACATTTCCTCAACCTAAGCACTAAAGAGAGAATAGACTGTCTGTATATTTGAACCCTCTGTGGCTAATTAAGTCTTTGGCAATACCTCCAAATATATTTGCTCAACGATGGCATTGCTTCCAACAAGGCTGGGTTTCAGCTGAGTGACCAGTCTCTCTAGGTCATTGATTTCCACTTTCAGTAACTGGAAGTCCAGTTCTGTGTAAGATATACTGCCCGACTCCATAAGCTGCACTCTGATGGTTAGATTAAGAATTTGCTGCTGATACAGTTCAATCTTTTCTGAGTACTCTGTAACCTTAAAGAGAGAAAAAAGAGATACACATTTAAGTCCAGGTTAGCAAATAAAACAAGACTCTTTGACATCTTTATTATATTTCTGAGTACCCTATGCATAACTTCCACATACTTGACATATATGTTCTTCAATAAACTGCGTAAATGAAATTCTTATCGCATACATTAAAAAATGTGAAATTTAACCCTCATTTATTGTTGGCAGTTCCACAAAATCTCCTCAGGAATGCCTGGGGATAACTGAAGGAAGAATTTTACTCACAGTCTTCCATTTTTTTAATTCTTTGCCAATATTGTCTCTGTGAGCTAATTTTATCCTCAGTATGCCAAGAACTTACATTGGTGAAAATTTTATTAGGAAATCTGCAGTGTGTTATCTCTCAAAAGCAATTAGAGTAGGTTGAAAAATGCAATAAAGGATTCCCAAGTTTTTCAGCTTCATTTCCTATTAACTCTGAATCCAAATAGGACTTTACTCTGTATACATTTGAATTGTGTCAAATGTTGGCAGAACTGGTTTGATATTTGTCTTTGGACAGGGGGAAAATATTTAAACACAGTGTTAAAAATCAAATCTAATATAAATGAAGGTGTAATATACATTGCAGGCTTTAGCTGAAGTAATTTATATAGCAGCCTTTTCAGTCTTTGACCCATTAAACAGTTGTCCAGATAAATATATTTTCACACATATATCTGCTGAGGTAAAGGTCACAGCACAAGCATTGTGATGCAGAATGTTAAGAATATTTTATGGATTTGGAACTTCCCTTAGAAATGTTAGTTCCTTGAAATTTAACACTTTGGTAAAGAGACATAATTTCTCTCCCATATGCTTCATAAAAGTCATGTCTCTTTTCCCTTAAATCAACATCATTATATCACAAAAAATAAGAAGTAGGAATAAGTATAATTAGTTTGTTGCATTAGTAACTCCATATTTATACTCTGAGATGGTATTTGTACCTCTCTCTGCAGGACTGTAGTCTCTATAACTATTATTTCTTCAACTGAATTTTACCCTACTTCTCAAGTATTTTTGCATTATCTTAGTATTAAATAAAAGTTAGTATTTTTCCCCATTGTGTCTGAAATGTCACCTAAAATCCTGACATAGTGTAAAGACCATGGACACTCCGTTTTTCTGTTCTGGCAGCAGCCCTTGAGACAGGGACCCCAAAAAAACATATTTATCAAATAATTCCTTTCAATTTTGATTGAATCCCTTCAGGTTGGCATGGAAATTCATGAAGAGCAGAAAGAATCTGTTAAGTTCATAAGTTTTTTAGTGTATGTGAATTAAGGAAGAGAAGCGTAAGAGTAGATCCTCTGTTCAAAAGTGTAATTTTCAATAATGGTGTAACTACATTACAGATCTTAAAGAACCACCACAAAAACCTCTGCATGCACATACATAGTATAAATCAAAATCAGTCCCACATAATTTAATCTGAATTTGAAACAGATCTTCTCTTTTAAATGTGTGCAGACAGATTTTGATCTGCTCGAAACTGTCAAGTTTCCACAAGCTGTAGCACCCTGACTCATAGCACTGAATGCTCTAGATCTCCCAGGTCAAGCCAGGGTGACTTCAAGCTATTTATTACAACTAAGAATGAAAAAATAATAGCCTACAAAGACTTAGACCTAGTTCCTTGTAACTGGCTGGCAACAGTGACAATAGCTGGGATCCCTTGTCCTACCTGTCACCATCATCAGGGATCATCATCATCATTGTAGGGAATAGTAGGAAAAACCAAACAATGCTCTTGGAAAAAACAGATATAGTTGGACCTCACACTTTCACTGATCACAAAAATCAGTTTGGAGTTGAAAGAGACCCTCAAAAAAATCACTAGGAAAAACTTCTCAAAGGTCAGTGTTTATACTGTAGGTCTAGAGCTTGCACAACAACAAAAAAAAGAAAGAATATAATAGTACAACCAGAGAAATATAAAGCAAGCCCATGTTTGAACAAAATGGCACTGCTGTGTGAAGCTATGTATATCACAGAGGTATTAGGGAATCTTTCTAGGTATTAATAACCTTTCTCACAGTAATACTGGTAATAATAATGCTATACAGACCAAATGTACATACCACTGAAATAAATAGGCTGCTGAAATTAGTGATGGCTATTCATTAGTGAGAAACCTATGAATCTGAAGTTTTCTCCAGGGTCTTCAGAGCCTGGACAAAATGCTGAGAGCTGCACAAGGCATACATAGTTATTTCAGCACTGATTGCAGAATGCTGCAGGACACAGACCTGAAGTTCTCCTCCCATAATTGAGAATTTTCACTCAGTCAACCATCTAGGTCATTTAAGGGCATGTCAACACCATCCAGCAGAGTATAGCTGAGCCTGAACTAGCACCATCACTCTGCAGTGCTCTGTACAGCCACACCAGCATCACAATGAACTTAAGCTAATAGCTCCCCTGGCAGATTATTGGACAAATAAAATTTTCTCAGCAGTGCTGCTCTTACCGGTCTATACTACATTTTCAGACAAATTCAGCATGTATGTCAAGCATCACAATGCCCTGTGATATGTGTGGATATTCCCACCTGCTCAGATCTGGTTTAGGAATTTCCGTACTTCAGAAATATCAGTTGAAAAAAGATCATGTTGCTCTGTTGATTGACAGATAGATTTAAGCAGTTTGTAATCCCTGCTCTTCTGTATCAACCTGCTAGGGACTGGCTGTTGTCTCTTGACAGGTTGACACAGAAATTCTGTGCATATCCTACGTTTAAGGATACAGGCCAATAACTAGTACTGATTGCTGCCACATTTATCATAAAAGCCTATAGTCAGGTATGATGAGTGCACAGGGCCTGTGTTAGCCCTTTATAGGAAAAAAATGGAGCCATGTGAGGCATATGTAGGGAAAAAATCCTGTTTCAGCTTTTCCTCCTTGCCAAACATTGTCACCTTTGTGTAATGAAAAGGGCAGGAAAAATCTGCAACGCTCATTTACTGTGTTGTTTACCTGCAATTGGTATTTATCAAAACAGGTTTTGCAGCATGCAAACAGACACTTCTCCAGTACAGAAGGAGGGAACAAAGGTGCAAGACAAAGATGTAAAAGACAAAATGTGGGAGGACTGAGGGAAGATAAGAAGGAAATTACAAAACCAACAACTTTATAAAATCACCCAGCTCATGACACTGGCTTCAGGCAGGCTTGCCCTCTATAGGTCCATAAGGAGCAAGGCTGGCAGTCTGACTCCTGAGAGAGAGAATTCCGCCACAGGTTAACCTGTTTTGAAAAGCAGAGGACAAGCATGCTTTTTGCCTCCTGTTTTAGTTATGTGAGGATGTTGTGGCCATTGTGAGCCATGTTCTGAAAGGCACTTTGTCTCCTTGTGATCATGTGCTGATCCATCCCTGTTACAGAAGTGTCCTCTCCCCTTTCCTATTGAGAGAAGCAGCTAATTCCCGCTTTGCTTTAAAAGGTTAATTTTCTTCTGTAATCATAATTATGCTGGCAAAGGTTGATGTGTCAGAGGAAAAATTAGTCTGGTATTTTCAGCCTACGGTTTGTACTCACTTGGCACATGAGAGCATCTCTTTATCTGCAAGCTTCCTTGCCTGCTGATTCTATAAAAGGACCCCCTTGCTTTTTGAATTAACCAACAATCAGGCAAAAGGTTAATGATTCAATCAGGTTGTTTATCTGGGACTTCTGGCACATGGAAAGCATCCTTAAGAGGGTCCAATCCTGCAGCTCTTACTCAGGAAAGGTTCCCATGAGCTCCAAAGGGTGTTTTAGAAGAGCAACTAAAGCATAGATTCTAGCATGGATCCTCAGAGTCAAAAAAAGGAAACTTTCAGTAGAAATTCACATTACTCTGATGAGACTAGGTTAAGTCTGAATGAGATTCCCCAGGGATTTGGTCAGGATCATTTTTAATAATGATCAATATTGAAAGCTTGGCTTTCCTCCATTTCATTATTTCCTTCTCTCTGAGTATTGTTGTGACTAAAGTAATATGCAAGATTGCATAAGGATGAGTTTTTCCACAACTGGAAAGGTGAAGAATTTTTGAGCATGGAGATTTATGCATCACAAGATCTCAGAGTACTTAAGTTCAGATATCAATAGGGCCATGCTCAACAGCTCTCTTCTTTCTACAAAAAAAAAAATGAGAACATTATAACGGAGAAATCTTGCACACAGAAAGTTACACCAATCTGCATACTGTTCATTTTACTTTCTGACCCAAAGTGTGTCTTTGCCCATATCACACCAAAGTATATGTCACACTTCAACTAGATGCATTGTAACACTACTTGGCTGATTGGTCTCAACAGGATGAAATTCAGTGAAGACTGAGTTAGGTCAAGAATTTTCACTGTCTTCAGTGAGAATTGAAAGTCAAGGTCAGGGTGTACACTGTGGTACACTGCTGGGTGCCAAAAGATGACAACACAGTTACACCAGCTGACACCAGCTGGCAATCTAGACATTGAAGTTTAGGGTGGGGATTCAGCTTGCTGTGAATTTAGAGGTGAGTTTCAGGTACAAATCTGTACACCTAATTTTAGGTATCTATAGTAATCTGTGTCTTTCCTTGAGCATGATGTCTGGACCCAATGGATATCTGAGACTGTCCACATGGAGAGGTCAAGCAGCACTTGAGATGCTCTGTATATCTGTGTGGCACTAGCCTAAAGGAAACATGCACCATTATGAGGAAAGTACTGCTAAAAGACTGGTTATGCCAGGGCAAATGATTGGGAAAGGTGGTACACAAACACCTTGAAGAATCATGCCAATTTTTTGGCTGGGAATCATGCCCCTGATCCTGTCCCAACACAGTTAGCTTAAAATGACCACAGTGGGAACAGTATGGGGACCTGAAACCTTGGTGGTTTTCAAGGCTCAATAACTCTGAGCTACACCTCCATGCTGCAAGGTATCAGGTAACTCCTGTGCTTGGAGGCAGCAGGACTCCTGTCAGCTTGCCCTTCATACGCCTGCTGACAGCTGAATGTTTTTCACTGTTAGCTCCAGTTCTTTCAAAACAAACGATTTGAACTGAAAGATCTTACCACAGGATCTTACGCCTGTTGTTGTGTTTTTATGCATAACTTCTTATCTGTTCCTGATTATACCAGAGGAGGGTTATGAATATTAATGATTAGAATTTATAATTTAATGCTTTGCCTTTTCTGCTGATTAATTCAAGGACACTTCATTTCTTAAGATGCTTGGTTTCTGATGAAAACACTTTCTGGTGGACACCCCATCTGAATCCTGAATATTTATTCACTCTAAAAAGTAAAAGGCAGAGTTCTGTCTTCACAGGCAGTTCACCCAGTGCACTCCAGCATGTGTAGGTTTGCCTGAGTTCCTCAAAAAATGGATCTCAATTCATGCAACAAGCAGCCAAAACAGTGTAAGGTATGTTTGTCTTCAACAGAAATGCATAATTCAGCAGTCTCACTGTCAAGGCTTCAGATGTTGACAAGGAATTTATTTTATTTATTTATTTATTTATTTTATCTGTGAGAGCAGAAGCAGTGAAGGGGCATATATTCATCTACTTTTTCACTCTGGCCTATGGTGACCTTTCTCCTCTTTCCCTTCATTGCCTTCTTACAATCTGGCTGGCTTGATACAAATAATAACACATGAAGGAACAGGAGGCTTGGCTTCCTATAGCATCATGTAGCAATCACAAACCAATAAAACTGTGCCAAAAGAGGAAAAACATAACCATTCTTCCAAAAAGTACCATATGCCTCTAGCTGCAAAGGCCTAGAAAAGAGCCATGAGGATACTCAAATGTATGACATGCTACAATGTCAAAGATTAGAGATTTAATCACCTTTTTCTTTGTTCTTACAGAGCCCTCTTTCCTGTTGTTTTGAAGGCACACCACAGAAAAGTGCTGACTGCTGTACTTTTTTACAGGCAACCATTTTTCAGGAAAGACGCAGTTGTTATTTTTAAGAGAAAAGAACACCTTACTTTAGAAAGCTCTGTCTCAAATTTCTTCGAGAGCGTTGCAGCTACAATTTCCAGTTGCTCGACCTTCTGCACTGGAAAGGTGGTATCGGGCAAGTACACAGAGCACTGACAAGTTCCCTCGTCATCCACAGAGCCGGATACATTGGCAAAGAACTGCAACAACAAATTAGGGAAAAAAAATGTTAATATTCTTCTTTAGAATCAGTACCTAATAATGTCTTACAATAATATGACCTGTGACAATCATGAGATCAACAGCTTCATTACTAGCCATCTTTCACCTTTTTCTTCCAAGGAACTCAAAATATCTAGCAACTTTTGAGTCAGCCTTACAAACCTCTCTGAAAATAGTTAAATATTGCTGCAAAGATTTTACCTTTGGAAAAACAAAGGCATTTAATAGTCCTTACTTTCCTAATCTTGTGAACCATGTTCCTAATATAACAAAATAACTTTTCCAGCAGATAGAAAGGCAGTTAACAGAAGGAAAATAGTAGCTTAGTAAGTTAGGTCCTATAGTTACTATTCTGTTCATTTAAATTGATCCAACCATCTAGTCATTTCCACCCATAGAGATGAAAGCACCAAAATAGAACTAGTAACATGGAAAGTTTTGAATAGAAAAATCTTTCATTTGAAGTTTCTCAGCCAGCCACAGCAAACGGATATATGTATTTAATTATACACCACTGAAAGGTGATGAATTAAATATGCAGGTTTGGCCTAAGGTAGAGATTTTATTTTGCTACAAAATATTGGTTGCAACACCCATACATCACAGCCCACCCATCCATCTTTGTGAATAGCTGGCAAAGCTATTGCCCATGCCATTAGCATGAATCGCCTTGTTCCAGCTGTCTGCATGCTCAAAGCATCATCACTCGAGCAACGTGTATGAGGTATGGAAAGGTCAGGGCTTGCAATTCATGATCTTGCCATAATTTACAGCCAAAGCACACTGTATTCTATAAACACTGGGCTGAATACTGAATGTGTTTGGAGCAGTTCTTTTTTGTTTGTACACAAAATGTTTCCCAATTCATAAACCTATCACGAATTTATTAATAAAGATATTTGATGTTACTTTAAAATATTCTTGCACACACTTCAATGCAGCTCCATATTTTAAAGCTACAGACTTGCTCTTTAAACACACTTCTTTCTATAATGTCTCCTCCTGCCTCACAGAAAAACCAGTGTTATTCATGTGTTTTGTCTTTATCTTTCCCTCTTAAAAATAAACAAGCAAACAACAAAACTATGTACTGAAAGCTGACATTTCAGCACTTCTCTTGCTTTTTCACAGTGGTTTCAACTAACATCCTCACCAACAAACCAGTCCAGAACACACAGTGATGGCCAGCAGCAAAGCTGCCTTGATCTTTGAGCCCAAAAAGAGAACAGCAGCAAGCAGGAATGATCCCAGTTCACACTTCTGGCAACCTCTTTACTGCAGCCACAACAAACAGCATGTATCTCATTTTGAAAGAAAGCGTGAAAAGTTGTTTTATCTGTGTTATTCAAGCACCACAGGCCTTAACACTTCACTCGCAGACAAACTGCTGAAGACATTTAACATGAAAGGAAGCAGAGAAGTATCTCATGGCATTCCAGAAAGTCCCAGCACATAACTTCCATTGATTTTCCTGCCAGGTAGGTTACCAAAGCACTTCTGAAAATCCCACTGAGAACATACTGCATACTATGTCTAAGTTTCCAAATATTTTTGAAGATATGGCTATCAGGATGTAAATCAATACGAAAAATAAGTTCCTAAATCACTTAAATCACCTCTCAGTCCTCTGTGTATGAGCATGACTAGGATGGCAAGAAAAAAAAAAAAGAAATAAACATGGCTTAGTGAGTATATAGGACTGTCTTTAAGATTTTTGCACACTGGCATTCTAGTTTTGGTATACAATACAGGTATTGTATTCTGTTCCATCTGTGTATAACACAAATATGTGTATATGTATACAAGAGAGAGTATACAGTGTGTGCTATATGTTTGTATACATTCTACATTCTGCTATAAACTACAGTCTTTAGTGTATATAGTAGTGAGTTTTCTAGTTACCACACTTATTTCATGTGCTAAAAAAACCCATTTATGAATGTATTCAGATAATTTCCCAAAAAACTCCAACTTGAGCTTTTAAACACACTATGAAAAACAATCATTATATTTTGACATTTGTGTTAGGAGGAAGTTTTGAGTTGAAGGTAGAGCTTCACTGCAGTAAATGCAGTTTATATCTAAGCCAAGAGACAGTTTGCCCAAAAGAGTAGACAGCCTGGGCATACAGAACTGCTTCCATTCTTCCATTGACATTACAAACATAGGGATCATGATGTTGACAAGACCAAGAAGCATTGTTTAATTAAAGGTCCCTTGGGTCAGTAAATGCTTCAATCAAAATACAATACCAGTCAAATGACAACCATGTAACAAAAATGTCCTCCCTCATCCTGTAGAAAAATGCAGGAGAAAGACTGTTACTTTTGATGGAGTTGTATGTTTTTAAAAGTTTAATAATTCATACAGAATGCTTAAAACAGAGCAAACTGTCCTAGCCTACAGCAAGGACTTGACTACAACTTTCACCCTGTAAAATTAAGCTGTTACATATACATATTTGAAGCTATGAGGAATGTTCCTTTTCCACATCCCTTCAAATTAAGAAAGGGAGTAGGAGCCAGCAGTTACTCAATTTTCTGAAACCCACAAAATTTGTCACTGCAGCCTAGTGACAGTTACATCTCTGAATCACCTACTTGCTCATCCTAAGACAAAGAATGGGATCCACAGAAACCACACAACAGGGACAGAGGCCGTGGCAGCGACAGAAGCCGCCTCAGCTGGGCAAGGAGATGGATAAGGCTTGAGTCCTGCCAGTCAGACTCAGAGAGAAACCCCTTATTCTACTTAACTTTCTAAATGCTTTACTTGAGCCAGAGACTTAACTCTGTTTCAGAAGAGATCCCTCCACACATCCCAGGTGCCACACTGGGTTGGCCTAGACAAGAAAGAACTGCTGTCAAGCTGTCTACCATCCCCAACCTAATCTGGAACTGTGCTTTGGACGAACTCAGTTTTTGACACTAGCTTGCAGGATCATTCAGAGCAAGTGTAACCCACTGAATCTGTTCCAAAGCAAGCATGTTATTAAACAGTCACTGATAGAGAGAGGGAAAGAAAACAAACACTGAATTCTGCAGACCATGAACTTAAGCACTGTACCAGAAGGCACAGAAATCAGATTCAGGTCCCTCCACCAGAAAATGGCTGGTAATATTTTAACTAAGTAGAACAGGGAGAATCAAGATTTTCTGAATCCCAACAACCACAAATGGGCACTCCTCAGAGAACAGTTTTAAGGCCCTGTTCTAGTATACAAGAGAAGACTTCTCCCAGGGAGGCTGTAACCATCAAACTCTTTAGTACATTGCCATCAAATCCCCAGGATCCCATCTGCTTAATATCTGGGGTCCTGTTCAGTAGTTACAAGGTTAATGACAAAGTTTTGGATGTCACTTAAGGCACTGAATGACACGGTAGCAGTAGTGAAGATTTTGGAAATTCACTACTTCCTAAAACACTGGAAATACTGCAAACACAACACAGGCAGTCTACCTGGCTTATATGAATCAAGGTTAAGTCTCTGAGTGACTGTGTAGCATTTAAAGAATAGGGCACAAGTTCCTAAATTTGTCCTTTTCTGGACTTTATTGAAGAATAGTAATGGTTATACCTCTGAGGGAGTCTGCAGTTTGCCATTTACAGTCCTAGACTGAGTCAGATATGGACGCATCGTACTGAGATGAGTGGTCTGAAAAGCAAAGGAAAGAATTTTTCAGCATTATTTCCTGCATAGAGCACCATCCCTTCCCCACCAGTTAGTTCCCATCCTGCAGTTCCAAAGCACTTTGATTTTATTGTGAGAGCCATCTCCAGCAACTGTAAAATTACTTAGTTTTTCTGATCTGCTGCTGAGGCAACAGTTTCACTGGGCAGTGTCACTTCACAGACACCTCTTCTTGAAGAAAGGCTCTGTGTGACCAGGGCAAGGCACAGGATGCGCAGCCTGTTCAGGACGTGTGAGCTGGGACTATGACAGGCAACCCTGACAGATTGCATGGCAGTCTAAAAGGATAGTACCATGCCCCTCTGACCTAAATCCAGAGAATACTGTCCTCCCAGCAGGGATGTCTGCTCCTCACCACCCAGCTCATGCTGCAGTCTTTCAGCACAAGGCTCACTGCCCCTTTCACACCAAGCTGTCAGGGTGTGAGCTGTGATGGCTCACTAGGATAGTACAATGGAGGTGACAGCATCCCACTGTGGGGAGGGAGTGCTGGAAGAAGACACCACACTGCCAAGGATACAGTAGGTCCACCTTGGGAGTCTTTTACATAGTAAGACTATATACATCCACTTTAACTTCCATCTGTGGCTGATGCCTGCCTTCCTGCCACAGCAAGAAGAGTAGCTGTCACCCTGGCACTGTACTGTGGGTTACCACTTCCCCAAACAGTGTGCAGAGCACAGTGCATTGCCATGGTCCACCACACTGTCACCTGTAGCAGAGTCTTACAAAAACCTGTGGCAGACTGGGAACTGGAGCAAGACACCTTCGATGTCAAATGGTGTCACAAACAGAACACCAAATGGGTTTCCCCTGCAACAGGACCCTCTCTGCTGGGTCTTTCTGTGTTTCCCAAATCCCAGCTGGAACCCTATTCCTGAGCCAGGGAATGGTGGAGAAATCCAAATGGTCAGCAAAGGGCAGGTCTATTGAGTGGCACAGTGTAAACAAGCTTTGTGGGACAGTTTGTCAAATAAATCCACTTGAACAGGCACTTATGTGCTCATATGATTACACTAAACATGATGGGGGGCAACTAGTAGCAGTTAACAGTGTTAGGGTAGACAGCATCACAAATTGTGTAAATTACACAAACTAAGAACTAGCTTAAAGCTAAGCAGACTGAGAAGGAATTTACCCTCTATGAAACTTTCTACCCTCAGCTTATCAACATATACCTCCATCTTGCCTTTTGCAAATTTTCATTCCTTGAGCGGATAAAAGCACCTTCCCAGGAGATGCTGATTTCACTGCCTGCATCCACAGCACTCCCAAACTTCAAAAAATATAACTATGGTCACACAGGAATTTTCTGGTTGATGACTAAGCATACAAAATCAGCAAGAGTCATTGGGAGAAAATTTTGGGGGGTTTTCCCCCAAATTTTAACTTGTAAATACAAAAAGGCAGTCATTTTAGGTCAAATAAAACCAAAATGCTTAAAATGCTTTGCTCCATTTGAAAGAGCTTTTAAGCTATTGACAAACTTTTTTTTTCCTGATAATTGAAGTCCAGTTTTAAAATTAAAAAAGTACAAAATCAAAATTATTTTTCACTAATGTAATTTTTTGCTTTAAAAAATATTTTTCAAAGTTTTATCTTCTCCCTTCCTCTCCAAATTTGATATTGTTTTTGGACTGGGATTGTTGTGGTGTTTCTTCTGTTTGATTTGATATGCTTTGAACTTCCCTCTTGCCCAGCCAGATATAGGTTTTCGGAGAAGAGGGAGAGCACCTGACAAAAACCACCCAACATGGCTTTCATATGCCTGGTCACAGAGTATGACAGCAATCATGCAACTGGGAAAGCTCCCACCTCCCAACTCTTTCCATATCAAAGATGTGGATCTATAAGCCCTTGCTAATTAATTAGAAGCTACACAGACCATTAAATATCCACTTGGATCCTCACTGGGAGCAGCACTCATCTAACCAAAGGCAGAATTTGACTCTGAATTTAAACCTGTGCCTCACTTTTACATTTATTACCCTGTCCCTTTACATTAGTTGGGGGGAGGATGGAGGAATACTTCAAACTTTCCCCATGCAGAGCTCTCAACATTTGTCTAATAATTTTCCAGTAACCTTGAAAGAATTTCCAGCAATCTCTGTGAGAAGGCAAGAAGGCACCAAAAGTCAGGTTATGAGAGCCCAGTCTTACCTCTTCTGTTGCTATTGTTGTTCCAGCCAGAGCACTCATGCTTTGCATGAGGAGCAGCACAGCCACCTGTATGCGCTTCATCTTCTCAGCCAGCAGATGTGATAAGAAAGGGAGAAAGGATGTCTTTTATAGTAGAGTCTGGGGATTTCCCCAGCCAAACCTTAGGGAACTTGCATGATATTTTTTTAGCTTTTGGGTAAGTGATGTCATAAACTCATATAATAACAGGTGCCAAATTACTAACGAACAAAGAACACACAAATTACTGTCATAAATTAACTATGTCCAGTTTTCTAACAGGAAACCTTTCCCATGCAGTGCAGTATCTGATTTTTATCTTGGTTATGCAGAATATCAGATGCATGTCTGCTACAATAGGTAGACAGACATTTACCTTACAGTGATTCAATCATTAAAATTCTTACAGATTCCTTCAAAATTATGCAGACAATACATGTCTTGTTGGTATTTATTGTTTCTTATATGTACAGAGACGAGCAGGTCAGGCTAGACTGTTCACACACCAGAACCATGTTCCCCTTTTTCCAAAGGCCAACAGACCTTTGCCAATAAGTAAAATACATAGGGGTCTCTACAGCTTTTCAGTTCCCTTGATTCTCATATAGGATAGGTGGGACACAGACTATCTCCCATTTCCTTCCCAGCAGTGTTACCTGTCGTATATTAACACTATGTACCCATTAATGCTTACTCATGCATTGACACAGTGTACCCATTAATTCTTACTCGTGCGTTGACACAGTGTACCCATCAATGCTTACTCAGGTGCTCTCTTTTCATGGAGCTGCATGTCACCTGACCACCATGATTCACTGTCCTGTCTCTAGATCACTGATCCAGAGAGATGAAAAAAGGCCACTCATAATTAGTGGGGCCCCTACTCTCCCAGCTGTGCCGCACCACCATATGACAGGCAGTGAGCTGCCTGCAGTTCCCAAGACACCCAACCCACCATGGGAACTCCCCACTTCCAACAAGCTGCTACATTGATAGAGTCAGCTGCAAGCCTCCACCTGGTGCAAAAGAAATTAAAATTTCCCAAGTTCTGTAGATCACTGGGAAAATGAGCTTGGTGTTTGGAAGGAAGGTTCTAGTCAGGACTAAGGGAATAGCCATATCTGTGCACTTGTAAAAGTCAAGAAGTCATTAGAACAAATCATGACCATGACCAAAACGTAATTTTCCTTTTCTTTCTTCATTTTGTCAGACTGAGTTCTTCTACTAGATCAGCAATGAAAGGCTGTGTTTGTGTCTAAGTGAAGAAAGTGGTTAGGAGGCCTTTATTCCCTTCCAGTGTTGGTGGGCAGAGGTAAGGGCAGGAGCAGCAGTACTTCTGAGCAACAGTGCTGCCTCATATGAAACTCGTCTTCCTGGTGAGGAACTCTTAAGGCTTTCTTGTATTACCATCGCACTATCAGCTCCAGGTGGCAATGGCAAAGCTGAGGCTTAGGGCAAATCCATACTAGAAAAGTCTTCAGAGGAGTCAAGTCCATTGGGGTAACACGTTTTTACCATAGCTTTGCATAAGCTTAAGCCTCCTGACAGACTTTTGCAGGGGAAGGATATAATAAGTTCTTGCAAAAACATTTTTCCACAGCAGAAGCTGCATCTCTACTGGAGAATTTCATGGCTAATAATTCAATGTAAGATAGACAAGACCTGGAAGGCATGTGATAATGTAAAAGCAAAAAGAACCAGAGCCATATTGGTAGAGCAAGAAAATGAATCCAGGCCTCTTCCTCCCAGGTTACAGTTGTTTGCTTTCCTGGGGTAAATCACAGTGCTGTCTAGGGAACAGAGAGACTGAAGCTGTAAGTACAGTCAAGGGCTGAGCTCCAGTCCAAGAGGAGCAGATTGGTTCATGTCAGAGCAGCTGTAGGCACCATAAGAAAAACACTTTGGCCACACCAGAACAGGTTTTAGGTGCAAACCAGCACATACATGTTGCAGACAACTGGTAAGCCTATACTGCCCATAAAGTTAATTTCCAGTTTACTCTCAGGTTGTGATATCCTGATATTGCATAATTGCCACTTCCTTCCCAGACCGCTTTTTTTTTTTTTTTTTTGGAGTGAACCAATTGACCTCCATACAAAACTGAGGGAAGTTCAGGAAAGAGATCACTCCCAAAAGGTGTCATGGATGAGAGCTTGTTCCTTATCAACTCTGCCTGGTCCTAACCAGCTCTCCAACTCGTAATATAACCCCTTCTATAGAAATACCACTCTGGTAAGCTTCAACCCATGCCTCAGGTTATTTCTGATGCTCCAAACAAAAAGAAGAAAAAAAATACAAGCAACCAAACAAAAAAATAATCAAACTCACACAGGGCCCAGAAGACACCTAAAAAGACAAGTGTTTCATCATGTGGATACAAGAGAAACCACCAGGCTTGCTGCAAAGGAACAAGCTCTGAGCAGTGTACAAACAGGCCAGGCATCATTCCCAGGGGTGAATGCATTTAGCATCTGTATGTGTGAATACTCCGGAGGAGTAGCATGCTCCATGCCCCATCCACACAGCAACTCCTTGGCAGCCTGCCCACTGCCTGAAGGCAGCTGGCTGTGGCACTTACAAACCCACCAACCTCGCTAGGGCACCAGGAATCCTGTTGGCTACAGGGTGGGCAACGTTGCAGCACACATGGCCACACTCGCAGGCACCACTGTGTAGCAAGTTTTGTAGGCAGCTTTGTGCTGTCAGCAAAGACAGCCTGTGAGTCTGGAGCCTGATATCCAAGCAGAAGAAAAACCTGTTTTCTAAGCATAACAGTGAGTCTCTGTTCCTTCCAGAGGCTGGTGCTGAAATCTCCCACAAAGCACAACGGTTTCTCAACGGTTTTTCTTTTATGCTTAGAAGGTGGTTCTGAGATAGGAAGCAAATATTAGCTAAGTAATAATAGTTAAACAGTTGCTTTGGCATTTTCTCCAGTATTTGTGTTTGCACATGACTTCACAGAAACAATGGGGACCTACATTTTTATTCCCAATCAAAGCATAATTAATGCTAAATAAAACTACCATCTCTGCATCTATGTAGAACTCTTCATCTGAAAAAATAACTTAGACTCATTATCTACATTTTATAGGAGAGAAAATATTTATATATCACACAGGAAAGTTGCACTTATTATGAATTTCCATTTGGGAAAATACAGGGATTTTCTCTTTGTAGAGCTGCACCCACATCAGTACTTCCTTGTGCAACAGTCTTAGTGAACAATCTGGGGCAAAGTCCCTTCTTTTGCAACAGACCTTCTCTTTTATTTCAGTGGGAGCTATGCAAAATGTCTTTGCAAATAAAATACAACTTATGCCTCTCAGGCACCTGTTCAGCAGAGCCCTTCTCAAACCCAGCCTAACTTGATCACTGCTTTTATTACAGCAGAGATTATTGTGACTATTATTCAACAAAGAGGCAGATGATTCATTTGCTCTCTAAAGCTGATGGCTCTATCCAAAGTCACTGAAGTCAAATATTATTTGATCATTCTTGGTGGTATGAACATAACCTTCTACATCTCAGTTTCCAATCAACATTTGGAAAAGATAGCATTTCCCTGCCTCAGAGCCATATTTTGCAATTAGATGCATTAACAAGAATAAAAGTCATTCAACTATTACAGAACAGGGACCATATTAAACACGCAAAAATACAGGCCAAAAAAGGATATAACTTGTCTCAGTTTAGTAGGCCAATAACAGGCTGAATTGAATGTAGGTTATGCATCTTGGTTCTATCTATCAAGTAATTATCAACAAATATATTTATCCTAGCTGATGTGACAATTTCAAATTCTCTCTGAATTGTTCACTACCTTCTCAAGACAGGTGTATGACCTACACTTTCTTAAAACAAAAGAATAAAAATAAGTAGATTCAAAGTGGGGTGCAGTACCTAATGGTGCTAACTTGACAGAATGGCTCAGACAGAAAGTACTGCACTGCACACTACATTTTGCAAGTCTAATGTGAAAGCATTTCTACTCTTTGCCTGCAGACACGATAAGACTCCGAGCCTCATGGAATCAGCATTTCAGTGCAAGTCGTCCAGTACCCTCTATACTGTGGATTTAGCAAAGCTTGCCTAAAGCTTGTTAAATCCCCCCTCCCACCAAACTATGTATTTCTGAAGTAAAGCCAAAAAGATGGAGAAAATATTAATTCAAATTCATCCTATGACACAAGAACATAACAGCTAATATTCCTTTTTATTTTCTGAAGCTGTCTTTTCCTGAAACTAATGAGTTGGGGATTTTTTGATTATCGGATCATCCTGTAGTGAAACAAGGAGGTTAGGGTGGTCAGCTTTCTTCAGTAAGGTGCTATGTAATAACGGCCATCATGAAATCCATCTATTTCATGATATCTATGTTTGACATAGACCTGTTCTACTCTGCTAATCCCTTTACAAATTGCTTGCACTTTTTCCCTCTCCAAGTGATTCACATTCTTATGCAACATATTTTGGTGTCATCTATCATAAAGCCCATCTATTTGGAAGACATTATGCAAATACTTTAATTTAATCCCTTTATCAGTAGCATGTCAGGTTAGTGTTTTAAAAATATTCCTCTGGGCCATGTTCAAAATAAGAAAGTGTATGAGAAATATTAACCCCTAGTTTAAAAAATTATGTTAGTAAGGGTGAGCCTCAATTTTACACAGAATTCTGTGATTCTCTGAGACTGTAGGAAAGGAGCATCTTCCCAGAGCAGAATGAGAGACTGAGTACATTTTCCAGAGAGGCTGAAATTTCCTTTACACCTTTAAAAATACCACTGACATAAACTGAGGCGATTGAGATGCAAAAATGAATGGAAAAAAAGTTATCCATAATGTCAAAAAAGGAAGACCTTAACTAAGAAAGACATAAGACCTAGACAACAGCAGGTGAGGTACACACCAGAGAGAAGGATGAGAAATTATTAGGGACCAAATCTGGCTTGGCAGAAGAGCTTGTTACCCTGAAACAAAGCAACCTAGAGACTCTTGGATAAATTAATTGTGTCTAACCATAACCTGCCTGTGAGTTCAAAGCAAAAAGATATCAAGGAAGTATAGTCCTGATCTGTAAGAAAGGGAAGATGACAGGCAGAAGGTAGAGTGGATGGCAAAAAGACCAGAGCTATGAAAACTGGCACATTTTTTTAGAGAACATAAAAATGCATTAAAAGCAAAATCTAGGAGTATAAGTCCGTATATATTAAACATGAACAGCAGTATCAAAATATGCTGGGGTTGCGAGTGAGAATGAAATCTCATTGCAAGGACACTTAAGAAGAAGAAATAACTACTTCATTTAAAAAAAGGGGGAAAAAAGGAAAAAAAAAAAAAGAACCAGAGACCAGGGTATATTCATATAGCATGGCAAAGGAAGGCAGAAGAAAACATCCAGGAGAAGGAATATTAGAAGAAAGTCTGGCTAGGAAAGGTACACTGTTGCATTGGGATTATGATAGATTTTCATGGACAGCTAGCCACATGTATAAATGTGGGAGAAACCTTCATGCAAATTTTTTTAAAGAAGAAAGACTAGTTGCTCAACGATAACCTGGGGCAATGACAAGGCAGGGGACATGTTATTGCTGACAACAGATAACTGCTCCTTCAAAAGGCACCTTGGAAACAGACCCAGCATATTGAAAGAAATTGTTTGCTTTGGTATTATTTTGCAGATAAATAATTTTCAAAAGTAAAAGACAACACACAATTAAGAAACATCCCAACCTAATAAAGGTTGCCTTCTCATCTGAGCAGCTATTTGTTTAGCACTTCAGTACACTGCAGTTGAAATTGAGTCTTGCATTTAGTTCTGCTCCTTCTCCTAAAAGTGTATCCAATGATGAGAATACCTACTCCTTCAGAAAAACTTGTCCTCCATACATATATTCTCAGTCCCAAGGAATAGAGGAAAATGGCCTGGATATGGTCTGAGTCATTAACATGAATCCCAGCACTTACAGGTACCTATATAGTAAAGACTTAGTACAGAAACACCCTCAAAACATCTGCTCCACATACTACCATATCACAAGTCCCAACAACAATAAGACTTTTACTAAAAACACAACCCCCATTTCTCTAATGCTTCTACATGCCTGTGGTTGGTGAATCTAAATGCAGCCATTTGGCCCAAGGGAAAAGGCTCCCAGCTGCCTTTTATATGGCTTTGCACATTCCAGAAAAATTGCTGCTTTTGTCAAATCGTAGAGCAGCACCAGTCTCATGCACCAGCAGCCCTGGCTGCTCTGTGAAAAGGAATGTGGCTAGCCCAGCCAGGGGGTGGCAAGTATTTAGTGACCCCTTGATTAAATGTGCACACACTGTGATGTGCAGAGTTAAGGAACAAGAAAGAAAAAAATCTTCTTCCCCACAATAATCCCAAATCTGAATAATGTAGCCTTCTCCTTACTGTTTCTACCTGTTTTGACTCTCATATCAGGGTTGCCTTGACCAGCCTAAGGAGCTGATAAGAGGATGTGTTGTCATGATAGTTCTACTAATACTGTCCTTCTCAGAGATATAAAGAGAATCCCTTCTCTCTATGCAAGTCAAGCAATGTAAAATGTTCAATCACACCAAAAGCATTAATGACCACTTTGTCTTCAACAGGCAAAATCTTCTGGGTTTGGCATGGTTGTCAAAGGTCCCCCTTCAAGTTTTCATCTTCAACTAGATAACAAAGAAGAGGATATGGAAAACATCTGAGCTGGAATGAGACATGAGGAAACCTTTAGACTATCAACTGGATACAGTTGCAGCTTTATTTAGCCTTTAGCATTGTGAATATTTTCACATTAATATTAACTATTCCTAAAGAGGCCTGTAACATATATTTCAAAGGCCTTATTGATCCCAGGCAAGAATATTTTCATCCTTTTCCTGTGGTATGCACACAAAGTTAAACCGATCCTATACCTACTCAGCCTCCTTGGATCATTTCATCATCTCAGCACTATTACATCCAGGATCAAGGTGTGGCCATTGTATCTTCAAACTGCCCAAGATTGTGTGGCATAGACATGCTTCACTCATGTTAGACAGGCTATACAGGGGCTTGACTACTATGATCCGATAGACTAGGTGAGCAGCTATTCACAAGTAGTCCCTTCTCTTCTGCTGCATTCATCACTCAGGGAAAAGAAAGCTGACACCTAGATAACACTCGACCCTAGAAAAGAAAGTCATCATTTGGTTTTGTAAGTTATTCAAATGTTCTATTTTGCAGTACCTGTAGACATGGGCATGCGCGCTTTGCAAGGGACACAATGATCCATTCTGACCAGATACATATTTTGCATAATGGTAACTGCAAGCAATGCCAAAATAGCCCTGCTCCCCTAGAAATAGATGGGCCACTCAAGAATGTGTTTGTTGGGCAGAACAAAGGAGAGTTATGCTCAGAGATGTTCTCTGCAGCTGACTGACCTGAACTCTAACTGTAGAGGCAAGCCAGATTTCTGCAAACCTCAAGATGGGATAGGATCTGCATCACCTACAATTGCTATTATGCAACTCAGCCTGCTTCTCAGAACAAATGAACATAGCTGCTCTCAACTTTTGCAACAACTGAAGCAAGAGAGTCTGAAGGAGATAGAGTGGCCCAATCAGCCCTGGGGACCCTTGAGCAAGGGAAGCTTTCCTCCAATAATGCTCACACTGTAACACACACACTTTCTCCCCTGTTGACTACTGCAGACTTTCTGTTGGCTTCAGAGTTTATTAGTCTGATCCATCCTCAGCTGCAGTGAGTTTAATCCAGTCATAGAGAAAGCACAGGTAATGACCCCTCTATTAACACATTTACCAGGGCAAATATCTCATTTTCAGTCTTTTATAGTACAGCCAAATTTCAAGTGTCTGAGCTCAGTGCCTGCCTTAATGTTTTTTTAAGACTCAGGGGGACCAGAACAATTTTTTGTTGCTGTTGCTTTGAGAACAAGGTTAAAGGAGAACAGACAATTCTCCTAAACGCCATTTTTTGGCAGAATTCTGAACAGCCTCGCTGGTGTTCAGAAGAATCTGACATTCAAATGAACCCAGTGCAGGGGTTGAAAAAGCTCTCTTGTTGACCTCAAGAAAAACCTGAATCCTCTATAGAAAAATACCAAAGACACCATGCAAGGTCACTTATACAAGTATGGAGGAAGGAATGTGAGTCAATAATGCTCAGACCACCGGGTGAGCTACTGAGACACACCGCCCCTCAGGCATCTTCTGACAAAGGGCTACACCGTGTTTATCTCACTCCAGCAATGCTGTGCTGCATCCACCTGCTGCCGTGCAACAGTCTAGCAATCCCAAAACTAAAGTCAAAGAAACAGAATTGCATCCTTAATCACATTCCCATCCAGTGTAACTCATGAGTGAAACCAGGTCTGTGCTAAGATAGTATACTTTGAAATGAAGCAGTAGGACTTGAATGAGCTCGTGCTCCAGTCTACTATCTGCCACCCTGGCAGGAACTTCTGACAGACCAACTGTGATAAATAGCAGAGAAGGTGGGGAAGTGACAACATCTTGAATTGATGTAGGTTGAATTGCACATGAACATGAGTTGGAGTACTCACAAAAGCTTGCAAATGCAATTCAGAACACATGGTATGCTATCCAGGGCTTGTTTATACCACAAAGTGTATTTAGGCTGAGACAGTGTCAACTTTAAAGAAAAATAAGTTTTTCCTCAATTTTTGGATAGGCTCCCTAATTTCAAAATAATAGTGACTTAGCCTGAAATAGCTTAAATCCACTCTGACTGGAAATAAGCTAACGAAAAAAAAAAACAAACAAACACTATCAGTGGAATTAGTGCATCTGCCCAGAAAGTGCATCGCTATTAATAGATCTCTTTAGACAAGTCTGGATCCATTTCTCAAAGCACATTTCAAAAACAGGTAAGAATGTAGTACCAAAGGAAATTATGGTCAAAAGGAAAGAGAAGCAGGGAGAAAATCCTAGTTGTAAAAAAATCCCAAAATTATAATATTTGCTTACTTAGCCATTAATTTCTGTAAATGCACTTCTTCACATACCTTTCTGAATAGTCAAGAGCAATATCTGGGGAAAAAAAAAAAGTTTGGTTTTTTTTCCACAGATCCTGCTTGTGGAACCTGTTTTTCTTTACAGTCTGGATTTCAGCTTCTCCCTGAAGGTACATGAGTGTCACACCATAAACTTGACAAGGATGCATCTGCACATCTCTGTATTAAAAACTCAGTTCTCTTCCCGTAAGATATATTCCCAATGACTGTTTTAGCAGAACAGCAACTAATCTCCAATAGCCTGTGGAAGTTTGCCATTGGGTTTGAAATTTCCTGCCAGGCTGGTTTCTGCAAGTTTGTAACAGTATTTGCACAGTTTTATCATTATGATCTCGACAGGAGTCTGAAGCTATGGTAAAATTTATTTACACAGAAATAGACCTTATATTGTTTCCTCACAAATATACAATATGATATCAGAGTAGTTTGATTTGCCCACAAGAAAATTATTAAGATCACCATCACAAATGATTCTGTGCCTTTCTTTATAATAATCATAGAACAATCCTCTATATTTTTCAGTACTAGTTTTTAAAGAACAGCAGTAACATCTTAGATAGGATCTCAGTTCTGAATTCTTCAGTTAACTAAAAAGTAGATCTTCACCTTTCTTATATAATAGGTTATAAACTCAAAACAAAAGCAGAAAGTCTGCCCCTCCTTTAAAATGCAATTAAAGTTTCTGAACTCACTATTTTTTATTTTAATTGAAGTAACAATGCTCCCTGGGTTACTTAAAAAAAGGAGTGAAACATCCATCTATCTTCTCATACCCTTTGTTCAGTATCTGCCCATCTGGACTCTTCTCTCATTATCAGAGGCATGTCAATAGCGCAAATCTGATGAGAAAGGAGAAAAGCTCTGGTCATCTATACATACCAAGACAATCTGAAATCTCTGACAGGCAAGTTGTGTCCATTTTTGGCAGGACACTTTCAGGGGTTTCTGCCTACACCTGTCCACCACACCACTCTGGTGGTAGTACCATCCATTAACACAGCAGAATGTGTGACACTCTCCAGGCCTTCTCTGCTCACATCTGAGCATTCCAGTTTAAATGGCTGGAGAAGGCAATGTCTGCATGCAGGATATGTTACCCTTTTCTTGCAGCCTCTTTGATTTGGAGGGGTGAAGGAGAATACAAGGCAGGTTCAGCAAAGAAGAAGTGGAAAGGACTGCAATGTCTCTGACATGAGTGAAAGCATGGACCTGAGTCTTCAAGAAACAGCGTGTACAAGACAGAATGGGAGCACCTGAGGCAACACAGCTCTCAGAAGAACAAAGCATAGTATGAAATGAGCTTCAGAAGGGGACTCACTTCCCCAGTTGGTTCAGCTGAACTCAGCTGCTCAACCTGAGCTAGGGTGAGCCCATCTCACCAAGCCCAGTAACACTGCTGTCTGATGGCAGAGCACATGACAAGTGTCAGACCATAAGATGGGAAAAGAATGGTTGAGAGATGCTTCCTGTTTCCCTGCTACACTCACACCAAATGCTGTATAGATATTATACAAAGAGCTTCCATTCTGTTGTATTTGCTTTGCACCTGTTATAATCTAATTAGGAGGAAATTGGACTTCTTTTGCTAGCATCATAAACAGAGGCAACATAAACATATAAATCTTTCTCTTAAATTCCTTTTACTTCTTTTTGAAATGCCAGAAGACTGCCCTATGAACCCAATGAGCAATTATCTTTTGCATAGCATGTTGAATAATGGATCAAGCTTATATCTACAACAGATGAAAACCATGCTTTTCTGAAATCCATTCACTGCTTCATGGACCCCAAGTCCTCTAGGTGCTATACATTTCAGCTGTCATAAATTCATTTAATGTTCCTGTGCATGACACCATTCATTTAGACCACCAATTTAGTTAAAATGATAGATATGAAAGAAACACATGTAACCATACAACTCCCCAGTGATCACACAGCTGCTGATGCTGAAGGGACTGTGTGCATTATTCAGAGACAGTCAGGCATTTCCATCCACATTTTCCACCTGCTGTCAAATAATATCAGGCGGAGCTGTGCAGTTCTCACTCAGCTTACTTTTACTCAAGCCGATGTCCATAAAGCTTTTGCAAGCAAATTGAGTGCTGTAGGTGGGATCCTGCACCCAGTGCCACTGTGGCTCACAAGAATCTCCCCACTAGTTTGATCAGGGCCCCAAGACCAACTCTTCAAGATGAGGAAAACTAGCATCTGCTCCTCATTTTATTTTCTTTGCAAAAAGTCACTGTGCATATCAAGAATAATTCAATGTAAAAACAGAGAGTAAGACAATACACTAAACACAGGGTATTTATTACCCTCACCTTTGAAGTCTAGATCCTGCTCTTCACAGTATAGTTCAGCAGTTCTTACTCTCTATATAGTCCCAGGCATCCTCAGTAGTTTGAGGGCCTTCTCAAACTCAGCTAGGCAAGGGATAGTAAATCAGGCTGTTAGGCCCCTTTTCAGCAGTGTCTTTAAGCAAATCCTTATGACCCCTTAATGTAAGTAGCCAAGCACTTTGATCATTCGAATCTTTAAACAGCAAGGAAGCCATATGTCAAAGTGGCACTGCATATCTGTAAAATGAACATATGGCTCTTAATGTTTTCTGAAAGGCTTTTGTTTTACAATATGCATCAATTTGTTGTGCGGTATCCAGTTTTCCACAATTTTTAGCACAATGGAAGTCATCAGGAAAAACTAAGTTTGCTTTTCTATAAAATGAGCAAAATGTCTTCATATTATATTCCTCTTTGGCATACAACAAACAACCAGGGGATGCACTTTCTTCTCAGTGAATTCACCACTGTATCAATATGAAATGGGAGAAATATATGGGGGTTTTTTTTCAAATCACTACAAATCAGCTTTCATCGTGGAATTTCCACATAAAATTAGCCTGTCCAATGAGGTAAATAAATAAATGAATCAATGTAACATTGTTTTTATATGGCATATTGTCATTTCTCATTAGTAATTTAATTCTGCATATGTTCTGCAGTTTGATAGACAAGTTGTGCATGGGAATAAAACCAACATTCTTAAGACTTTGGCACCTACAGCAAAGCTATTAAATTCATATTAATGCGCCAAAATAAGTAATCAGCAACTCTGAAAATCAGGTCATTCATTTTTGTGCCTAAATATAGATCTAGATGATTAACTTTAGGCATTCACAGTTGAAAAATGTTCATCCAAATGTGTCATCAGGGAGGGCTGAATAGATTTCTAGAAGAAACACTTGAGAGAAAAATTCTAAACGATAACAGTTTAGACAATAAACAGTATTATAATTTATTATTCATATAGTTCTATTGGTATGCTTCACATTCTAAAGGCAAAAGAAGAAAACAGCTAAATATGCTATTCTAAATATACTTTAAAGACTAAAACTGAAGCTATAAAGATTTAGAACACAATTACTGGTGATCAGTTGATTGTAGTATTTTTCTAAGGAAAGGATTTATGCAGAGATTTTCCTCCTCTGCCCTGTAAAAATAAAAGGTGATACATGTGAACTCAGAAGCAGACAGAAACATCATCAAAAAAAATTTTTTGATCTATATTGATAAAAATATTTAGATGCTTAATTTCAATGTCAACATTCAGCTTCCCACTGACATCAAGGGATAAACAATGGGAAGCAGGGGTGGAATTAATCTCTAAAATCAGTAGAGAGAAAGGTAATTCCAAAGAGTGACATACATGGCACTAAGGCAAGTGTCTTAGAAAGTATTTTGATTTTACTCTCTTTCTGTTAATTAGAGAGAAAGAAAGACAAGTAGTTTCAACCAGACATCTAACTTTTAAAGGTTAAATAAATCCTTTTATTAGCACCTACATCAAAGTTTGTTTTCTTTTACAAAGATGTACTTCATTTGGATTGAAGCACACAAAAATCTCAGCATTGGTAGATGCTGAAATCTAGGAATATTGAGCACCGAAAAATCTCATGGCTTTGTATAAAAATGCATGACCCTTCATGATCAAGAATAAGTATTTTAGCAGAGACTTTAAAAAGGTCAACAAATATTTTCAAAGTGAGCAGCCACACTCTTGAGAAAGTGAAAAGCAAGTGTTCACTTGAAAAGAGGAAACAGGTATGAGTAGCAAAAAAATGTGCTCCTTTTTAAAGATGTTCCTAACAACTTGTATATTCCTGGCAGGCAACGTAGTAAGCAGATAGTGACCATCTGAGTTTCATTCTGTGCCAGCCTCTGTATCTGGCATCCCAGCCAGCTAGTACAGTGGATTGCTCTTCCTAAGGATCCAAAAGCACTAACAAAGAGGTACTGAACAAGTTTAAATGCAAAAGAAAATGCATTATAGCAGGGACATTTACAGAAATAACTTAATAATAGCAGCCCATTTTGCAAAGAGGAAGATGGATGTTGTTTAACAGGGTCTTCTTATAAGTTAAAACACTATTTCTATCCTTCTAGCAAAATGTGTCATCATATGTTACAGAGAACTCATTCCTTTTGTGTCTAGGGAGAAAACAGTAGCAGTGTAAAAATTTCACGTGAAGACAGAAATGAGACCAGAATCTGGAAAGCACTTTAAATGTGCATGCCTGAATTACTTTCAAGAAATGTTTACAGATTAAAGTCCACCCATGTTACCACTCCTTGAAGACAATGGCAGCAAACCACCTATAAGTCTACCTTCAGCAGTGATATTCAATTCTTTGTGAAGTGTTTCAATGTTGGACAGCACATCTTTTCAGTCTGGTCAACATATATGGCAAAGCTGATGCTCAAGCTCTGTTAAATATAAATGATGCAGCACAAAATCCTTTCAGAAAGAGCAGAAGCATGAGACGGTTCAGAGAGGGTCAAGTCTGTATAAAATAGGCTAGATGGATCAACTCTCTCTCTCCCCCAACTGGCAGCAAAGTCTAGAGGCAAGCTGTCTAACTAGTTTAGGTTAGACACTTAATTTTTAGAAAGTAATACTTAGATACGAGCAATGCAGGGAATAGCCTACAGCAGGGACTTGCCCTAAAGCACCAAGGTTAAGTTGGCTATGGGGAGGTAAGTTACCTCCTTGCTACCTCATCAGCAGAGGTCCCCTCTTAGTCCATGAGAACAGAGTAGGTTCCCCAGCTAACTGGTAGTCAGACAGGAACATATATGATATTCACCTGGATCTGCAGGTCAGCCAGAGCAAATATAGCATCTTAAAGATACGTATGTTTTGCTGAAACAAAAGTAATTCCTATAATCTGCTTCTTGAAACAAAGAAAGTAATAAAAACACATGCCAGTTTCAGCAGTGGCAGAGCAAACTGATATATCAGTATCATACACTTATCTAGCTTTAATAGCATGTAAAGGCCTGCTATCCTCACAGCTAAACAAGCCATGCATCAGCTGCTTACCAAATCTGAAAAGCACAAGCTGTCAGTGCTTTCCTGACAACTCTCAACTTCTGCAGGACTCCTCCCATGCCAGCAGTGCCTCTGTCTCTGTACAGTGCATTTCCCACCAGCAGGTCATATAGCAGTACAGTTGCGGGAGTGCAATGGATACAATGGCAGCTCCTGATCGCCCCTGTCACCAACAAAATTGACTACCTTTCCACTGCTCCCATGCAATCTCTGATGAGGAACTCCTACTGAGAGTTGTCACTTTGATAGAAGGCATCAATGACCTGCTTTCTCCCACTGACACCTCTGGCAGAGGTCCCACTCTTCCTTCCATTGTCTTGCACATCCTTAATGAGAAATATTAAACTCTCACATCCTCAGAGTTCCCCACTCAGGCCCTCCTTGCAGCAGGGTGAAATAGCAAGAATGAGACTGAATAAATATGATGCGGTGAATATCACTTTTCTTAGGACTGCTCTAGAGCAAACACAAAAAAGAGATTTGCATCCTACAATCTCCGTAAACCTCATGATTTGGGTCCAGCTAATCTAGACCCAGAACAAACATCATGTGTCAAATTAGGCAGACTATCTCCCCACCATGATAAAATCTATCTGATGGGCAACTGATGTTACAAACAAAAATTTCATTGTTTGAAAACTGTAATAATACTTTTAAAGTCTATTATGGAGAGCACAGAGGAGTTGTATTTAATTATTGTATGTTTTACACCATTTTTTACTATCTTTTCTCATTTTTATGGACTAGACAATTTTTGACTGCTTACAAAGGCAAATATTCTTTCTTAACCTACTCAATGTTGATGGGAAAACAGAATGTTTGCAGTTTATGGGTACATCTGGTGATGCTGCAGCTCAGGAGCCAAATTGATATTATTTAGTTGAGTGTCAGCTACCACCAGTTAAGTGCAATCCCCACAGTTCCCATGTTAAAGAGCTTGAAATTGGGCATATTTGAATCAGGGTTTTAAATTGAGCCCTTCTTGTCTTTCTAGACATTTAAAAAGAAAATTGTAATTTATAACCATAACATGTTATTCTACTACCAAGCTGACAGATGAAAAGGAAGAAGTCTTCATATTCACAGGGCCTTCACACAGTTAGGAGCATGTAACCTCAGTGACCTGCAACATCAAATGAGAAAACACAAGCTCAGTCTTTCAGCTTTTAGCTTTATGCACTCTGAATCTACAATTAACTCAATTCTGAGCATTTGGTCTTTTTAACCCCTTACATTCAAAGGTTATCTGATCTTTCAGCAGCTAAGATTCCCCGATATGACAAACATCACTTCATACTTATTAAAAATGGAGACCAGCTTTTGACATGGAAAATCTGCTATAGCAGCGTTTTTCTGATCCTTCCTGTTATTTACAATTCTATTGAAATATTAAAAATAAAATTAAAAAAAATCATTCTGTCCATTTGTATGACACCTCTTCTAGCAAACGTGACATGGTGCATGACAGAGTTTACACACCAATCAGTTACCAATTTACAAGTAGCTCAAGTTGTCTTGTCTTTTCTTCAAGCATTTTTCATGGAGGTTAGCTTGGAGTGACTGGTTTAGTTTGAACCACTGCCACTTTTCTAACTCATCTAAGTTCTGGTACTGATGACAGTAGGTTCCTGGTGCCACTGAAGGCAATAGCAGAGTCCTGAGATCTGTAGTACAAATAATTGGCTGAAAAATAGACATGATTCTATATTTTCACTCTAATATTCAAAATATCAGGTACGGTGCAACTGCTTGGATCTCTGCTCAAGATGAGTGAAAAAAACAGGCTTCTGTCCCAGATTTTTCAAATAGGAAGCTTTTAGAAACAAAGTCTGGGGGTCTTTATGTTTGAGATTCATTTGAAACATGTCTTTAATTCTTCAATATTATGAAAATATTTTTGTGACAGGCTTTGTTTAACTAGCGCATTGAAGTCAATCAGAATATTAGGTGCACAACTCAAAGCGCTTGAGTTCAACACTTTATTTAGAAAGCTGGGAAAGAGACGAGGAAAAAAGGATCCATTTCACTTAATTTGAGACAACTCACTGAGGTAATAAGGTAATAAATATGGAATTCAATAGTATTAAATGATTTTATGCAATGGATAAAGCAAAGACAACATATCCAGAGAACAATTCTTGTTGAATCACCCTTAACTGGCATTGTCACACACCACCAGACCAATACTTCAATGGAGGATTCATAAATAATACCAGAATCAAGCCATCTTTTTCAGCTGCTTCTTGATTACCATTCACACCAGAATTAGCATATCAAGGTTGGAAGAAATGCATGAATATTTATTATCTCCATTCCTACATGGAAACTTAAATGAAGAATTTGCAAGAATATGAGGGACAGACCTACAAATATTATTTATGTGCTTAAGCAAAACCTTTGAGCTAAAATTCTGATAGCACAGTAATGACTTTGAAGGAGTAAGAAAGCTGTGTCTATGAGCATGTTATTTCTGTGAGTTATCACTGAAATAATGGCAACAATTACTCTAATTGGCTGTACTGACAATGAGTGTAATCCATAGAGCCCTTGAAAATAGGCAGCTAGGAAACAAGGGGAAGAGCACAGCTGAAGCCAGCTGAGCTATGGCAGCACACATAAGCCAGGCAAGCAAGCATTGCTTGGGCAATGTTTTGGCACAATGAGGACACATGAACTCCCAGGACTTTTTCCCTTTCACCCTTAAAACTTTCTGTGGCAAAACTCCCAACCACTGCCCAGCAGCTCCTCCTCATCACCAAGCCCTTCTTCCATTCCAGTCATTGCTCAGAGAACTACAGAGAAGGCTTTACCAGTGGCCATCCTGCTATCAACAAGCACTAGACTGCCCAAAGAGAGGTTGAGGGTGGAAACCATCCTGTCTCCATTATATCCCCACCCCCTAGATCTCATACTGCCATGCACAACCCTACACATTGTCTCAATATCATGTAGCCCTTCTCAGTCATTCCTGTATCTTAGAAAAGACTCAAAAACCTGCTGTAGCACTGGGAGACTCCATTCATTTTCTCAGAAAAAAGGGAGGAACACCTACAGTCCAGGGGGTTTACAGAGGTGTTCACCTTTCTCCATTGATTAGAGAGAAGGTGTCCCCTGCAGGGGGACAGGATTATCCCTTCCTTCCTCCCAGGTATAGACATAGACACATTTGCACTCAGGTTAGGTAAATACCATAAACATACTAAATCCCACCTCTAAATACTTCATAGGAGTACAATAATTCTTTATTACATCGTTTATGACTGTCCCATCATGGAAAATTCCCATCTGATTTTTGCATTCTGCCTAGTAACCTGTGAATGAACTAAAAATAATGCTAGGTATTCATCACATCAGAGCAGCTGTTCCACCTCAGACCAAGGAGCATCTGTTTTGGTTCCAACAGTGGAGGGAGTATGAGAAAAGGGAGCTTTTCAGGAAGGAGAAAGAAGGGGAGGATAGGCAACATAGACAGGGAAAAAAACAGAACAAGAAGGGGAAGATGAAAAAGAACATCACTGAAAGCAACTTTTACTGCATCTTAAGATTAATGACTGCTCATTCACAAGCACTCTACAATCTGAGGTAAGTGGAAGAAACTGGAGCTGCTATTCAATAGCCAGTGTAGCCCTTTGCAGACATAAAAAGCAGTACGCTGATGTTCCCTCTCAGACATATAAAACCAATGTGATGTATGTAGCTTTTAAGTGTTGCTGCGGTATAAAAGTTTTATTGCTGCTTTGGCTTGAAGAAAGCTACAAACCTCAGTTTAGGAATTGCAAGACCCTGTAAAAATGGTTATGAAAGGCATTTTTCCTAATCATGTTAGCAAACCCTTCTCTCCATTTTCACTCTCATTAAAAAGCTTAAATATTTTACAGCTATAGTGTGCGGGCTTATGTCCAGATTACCCTTCATTAAATGACTTTTACAGTAGCTGGATACAAGCCTTTTCTATTATTACACACCAGCTAATTATGTCTGCTTTGTTTTCATTTCATCGTTTTAAACAAAGCTTTTAGGGACCCAGCTACTCTGTGAGAGGTGTTGCCAAGCTGAACACATTTCCAGCAAATCCCAGCTGGGCCGCATTCATTTCATCTGATGATCTTTGCAACATAAAGTAGCTTTTTGGAAAAGAGGAAAAAAAAAAAAGAAAAGGGGGGAGGAAAGGAAGAAGAAAAAATAAAGAAAAAGAGGTAGGCAGGAAGGAGAATAAAAATAACAAGTAGTTTAGTGCAAAGACGGCTTCTCACTGGGGAAAAATCCAGCAGGATGTTAGTGAAGAATGAAATATGATGTACAGCAATTCTAAACATCATAGCTAAGCTATGTGAATGATCAGTTCTATCAGGCATTTTCTGAATTCTGACAGCATTGCTGTTTTCAGATTACCCCAGTAATGTTTCCAAAGTGTATTATTATATTCATGGCAAGAAAAGATGGGGAGGAGGCCTGAAAATTACTTCCCTCCTGGCAATGAATTGTCATTTATGTTCCACATTGAGCCAGCTCTTTGCATTGCCTGGGAAGCCAAGGGAACCAACAAAAAGATATGATTTCCCCAGAGCCGGGGAACCGAGGGAAATGATCAGGCATCTGAGGACTCCCCAGGGTGCAAAAAGAAATAGCAAAAGGCTTTGCTAAAGAGAGATATTTTTCAGTACCCGTGCAAATGAAATCTACATTTAAATTTTATTGTAATTACTCATTCACATCCATGATACACTGAATAATCAAAGTAATCATATCAGGAATGATAACAAGATTCGCTATGTGTGTTTGCATGTACAAAGTGCCTTGTGAACAGTATACAAGATGGCTGGCCCTTGGTCCAAAAATCCTAAAAGCTCTGATGTGTACGAGTCTTCTTTATCCCTTCTTTTCTTGTGGGCATTTCATAACACTCCTTTAACTTTTTTTTTTTCCGTGTTCTTCAATCTTTTCAAGCCTTCCTTGACCAGACAGCTTTCTAGCCCTCCTTGAGCAGATGCTACTCAAGTAGCCCACTGAGGGAAGTTTTGCATGTTCCTGTTACCAACGTTTTTTGGGCTTGTGGATCCCATCCTTCACTTTCTATATATTTGCAGTTTCATCCATATGTAAAGCTTTCTATGATTTAGTGGGTATAAAATCCCAAAGGACAGCAAATTTGAAGATCTTCTGTTGTTATCAGTCTAGAAGTTTACAGGATTCTTAAAGGACTGTTAACCTTCCTAAAAGTTTTTAGAAAGACATGTCATTGTAAGTGCAGCAGCGGGCAAACACACACACAGACACACACACAGAGGTCTGAGGCAAAGAATATTTACAACTAGCAGCAACAACCAACAATCATTTTATTAACAGAAAGCTTCTCTTTTATACTTTTTCTTATCTGTCCATGTATACATATGTCACACTCTATTATCCAAGCACTTCTGTCCACAAGTCTTAGACCATCTTCTGATAGGTAGTTCACATCTCTCCTCATGCTGGTAAGACTCAAAACCTGTCTTGTTTTTGTCAGTTGTTTTTCTTCTTTCTTCTACTTTCCTATGGTGCTGCAAGGCCATAGACTTGTTTTTCTCCATTTTCCCATGCTCACAGCTGCATCCTTCCCAGGCCAAAGGTGTCTTCAGCCCAAAAGTCTTCCACATGTAAGGAATTCAGTATGAAACTGAAAAGACTGAACACTTGACCTTACCTCCACAGAGTATCACAGGATGGTTCATCCTCTATCAAAATATGTGAAGCTATTCAGTGGCTTACAGTGCCATCGCATATTCTTACTATGTACCAACAGGGAACCAACCCGTCTTTGCCTCTTAACTGCTTTCTTATGTAGACAGGGGAAGAAATGAGCTGCCAAAGGCAGTAGATTTCACAGATTTCACAGAATATTCTGAGCTGGAAGGGACCCACAAGGATCATCGAGTCCAACTTGTAAGTGAATGGCCCATAAAACAGCCTTTTTCAACCTCTGTCTCGTGTACAGACGGTATATGTGGATGGTTTTGTTCATGCTTTCCCATCCCAATTCTAGGTCATTCTTCAGCTAAATAGGAGCCAGGCTAACCACTCTTGCCAAAAATCATCTCTACCTGCCTAAATAGTCCACTATTGCCCTTCATCTCAAATATTGCCAGAGCAATATGACCAGTATGCTCATAAAATCATTAGTCAGCAAGTAGAAACTATGCAGTCTACTTCAGAAACCTGCTTCTCTCCACCCATTTCACCCACTCTTTTTTCTAATACTGAACTCCATGGACTATCTCAGAAAGACTCATGAGGTGAGAAGGCACCTTTATCTCCCACTGACAGAAGGCAGGAAGCCACCTTCTATTCTATTAATCCACAGACCTCCAACCCCATTTGCCTTATACAACAGCAAAAAAGTAAGCACAAGCTCCCTTCTCTTGTTTCAGATGCATGAAATGTAACAGGAAGATGAAAAATGATTTAGCAAAAATGTAGCTCTGCAAAATCCTTAGCCAGGTTACCTTTCCAAATCTTGCTTGTTTTTCAGAGATATTTGTCCATGAGTATAAAAATACGAAAAACGACCCATCTGCCCATGTAGGTGTTGCTTTCATTTTCCTCTAAAAAAATCCCCACATTTCTCTCCCTTTTCAGCCCAAAGGCAGAGGGCTAATCACATAAGGAGACCCGCAAAAGCCTGTCTCCTTGTCGCTGTCCCATTGCACTGGCTTTGGTAGCAAAACAGCAGGGGTCCGATGCAGCTGTTGGAAAGCCTGCCCTGCCTGCCCAGCTTTGCTTCTGCTCCTGCCATTTTGCTACTATACATGCAGTATAAATACCAAAAAGAAAAGCCTGTCAAGCAGACTATTTCCTATTATTTGGAAATTAGCAAGCTTTATACTGCTTCTAAAACAAATTGTTTCCATTATCAGAACACTGCAATGCTTTATGCATCCACAAGAAATCATCACACAAATATATTTTTTCTTTAATATACTGAGCTTTTTTTTTCTGTGAACAATTTTGCTGCCTTTTTCTCTGAGATTCCATTCAAGAGGAATATAATAAAAACTCAGGTACAAACAGACTGCTTGCAATTATTTTCTTGGGCCCTTCAGTACCAGCTGAACAATTTGTTCTCCTTAATTTCAAAAGAGAACAACAATTAATTTAGCTAATGAGAATTACAGGAAGAAAACAAACAAGCAAACAAGTACTTCAAAGGATTTCTGACCTATGGAAAAAAAATCTTATTTTGGTCCCGATGCTAAAAAAAAATTCTTTGCATAAATAGTCTCACTGAAGCTTTATCCTTTAAAACTTACTCCTAGGATTGTGGATTTGGCAAATGCAAGCTTCAAACTGCAGTTATATTGATGAACTGATTTGTTTGCAAAGTCCTTTATTAAGGGAGGATATTATTACCAAGCTGGAAGCTAAAACATAAGCCCAGGATGCTACCCAGGAAACAAATGGGGCAAATGTTTGTGTTTTTTTGACAATAGCACACAGATTTAGACATTCTGACTGTTGCTTTACTAAGGAGAAGAAGAAAAAAGAAGTGCATTCGCTGGTTCAAACATACCCCTTAGCAGAAAAAGGCCTGCAGGGAAAAGAAAATACATAAAAATGCACTGAAGCAAAGTAATGCTCCTTGAAGCTGGCTGTGCCCCTAAACTATGCTCCTGAGATTATATCCTGAGGCAGCAGGGGGCATGGTTAAGAGCAATTCTCCCCGGCTCCGAAAGAATGAAAGCAAGTGTCAGCACTGCCGTAAAATCAATGCATGGATGATTGCTCCCAGGATGACTTGAAGCAGCAGTGACATGAGTCTGGACATGGTGCTGGTGAGGAATCAGCCCTAATGGCTTTCCATCTGATCCCTGGCTGCAGGGGTCAGTTCAGCTGCACAGGGCTGAAAAGCGAGGTCACAGATCTGATGTGTCAGCGTGCAGCCAGCTCGTGACACTTGTTGCACTGTAAAGAGAGTGTTGCCAAACAGGATGGTGGGGCTTAGGATATGACACAAATCTGGCAGCCTTCCTTGTACCCTGTTAATCCACTGTTCCTATACCTTAATAGAGCACTATTTAGTGGGGTTTTCCTGGTTTTGAGGTCTGAATTACAGCTCACTCATCAGTTAAATGGTGTTAACAAGGGATAGATGAGCATGTACCATTATAACATAAGTGGACATTGAATCTTTATATTATGGTAATTACTTTTCATCTGATACTCTTTCTAGTATGTGCTAACCTGGTCTACAGAGCATGGATCAGTCTTATACACCACTAGTAGCATCTTTCTCTTTACTGCCAAGGTGACTGTGTGCTTGCTCACAAAATTTGCACTAGTATAATTAAAATTGGTTTTCAAATTGAATCAGCCTTTAACTAGCACAGCTTCTTTGCACAGGGACATTTTCATCAGCTTACCATCAGGTTAGAGTAGCTAGCACAGGCTTTGGTCCCATGAAGCATTCAAGACTGCTGCTCACCAGTTGCCATCTGTCAGCTGAACCATGACAACAGATTATAAACCCATTCCTGGCCTGCCCCTAGTGTCTAATAAAATGCTTTTAAAAGCCTCACTCTCACTCCTCTGACCAGGTTTTCAAGACCACACAGCACCCTGGGGCCTGCCAAGCATAGCTAGAAATCCTCAAGCCTGCTCTCAGAGCCAGCAGAGCAGCTCCCTTCATTCTACTTACGTTCTGCCAACAAGCTTAGCTTACCTTCAGCTCTTTTCCTCTTCACTGCACTATCCAACAGACCTGGAAATCAAGCCTTAGATGGATAACAGTGGCTATTAAGAGTGAATGAGAATTCTAATTACAAGCACTCACATTGTGAATGGTTAATTTCCCTACACTCCCTGAAGGACACTGGAGGTGAAAGAAGGGAGACATACGCTCTGAAATCCCAAGACGGCAAAACCATTTCCTTTCTGCATTGTATTCTGCCACTCCCACTGGTTCAAACACACTTCTGCACTCGACAGCATAAGGACAGCAAGACATAGATACTTATACCGAATATAAACTGGGAGGTATGCTATGGTGGGTAACAAGACTTCTAGTCTTCCGTTCCTGCCATCTTTCTTTATTTTCCACTCCCCAGTTTCTTGCATGTTCCTCTGGCCACTCAGAGCAATCATTGGTGGCAGTTCAACCTCAGGCAGCAGCAGAAGCAACAGGAGCCAAAGGGGGACTATGAGGGACAAGGGAGAGGCTCTTTGGGACAGACAGTTTGCACTATTTCTGCTTCATAAACATATCACAATCCTCAGCACCTGAAGTCACCTCTGATATCCTGAACCAGAGGGGCTGCTGGAGAGTAGACAGGAGCAAGCAGAAATAGGACAGTGGCAGCAGTACTCTGCAGGCAGCACAGGTGAGGAACCACAACTGATGGGCTGAAGCAGATCTCACATTTCAGCCACAAAAGCCCACAGCAGTGTAGCCCCCAGGTGCCCACAGAGTACCTGCCACAGTATGTCATATAGGTACTGCTCCCTAAAGCTGGTCTTCATGGCTGCAGCAGAGACTACTGAAACTTCTTTTACAGGTTCTGACATAGAAAGTATCAATGTTAAACTGCAACACTCATTCTGGTGCACAAGGGATTACACTGAGTAAGGGTCTATAGTGGGTTCTTAACATGATACAGTTAAAATCAACTGAGACTGTTATTATTTAAACAGCAATAAGCATGACTTAGATCAGTGAGCGGTGAAATAACCACATGGATTTCACTCATGTGAGTAAGTCCCATGGAGTTGGGAGATCACATTTCCCATAAAAATCAGAAGCAAATTTTCCTTTAATATTATCTGTAATTTTTAAATAGCAGTACCTACATACTAACAACAGGATTCATCCCATTTACTGCTGAGTGTCTAAACCCAAGGTGTCTAGTCTAAGTTCACTGCTCCAGGCTAGCCTAGTCAGTGGAAAGAGTTAAGGTCTTGCAGCTGGGTGAGTCCTCTCTCATAGAGCAGGTTTTGAAGACATGCCCTTTAGCAGTGCTAGCTCAGAAATAGACATAAATTCAACTGCAGACTTCTAGAGGCAGGTAAGATGAATCCTATGCCATATTTTTGAACAATTGGGCCTGAATTCTTGGAAAGATGTAGTATCAAACCTGTCTTGGCACTTTCCCAAAGGACAATCTAATATTAATGGTAAATAAATTATATGGGGAATTACCTCAAGGTGTTCAACATTTTTGAAGTGAAAGAGGTTTTCAGAGCAACCACATCTATGGTACATCCCACCTCACTCCTACCCAAATGACTTTTCTAGGAGATCCTGCAAGCCTCTATCTTCGGCAAGCAGGATGGCACACCACACTTCCTTGCTTGTGACAGTAGGGTGCCTTAGGCACCCTAAGACATCCAAGACTGTACTCACAGGCTCAAAGCTCTTCTTAGCAGCCAACTACCCACTGACCCCATTTCTGATATGGCAGCCAGACATGACATATGAATGCTGAACAACAAATTGCTGTAATGCACCACAACATGAAAGGACAGTAAGAAACAAAGATTTTCTTCCAGGAATGCCAGAGACATTGCAATCAGTATTCAGCTTACCAAATCCACATCTAACCATCCTCGTCTGATCTACTAAAACCACCAACTGGAATGTCTTTCCCTTCCACAGACCTGCAACAGCATCATAGTTGGAGAACTTTACCTCAGCTAACTCTGGCTGCCAAAGAATGAGGCATCTGAGGTAAGCCAGTTGCTCACTAGGCTGTCTTCTCCACAGTCACTGTGGAGATTTCTCGGTGCTTTTCAAAGGTCGCTGACCACTTTTCATAGATTCATAAAATGGTTTGGGTTGGAAGGGTCCTTAAAGATCATCTAGTTCCAATCCCCTTGTCATGAGCAGGGACAGCTTTCACTAGACCAGGCTGCTCAAAGCCCCATCTAACCTGGCCTTGAATGCTTCCACAGATGTGGCATCCACAACTTCTCTTGGCAATCAGTGCCAGTAGCTCACCACCCCCACAGTAAAGAACTTCTTCCTAATAGCTATGCTAAACCTACTCTCTTTCAGCTTGAAGCCATTCCCTCTTGTCCTGTCACTACAAGCCCTTAGAAAAAGTCTCTCTCCAATACATTTCCTTTAAATACCTCCAACAGGACAGAACACACCACAAATTGGAAGTCTACTGTTCTTCATTGACTAAAAGTGAAGCTTAGATGGCTACCTTATGCTAGCTGACTCTTGGGGGTTTTTTTGAACAGCTAAAGCTAGGTGAAATGGATCCCATCTGAACTCTGCAAAACAATTCAGCACGATTTTCTAGAAGACCAGAAAAAATGCAACATGTATTATACTGTGGTCACTCATCTTCACATCAAAAAGACACACCAATGTCCTCTCTTAGTTACAGGAAGTGGAAATCTTAAATAGGAATAGAAAATGTTACATGAATACTTAAGATTACTATTTTTCTGCCTATCATACTTAGTCACTTATCATAAGATGTAATACTGAAAAATTCTCACTCTGTTCTCTGCATATGCCTGTATTTGTTTTCATAGGCTTTCAGGAACAGGAGGCTTTTCCAAGCAAACAATTACTACATGCACACACAAAAAAAATTATTTCCAGGATGCTGGATTTCTTTTTTAGAGGTAATCTAATGTAGTTAAGATAAATAATGCTTTTACTCTGTTAGGGGACATTGTGATGCAAGCCCCTTTCAAGTCACAGTTTAAAGATCTGCAAGGGAAAGAAAGTGACACTAGTCAAGAAACAAACCAGCCTACTTGAATTTGCATTCTCTTCCTGTCACCTCACCCCTTACTCCTTAGAGGGAGAATGTAGATCTGAGCTAGTCTGCAGTGCTAGAACTTTAACTGCAGAAGTCAGTCCCCCGCAGTATAAGATGAATCAACCCACACTGAGCCCAGTGCTGCTGCAGCTAGCCCAACACAAATTATCCATTTCAAAGGAAACATAGGTCAAATTGGCCATTTCAGAGGTAACTTAGGTATACCACAGGTACTTATTAAATGACAACAAGCAATAAGAACACTGTTGGTGTTGCATTAAAGTTCTTATTCCTCACAGTTACGTTTGTAGCTGGAGCTCACTAGCCAGAACCTAGCCCCTGATTAATTAATCCAATTAATTTCTTAAAATTGTTGAATTACTTTTAGCTTTAACAAGTTTGAGGATTTCTAAAGGACATCAAACTGCTGCTTTCATTCTATTTTTAGTTAGATTATAGGTAATTTTTGTATTCAAATGAAGAGTAACAGATGTAGATCTGTTGGTAATGCTGAACCAAAAAGTAATTTTGTAGTAAACAGTTAGGCTTTTTACCAATGTTGACTGTTCAAATCAAATTACAGTACATGCATTTCTAAATTTCATTGTCTCAATCCTCTTCCCTTTGACTTGCATATAAATATTGATCATGGATACTTTGATAACTCAACTTTTGATATTTTTGCTGGTTTTTAAATCTCTAAATGGAACTAGAAAAATTCACTCTTCAATGTGATGAGCAATATTTTCCTTATTTTTACATGGAATTTTTGGACAATAGTTATAATTAGGTGTTTGCACCTCAGCTACTCAGATTTTACTCATTCTTGGATCCAGTCCATTTCCAGGGTATTTAATTCCAAGCCAAGTTGGAATTAAATTCCCCACAAGCCCACACCTGGAGTTTGGCAAATTTTTGCCTGAAAAATACATATAAACAAAGGCAGTTGAACCCTGCTGGGTGTGCTTTTTGAGGCATCAGATATTTAAATGGCACCTAGAATAGATAGCACAACCTGCAGAAAGAAATGCATTATCCTACTTTGCTTTCTGATAGTAATGGGTTTGTAGACAATACCATGAATATGCTCTGAAAGGGACTTTGATCAAATTCCATGCATTCCAGTTTCAAATATAAAAGTTAATTGAAGCAAATGAAATCGCATAGATGGGGATTGAGGAGCAACTGCAGATCTGCTCCCAAGTCTTCTTAAATCTCTTACCAAGTTTCTTCTATTTATGGACTTGTTCCAAAGCTTGTTACATAGCCAGTCAAAAGACTTCCACTTTCACAGAATTCAAGACTGAACCTAAATACACAGGTTACCATCTGCAAGGGATGTAAGCACACACTTGACTTTGAGGAAGAAAGTAGTGCCACTGCAGTCGGTAGCATTAGTGAGAAACTTCAAGACTGGTTTGTGTTTTTATGCCTGACTGAATCAGGTCATCATTTCTAATTATGATCCTGATTATATTCTGAACTGAAGTCAGTGGGAATAAGAGCAGGGAAGTATGTCTCTGAAGGGTCACATCGACATAAGAATTAAATCAATATCATGCAGCTCCACTCCAATGAAATCACTGGAGTTAACACCAGTAGAGACTAAAAGTGTACAATGGTAAATCAGATCTGGAGCTTGTTACATGATTTTGACACACCTTTCAGTTTTATCAGAAATCCAAGCACAAAACTTAGCACTCTGAAACATCAGTGGATTTTAGACACTCCCTGAAGGGTTTCGAGTACTGAAATCAATGAATGGATTGCAACAGACTGACCTATAAGTGCAGTTTTTCAGCTGTGACAAATGAAATATTTATAACTATCTTCATTTTGCTTAACTCTTTCTCACTCTTTCAAAACATCACATGTAATAGACCGCAGCAGAACGAAAACTACTTACAAAAATTTGGCAGGGCTTCACAGAAAGCAACAATTATTTTTATTTCTCTGCAAGACATGTCACATACCAAGAAATGCAACAATATATACTGCAAGAGATTGCAGCAATGATTGGGCCAGAGTAGGGATTACTGATGGGATGTATCAGCTCACAGTGCTAACGTACATAATTATGTTGAATTTAATGAATTTGGGGATTCATTATTATGGTGACTATATGAGCCTTACCTAGCCATAAGTGTTTTCTTACCTGAATGCCCTCCAAGGTCGGCACAGCTTTACAGGGGAAGGCTCACAAAGCAATGATGAGATTTACAAAAGGATCTGAGGGTCTTCCAGGAACCTAAGTGCTACCAGTTGAGTCACTAAGGACTTGACTAACTCCTAAATAACCTAATATCCTTAAGCATTCAAAGCCTTGTCATAAGCAACTCCATATGTGTGCAAATGTACCTTCTTCAGGCATGGGCTTTCACAGCTGAATGGCTGAACTGAGGCTTTTTTGATACCAAAGTTCCCCTGCTGCAGAACATGACAACATTAGAGCATCTTTGTGGACATCCTCCTTAGGGACCTGTCCAAGACTGTTCTTATTAGACTCCAGAAGCATCTGTGCAATGAAGGAAATCTGTTGTTTCTCAGAACAGAAATAACTACAATTCCATGAAAATCCACCACACTGGATATTAGGAAGTGCACTCTGGATTGTTTAGTCCACCCAAAACACAAGGTGAGAAATACCTAACCACCTCCAGACACTGGAGGCAAGATGTAGGGACAAGGTCATAACCACAGTTTCAGAGGAACTGAATAGCAAGAGTGGGGCATTGCCGCAGTTCAGGTCTCTATGAAAAATAAGGTGGAATTTACAAGTTAACCAGGCACATATTCAAAAGCATAAGATGGGGTCTTTCATTACGAATTATCAGGCTGTCTCACATAATTGTCAGTCTCCTTCCATAATCCACATCTCTGATTCTTTCAAACTAACTGGGCTGAGAAAGAAATCAGGAAATTGGAATAAAATAAATAAAAACCTTATAAAACTCATTCTGCTAATTCTCAAATGTATTCCATACACCTCTCCTTCACCCAGCATAACAAAGTTTCATTGTCATCTCTCCAATATAAAAGGAATCGAGAATCACCAGACATGAAGGAGCATAAGTAAAGTGGACAATTAGTGAAGAGCTGGCATATTTATTCATTTATCAGCATGGATCTTTTTTCCTTTTTTTTTTCTTTTTTGGAATTGGCTTTCAAAACGTTTCCATGGAAAACGGAGAGGAAGGCAGCTATCACAAGCAACAACAGAGCCTACCCAGCAATGTGCTTTTCGGACCCTCCTTTTTCTCCCCCTCTTTTTTTTCTTTTTCTCCTTTTCTTAAACTCGTCCAGGCTTAAGTTGAACAGTTTGCACCAGCATATGGCAAAGGTTGAGGTCAGACAGATAAAACGTTTCATTGCGCCAAAGAATGGTTAACAACACGTGAATGTAAATTCTAACACATCGTAAAAGTGTTGCAGAGCGGTCTGAAAGGGGCCTTTAGTTATGGCAGGAAATCTGCTTCCCAGCCCCACCCCATCCCTTCCAGTTCATTTCAGGTATTGTGGAGCCCGGAGGGGCTTCGGAGTCGCCTCCCCTGGCAATCTGTGCCCGGCCCCGCCGACAGATTTCTAATGGCTTTCTGATGAAGATTTAGAAGGTTTTGTGTCCCGGAGCTGTGAAGGATTTCAGCCGGGCACCCCTCTCCGGCAGTCAGCCCCAGCCACCTCCTTTGTCCCCTTCTCGCTCCGCTGCACCCCCTGGCCCCGTGGCTTCTCTGCGGAGCGGCCAGGCGGAAGGGGAAGGGGACACCCCCTCCTTCTCCTGACACCACCCCGCTCTCCCGCTCCCGGGCCCGCAGCCACGGCAATTTGTAGCCATGCTGGTGGCAGGACCACCCCGCCATCGGGACCGGGGCGACCCGCGGGACGGCCGGGCCACCCTCCCCACCCCGCGGCCGGTGGGACACGGCCCCGCGCCGGGCGCAGGGGCCGGGGCCGCGATCCCTCACTCGCTCACTCCCTATTCCCTCACTCCCTGCTCCCTCAGTCCCTCAGTCCCTGCTCCCTCAGTCCCTCAGTCCCTGCTCCCGGCCGGCACCCAAAACGCCCCCGGGCCATGCTGCCCTGAGGTGCGGGGTGCAGCCCGCCCCCCAGCTGGGTTTCCCTCAGTTAAACCCAAACCAAGGGCGGCAGGGGCTGCCCCACCTCTGCAGGGACCAGCTCTGCTGTCGCTGCTGCCTTTCCGCCCCCACCGCCCCTTCCATTTATGTTCGTTCTCCCCCCCTCCCGCCCCGTTCCCACATTTTGTCACCATTATTACAATAAACACAAAGGTTCTGCGCCTAAGAAGAGACTACAAAAACATAAATGAATAAATAAATACTTAAATATCGAGTGACATGTTTGTGTCAGACATTAGCGCAGGCTCTGGCTTGATGTTTTCATTTATCGTTTGCTCTGAGTTCCTGCAGCTGAAAGAGATAAACCCCGGCTATTCAAAACAGTAATGTATAAATCATAACAAAGCACCCAGTTAAAAAGGGCTTTATTTAATTTTATTTTTTTTTCTCCAGGGGTAAGCTGCAGAAGCACAGTGCTCGGTTGTATGCCCCTCTTTCCAGAGTGGAACTGCTGGGGTGGTGGTAGATCATATATTTTGGAGCAATATATTGGAGAGTTTGTTGTTTGTTTGTGACACAGACATGAGCACACACTAATGTGTGCACCGAGACACCGATCGTCTTAATCCCCCAGGCCCCGCTATACGTGCCTGGTGTCCTACTTCCCTTCTTCAGAGCTGCTCCAAGGCGAGAGTGATTAACGCTCTTTTTTAATCTAGGAAGATGTTAAAAGTGTGAGGGACATTGAGTTCAATTATGAAATATGAAATGCTGAAAGGGTCAAGTCTACTGAAGCCCTGCAATAGAAGAAACACTCCCAGGAGACTTTGATTTTTGGTCGGATGACTGATCGTCATGTCCTCAGAAAGAATTAAATTTTATTACTGGCTTTTTGGCAGCATTTAGAGTTTAACGTGGCTAGAATTAAAGAGTGCTTAGTCTGATTTTGATTTCTTCCCCTTCCCTTTTTGTTCAAAAGCTACTCTATTTTTCTCACTGACTTGGAAGTGCCTGTTAGAGAAATGCAGGTGGCAAGTTATCTCTGGAGGGGTTGTACTGCCAGGATGTTATTCACAGCTCTTATTTGCATAATCTCTTGTCTCCTCTTAAATCTTCTGTTTCATTCTCCTTCCCTTCTTACTCCCTCAAGAAGCTCTTGCAACAGTCTGGCTTGGATTTCTTTCCTTTTTCGTGCCTCAATAACACTGATTGTTCTTATCAAGGGGTTGCAAGGCAGTGATCAGTCACACCTTCCTTCCATTCAGAGAGGCAACAAACACTGCAGATTGTGTTTACTTTTAACATCTGCCAAGACTTTTAACGTCACAGTGCAAGGAAAGCCCCAAAGACAAATCCAAAAATGAACGTATTAATAAAGGTTGGCAACCAGGATCCTGCAGCAAACCGGCGCTTTACCTTTTGGTGCTGTTTGCCCTTCCTTAAAGTTCTTTCTTGCCCTACATTATGAAAAGACTTCTGCTGGCTAAGAAGAAACTCACTGGTGTCATTGAGAACCTGGTAGTAAATGTTAAAATGCTCAGTTTACCGTACTGAGAACATTTGTGAAAAATCAGCAGAAGGGTTGGGGCTGTACAGACAGAATACACATGCCCATTGCACATGGAAGCATTTACTTGGGAAGAAAAGTTATACTCTTGGTTGATTTCTTTTTAGTTTAAATATGCATAACTCTTTTGCTTCTCAAGATTCTGGAGTCTGTTCTGAAGAATGTAACTGCGGTAACCAAATCAGACAACAGAAAATCAGAAAAAGAAGAGAAGGAAGGGAGAGGAGAGAAAGTTATCAAGGTTATGACTTCAGTTTCATTGCTTCATCTGTCCGGGATGCAAACCAATTGCCAAAATAGAGGCAGCTTGTGCTTTCTAAGTTATCCTCATGCCTGCTGAACCCCCAGCTGCTCCTTCAGAAGAGAGCAGGTCTTCTGTGGGTCCTATTCCATATTTGTCTGCCCCTGTAGATTTCCTACTGGCCTCTCAGATGGGACTAGACACTTTTCTGAGCTACCTGAGTAAAACCTTTGTGGGCTATGCAATTAATTAAGTCAGAGTACAATGAGATTCCAGTGGTAACATCTAAGTCGAGGCATCTAAAAGTAGGTATTTATTACAGTTAGTGGAGACTGATCAAATGCTTGTATTTACATTTGGCTGAGCTGTATTGTTCTCCATTCTCTGTGGGATATAAAGGAAGACAAAACACTTAAGTCTCTTCTAGGAATGTAAACTTACAGTCTGGACCTGGAACCTCCTGACAGAGAAACTGGAATTAATCTCTGAATTCACTGACTTTGGTCCTTTACCACCTCAGGGACCACATCATGCTTTCTTCCCTCATAACCATCCTGGATGCAGTTACCCTTCCCCACTCTGATAGGAAGACCATTGCAGAACCTCACTGCTGCAACCACTAGGGACATTCTCATAACTTCCAGGATGAATACATCCATAGCAAAACTATACCCATTAGACTGTTATGTCAACATCAGACTTTGCATAAGAAAAACTTTTTTCATTGACGGTGTTTAACCCCCTGATCCACAGAGAGCAGGTGTATCCCCTCTCAGCATTCAGTTTTTGAAGGAAAACAAGCCAGGGTATTCAATTTTTCTCTCATATGATAATCTTTTTCCTTTCCCCAATGACCCATGCACAAGTCTGTCGGTTTCCAACCAGAAGTTACACAAGGTACTCCACATGAAGTCTCACAGGAGCCGTGTGCAACCTTGCCACTGCTTTGCTATGCCACTAAGACTGTCTGAAGTGGACGAAAAGCTGTAAAAATCTAGTAGAAAATGTGAGGGAAGTTTAATTCAGGGAGGAAATTAATAAGAAATGACACCATATAAAAATATACAAGAGCAAAGGATATAGGAAAATATAAATTGTACATTAATCCTCCACCACAACTAAAACAGCCACTGCATATCAGAAGATAACTGTCAAAGACATGTCGAAGGACAGTGATTGACTGACTTTTAAAAGATCCTAGACTTGTTCAAATAGTATCAGCTCTTGCAATTACAATAGACAGAATGAGAAAAGAGGCAGCAAATCACTTTTGGTTCATGATATAGGCTAGACATTTACTGATAGGGATACAAATAGGAAGGAATTTTTCCTACGAGCAAGTTTTGTTTACACAGGAGATCCTCTCAGCACTCAGAGCACCAGCAACAGTGGTACTAGACACCAACCAAAAAGGACTGTAGATATAGGTGCACTGCTGACTTGAGTTGTAAATTTCTGGTGGGATGGGTTTTGGGTAAGGTTTTTTTCAGGAGAAAGAAAAAAAGGCTTTGTATAAATAAAGGATACTGGTGGATCAAAATGCAGATTTGTTTAGTTTTGAGATTCAAAAAGGTGGTGTTCCATTGGCTGAAAATGCAAATGCTTGCAAGTGCCACATATTCCAACTCTGGTTTTGTTAAAAACTTGTATTTCCCTGTGAGCAACAAGGAACAGTGACACACATTTAAAAGAGAGGATGAGCCAGCCCTGATTGCCAGTCATGCCATATCTATGAGAATTCAGTTCCTCCGAATATATTATGGTTTTTAAACAGAACCACCAGATCAGGATGACTTTATCACATGGAACGCAGTGCACCACTTGGAAACCATATTGGCCATGAAATGTAATGACAGTGACATGTTTGTGAGGGTCCTCAGACTAGTGTGATGTTATTTTGTTAAAAAGAAAAGAAAAAAAAATTCTATATTCAAATTCATAGCTACTAAGGTAAACCTTTAGTTCTCCTAGATTACCCCTATGTAAATCTTTCACCTACTGGGCTTCAGTTCTCTTTACAGGTAAAACAACTCTTCTGGGTTAATTCCAGCCCTCAACATGCACTTCCCAACTACCATCAACCTCCTCTGTGGAAATGAAATTGACCTTGAGGCATGCTCACATCAACAGATGACAGCATATTGATTTTGCATAACTTAAATAGGTCTTTCTAATGCAACTGATTTACAGAAATTATGTGAAAATTTGCAGTATGTTTGGCATGACTGATCTCTTTTTCTTTTTTTTTTTTTTTCAGTCCAGTCTCTAAAAATTATGTTCTGAGAACATCTCCCTCCTTTGGGACCTCTCTCCTCTCAAAGTTAAGGAACAGGAAGCAGTGAGCTTGAGTGTTCAGATAAATTCATATCATTCACCCAACATTATTTCAATCCACTAGGAAACATGATTGGACTGTAGATATTAACACATGTACTTTAGAGGTGAGAAGTAAACTTTCAAGCCAAATTTACTAAAATACTGTAAAGAAAAAAGCAGCCCTATATCTTTCATTGGCAGAAAGAACACAATTTTGATTTATGGGCAGAGAGTATTCAGTCATATATATGGTTTATGTTTGTGCCCTTCCTTTCAAATCCCCTTTAACTCACTGACCTATGTCCCATCACTGTACAGCCTCACTGACATCCCTATTCATAAATGTTTCCATTTACCTGAGGGATAGATGAAACTGTAGTTTGCAATTCAGGAAACACAAAACCAGTCCCTGGCTCAGACACAGACTTCCTTCCTAACATTTGAAATGCCAGTTATCTCTCTTATGTCCAATACATCATCCCTAAGGAGGGAAAAATAAAGTCACCCCCACCTATCTTTTGTCTGCTTCCCTTGGACAGAAAGTGTCCTAATGCAGGGTGCTTCATCAGCAAGGTATCAATCTTTAGAATCATAGTTGCAGAATTGATCAAACTCTAGAATATTAAATGCTTAGTCAGCCTCTGAAGGGGCAGTGGCCATAAAGAAGGTACACTGCGTTCAGTGAAGTTAAAAATACCAATCAACCTAAGACAGAATAACTAAACCCCCGCTCTTCATGAGTGGTGTCTTCTCGTGGTGTCTTCTCTGAAGCCCAAAAAGGCCTAATAAAACTGTTTAGAGACAGAGTTTTAAGCCTTTAAACAGCAAAGGTATTTATTGCAGCGCTGGGAAGCTCCCGGTTCGCACCGGACAAAGAGCTTCGAATCAACAGTGAAAAATGATCCATTTTATACATTTCACTGCATGATTACAACATACAATTTTGCATAGTAATAAGATTGCAACATCTGATTATGCATATTAATGATTGGGTGGAGACTAGGCGGAGTCTGGGCGGAGCCTTCCCGAATCTTCTTTTGGCACCAGGATTAGGTGGTCGTTCCCAATCTTCAGCCTCGCTCTGGGGGTCTTTGACTCTTCTTCATCACCTTGAACTCTTTGGCTTTTATTGTTTATGTCCTAGTCACTGAAGCTTACAAAAACTACTGGCTTAAGGCCATTTTGCTCTATTCAAATGTCTACATTATCATGATTTATTGCACCAGGTTATTTGTGTATAGTTTTCTAAGATCAGGTCCAGTGATTTGAACAGAACACAACTCTATGTTTTCTGATAAACTCAAGCAAGGCAGGTGCTGAACAGCTTCTCATGTACTTTGTCATTTTGGATTGTTGACTCCTAATGTGCTGAGGCATTATGAAGGGGTAGCCTTTTCGGGCCTTGCAAAGACAGAGCGAGATTGACTTTAATTAGGAGTTTTAACCTTTTCGGGCTTTTGCTCTGTTTCATCTCAAGGTGTCTGAACAGCCCTTTTTCTCTCTCTCTGTCTCTGCCAACCATATGTAATAAATGCTTTGTGCCTCCTCCACAATCAAAGAGGCAAAAGGTCTCCTTATAGTATTCTGCGGCATATTTTGCTCTTCCTTCCAGAACCATTCTCCTGTTGCTGAGCAGTCACTCTTGTGCATATGCTGACACACTTGCATCAACAAGTGGCACTCTAAATGAATAGATGATAACAGACCTTAGTGATACCTACCTTATTTATGTCTATTACTATTAACATATCTGCTAAGCACTCAGCAGAAGTAGCAGGACTTACTTCCCTAGGCAGTTGACCAGGAAATCATTGGAGCTCTCATGTGAGTAAAACCTTATCTGTGCAAGTAAAGACTCCCCCCTCCCCTAAGAGAAAGGGAAAAAAAAAAACCAAAAGAGAATTGTAGTAAAAGTATATACATATTCACATATATTACAATTATATACAATCAAACACTATGAATCTACAGAATAAGAACCCCAAACAACTCCAAAAGGGAAAAGGGGGAAGGGAAAGGGAAATGGGACAAAAATGGGTAGGAACAAAATAAAAACAGATATACACACACTCGTAAACTCAGGGAAAAGCTCAATAAGTAACTAATACAATAAAATCTCACCAAAAGTAACTTCCCTTAAGAGAAGCAGTAGAGATCTCCACCTCCAAACAACTGAGGCACCAGTTTCTCCGACAGGCCTCAGCTCACATAGATAAGAGCTAAGTTGACACAGAGACCTGATGTCCTCCCCAGCACATGAAAGGAAGAGAGAAACTATCTCTTATGAGTCTGACTGTCCAGAAGAAGAAAACCCAGAACAAAGGAACTCTAATTTTTCCTAGCAAACATGATTAGAATCAATTTGCACTCTGTAATAATTCACTGTTTTTCATTAAATAGATGCAAAAGTATTCATGCTTTCCCTCTGTTAGATTTGGTTGTACTCATTAAAAAAATAAAAATCAAATAATCCCATTTATGTTAATCATGGAAAATATGTCCATTTGGGGTATGAGGAAACTGTGACTAAGTTTTAATAAAAACATTGTTCATTATCAGTTTTACAGCAGTTCCTTGAGATCCTGCCAGTCATTGGGGATATGTTATTCTGAGGATGGCAATAATCTAGCAAAGGCATGGCCTGTATCTTGAATGTTTAAATCAAAGTAAGACAAATATGTACCGAACAACCGAATGAATAAGTGAACAGCATTCTTTCGGCACTATTGGAAGTTTCGTAACACTGATGAAAAGCAATACAGTATCACCAAGTACTGTAATGTAATAAAACCATGACACATCTCTAGAACTGGCAAAATTAAGAGAGCTCGAGGGGACAAGCATTAAAAACTGAACAATTCTTTCTGCCTCAGCTCACCTTACCCTGCTATCCAATGGAAGGAAAGATCTGTCTCTAGGACATGGTGATAGAGTTTGCAAGACAAAGCAGCATCACAGGAACTTCCATGCCTCTCTGTGGGATTATAAAACCTCTTCCAAGCATGTCCTGAACAGACGCATAGTGCTGCACCAGTGTCACACACACAGAAGCTCTGCCCTGCTGTACCTCTTTGGTCTGGAATGGGATGCAGAGGAGTAGGAAAAAGAGTCCATCTCCTGTTCCCAAAGTGGAGTTCATAGGAGCCTGCAGGCAAGCACCAGTTCAGCCCTAAGAAAGACAGCAGAGGATAAAATGGATGGTGACAACAGCAGAGCACAGACGATGCAGCAGGGAGCCTGGCTGGCATTAGGACTGCACATTGCAGAGTAGCAGCACTGAATGCAGTTACAGTTCCTGGTACCACACAGAACAGCAGTATTACCAGCGGGCCAGCCCTGGTAAGATGAGACCTGCTAATACAAGAGCAGTCAGCAGTTATACCTGGTAGCACAGATGAAGTGCATTGTCAGCAAATTTCAAGGTTTCAAGTGCAGGTTAGCTCAAGATTTACAGCATTTCTAGCTTTCAGATGGCATGGAAGTACCTTGAGAACAGCTTTTTTTGCTGTATTCAGCAATCTGTTTCCTATTCTGGCCACAGTCCAAAAATACACAAGAAAAAAATGTGAAGAAAGGGATAGGGGGAAGCTAAATATTTCAGAACCTTCACAAAGATTTAGTTTGAGCAATCTTTTAGAAAAGGGCAAAAGGCCAGCGGAGAATTGGGGTGGGCTTTTTCTTGCAAAAAAAATTTGTCCTTTCCCTATCATTTAAGTTAACCAAATTAAACAAGTACCTTCTTGTGCAAGGGTGCTTACAGATTGTGTGCCTTCTTTGTTTTATAAACTGTGATCCTTTTTTACAACTTTTCCAGTGGCCATGTTCTGTTTCCTGAGTGGATTCTCTAGTGTCTGCTACTTGGCTGTGCTCTCACTGAAGGTTTTCCTTTGGTGGCAGCACTAATCTGCTTGCCTTTTCTCTACTTATCTGCCTGTTTTCACAGAAATTACAGGACCTTAATGTCCTAGAGCCTCTACTGTTGTGTTGATTTGCTTAAAATGGACATTGCAATTGCTGTTAAAGGAGTGCAACAGTAAAGTAAACACAGACATTGGGATCATGGGAGTCTAATTTCTTTAGGAAGCCTGGCTAAGAGTAACCAGTAGCCCTTCTTTGGAGCATGAGCTCTTCCTGGTCCTGTATGAATATCAGTTGATGAGTCCTCACAGCAGTTCCTTTGGGTAGGTTGCATACCGATAGCCTTCACTCTGCAAAGGTGAACGAAGCAGCAAAAGGAATTAGCTTCCTTAGAACATGGTGCATCTGTGGCAGCAAGTACCGAGATTTCTCAGATGGTTTTGAGGATGAAATCCTGATCCAACTGACGCCAGGGCAAGTGAGCACTTATAAAAGTTTGTGTACTCTACAGACACAGCCCCCCTACCCCTCTGCACAAAACCATTGACCATACAAGAATGAGATCAGACTCAATATATACACAAAACCCCCCAGCTCTGCAAAGTGCAGTGATCCAGGAACACAAAGAAATGCAACTGAGCAGTGTCTAGATGGGAACTTTGATGTCTTTGCAATGCACGTACCAGTGGTCAAATTGCAGGAAGGAAATCTTTGTAAGCTGACAACCGGAACTTATTTATTAATATAGGCTAAATTACTAATTTATGGCCACATATTTTTAGCCCTTTACAGAGCAACTATTTCATTATTTAAGATGTTTAATTATGTACCTGTGTAATTAGTATCTGAAGAAAATAGGCTTCTTTATTGCATTGTCTTTAGTGAAAAACAATAAATACTCATATTAACCACAAACTTTTCTAGTGCTGACAGCCTTTAAGTTGAAAATATTTAACACCCTTCATGCCATGTCAAATAAGGCAGACCTGATTCTACCTATAGAAGAGTCATTGTTGCAAAAAAACCAAAATAAAGTAATGCAGCTGATGAGCAAAACCACTAAAATAAATAGAAGTTATTTCATTTCAGATCTGTAATTGTTCAGTTCAGGTCAGAAGTCTGATTTCAATAGGAATTACTTGTATACAAGTGGGACAATTTTGTTCACATACTGCAGGTGTGTCAGATAAAATCGATATTTTCACACAAAGAATCTCCTCTCATGGTCTGTGGTTCTCTCTCTGGCATGTCTTCTCAAATAGTTTTAGTAAAACACCGAACTTAAAAACAGAACAAAATGTTCATGAAGTGGGAAAATTCAGTTTCATCTTTAAAATGACAGATCAAATAGAATGAGATTTTTTTTTTTTTAAATACAGGATGTTATCATATCTAAAAATAAGGGCTTGTGCTGTGTCACAGATAAATGAGGCAAGCAACATGGGGCAGGGTAGTGGTGCAAACCATATTTGTGGCTTTTTGTAGCTCTTGTTCATGGGAAAGAACCACAGCACAATGCAAAGAACCCCACCTCAGTCAGAGCAGCCTCCTCAGACTACTCTGTAAGGTACCACCTGCTTGAGCCCCCCAGGAACTAACAAGGTGCAATCTCATCCCAGACATGTCCCTGCTCATGACCTCAAAGACTGTATCATCTACCTTTGTTTGAACTAGAAGTGCACATGAAGGAATCAGGGATATTGAAATGTCCAGAAGGAGAGAAGGTAGGTTGTAATTTAGGTGGTGATAAACAAGTACAAAAGCAGCAGTCTTTTTCTGATATTTTCATGTTCAAACTACAGAAGGAGAACCACTGTATTTGCACACTATAGAGATTAATCCTGTCCTGAATAGTTAGACCAGATTTTTTAACTGGCTAGACATCAAGATTTTCATCCCAATTTCTTTCACTCTGTTGAAGTGTAGCTGTTGGTCCTTCTGTGGATGAAAACAAGTGGTGAGCTCACAGCCACCTCAACTGCACATGATTTGAGGGGCTGCTGTTTATTTCCCACATCACACACATTATTTTTGTCAGGTGTCTGAGCTGAGCACACTCATCTCCATTTTATTTCAGAACACCTTTTATGAGCCATTCACCAAGCCATTGTGAATCCAGGTGTGTACATAGTTCTATAAAAGGAAAAGTCATCTCTGCTGATGCTTTTCATTTTGTGATCCTTGTAAATTGTGTGAGCACAACTGCCTGCCCTCAGTGCCAAACCCTGGGAACTCATTGCATTAAGCATCTCCCATATCATCAGCACTAGAACAGAAGTGGTTTCAGCAGAAAGGTGAGGGGAAGAACCTAGTTATCGGTACTGGAAAAGAGAAGACAGTGTAAGGAAGGACATAAATTTTTTGTTAATAGGATGACTGTAATCCCAAACCTGTCTTCCCTTAGGCATGCCACTGGAAATATTGTGCTTTCACTCCTACCTCAGAGGGCAGATTCTGCTGATGCAGACTGGTTGAAATTGCTGTTTCACTAGAAAAGGCACATGTGGTCTTTTATCAGAGCTTGTGGTCTCAGTTTGAGTACTTACAGAAAAGGATTCTCTGATCTGTGCCAAGTCACCCTCTGGCATGTTTGCTGCCTTGTGGGACAGTAATGTCTGCTTTGTGGGAGACCAACCTTGTTCTGTGGAAGCTGTGAGACCACATAGACAACTTTCCATGCTCACATCCCTCAATCACTATGCCTCCACCCAGGCACATCACAGCATCTGCTTGTCCAGCTGCCAAGATTCAATGCCTCTGCCAGCTCTCTCAGCAGAGGCTTTGATGCCACATGTGAAAGTAGTCTGTCCCTGGTGTCAATTTTCCTGCCTTTGGGGAGCTTCAGCATCTCCTGCTGCATCCAGTTGTGATATAGTGAAAAACATTTAACCCTCAGTGCAGGAGTGTCTGAAAGTCACCAGTGCTGCATGCATTCCCTGAGTAGCAGCACAGGTTGGGTGGAGGAATCTCTGTGCTCACACACTGAAACATGGTTCATTTTGTGATAAGCACCAGCTACAAACTTTCCACTGTGATCTATTTTGGACTTGGACAAGTGAAAACAAAGCATCCAGCATTTACCTATTTACATTTTGGATTGTTTCACAACAATACAAATGACATATACAATACAAATGAATACAAATGACCAGATACTGTGTTGCTGGTCAAGATTATTTTAAATATTTCATAGGCTATGGATGAATTCTGAAGCAACACTCTTTGTGTAAGGCACCTGTTGACTGTTATTTATAGAGATTTGTAATTAGAAATTAATTTTTTGCTTGCCTTACTTGAAAATTTATTCTTTGTAGTGTCTTAGGGTTGCTCATTCCAGTATTTTTGTTTTTATTTAATGATAAAAGGGACATCATTTCATCATAAACCAGGTACCTTTTACCTTCCTTACTTCATCATTACATATGCAGTCACTCTTTTAAGACAGGCCAAGCATAGAGAGAAGGGCTCTGAGAGAATGGACAGGATTTTAATTTTTTTCTGGTGAGACACTGGCAGAGGTTGTGCCTAGAAGTTGTGCATGCCCTGTCCCTGGAAATTTTCAAGGCCAGATTAGATGACATTTTGAGCAACTTGGTTTAGTGGAAGGTGCCCATGACAGGGTGTGTTGAAACTATGTGATCTTTAAGGTGCCTTACAACCCAAATCATTCTATGATCCTACAGTTCTACCTTTTTTTTTTTTTTATCCAAGCTGAACTGCAAGGGGACGACAGCCCTCAACTTGTTTTCTGCTTCTCCTCTCTCTCTGGTCTCAGCAAGTTTCTTCTCAGGTTGTGGTTTGAAAAGTCCTTATTCCACCACTTTTCAGGATGACTATGGAGTCCCTGCAAAACACAGTGTCCCTTATGAATCCCATGCTATCCTTTGCCCTTATTTTGGACCAATGTTCTTCAGCTGTATGCGACACCAAGGAGAATATAAACCTTCAGAAGATAAAGATGGATGTCTCTTTAATTGTGTCAGTGTGCAGACAGTGCTAAACTCTCTGTTGGCCTTCTCTGTTCTCAGGGCTGTCACAGTTCCTTCCTCCTGCCTGGCCTTTCTCAGCTTGTCCTATCTGTCAGGTCCCCAGAGGCAACTTCAGTCTCACAGTGACTCAAAGCTTTCATGGTCCCATTCCTCCTATCCTCCTTCTCACCCTCCCATCCAAACACATCCCAGTCTCCTCTGCCTGCACAAGAACACGAATGTCAGAGCAGCTTTCTGGGGAGCCATGCCCATGTGTTCACAAATATAATTGAAGCCAAGAGAAGCAGCATCTCTAAAACAGCACTGTAGAGTCTAAAAGTAGGTCAGGCAGTGTCTGGGCACGGGGCCTATGGGGCAGCAGAGTTCAGGTCTGTGCCCAGAGCTGTCACAGCCAGCAAGCCAGTGAAGGGTTGTTGCTGTGTATTTGGACCAGTAGAGGAGGTGCAGCATCCACATGGGCATTGGGCCATCTAATCAGCTAGTTTAAATTGGATGATCTGAACTCCAGGTTATACCTGGGCACATGTGAGTAGCACTGCAAAGCATAAACCAGTGCTAGGTGTGTTTCCCAAAGGGCATGATCCTGGCGCTGTGGAAATCAGATGGAGTGTTGTAATCAACTCCAGCTGGACCAGAGCTGTACCCTTTGTCACTACAATTATTTTGGGTCTACTTCATACTGACTTTAGCAATAAAAATCCACTTAGAAATGCACCTTGTTTACAAAATCACCTCCTGCTCTGATTGAAATGTCTGTATCTCAGTTGTTAGCCACAATAATGAGTTGATGATTTCCTCCAATTGGCACATTTCATTCAAGACACATTATTGCAACCACAGCTGCCTAATACGAACAAAATCAGGTTCACCAAAGTGCTGCTTACTGACACATGAACAGAAAAGCCTCAAAGTCCATTGTTGTTTTCTTGCCTTTTGACCGGAAATGATGTTTCCTAGGCAGGTGGGGAAAGAAAATGTTTAAATATACAGGGTGAAGCAATGTTATGGGACTCTGATGTGAGTTTCTCCTTATGTTTCCAGTCCAGCTTAAGAAGCAGTTTCAGCAACTATCACAGACTAGTGCGAGATGTCTCACAACCTTACAGACTGCTCCTAGCTCAGAGGAATGCTGGACTCCCAGCAGAAGAGAAGAGCCAGCTTCACTGTAAAAATCACTTGACTCCATTTCATCTTCCTAAAGGGTCGAAGAAGGTGAAAGGGGAGGGGGGAAGAACTCCAACTGCAGTGGTTTAAATCTATTTTAATAATGTCTCACAGCCATGTGGTATACATGAAAGACAATGGGCGGGTACAATTAATAATTATTGGTTTGCCATTACAGTGATAAATAACTTTAAATAGCTCTTTATAGATTTTGTTTAGTGCCTTCTTTTTCCTTTTTTTTTTTTTTTTTTTGGTGGCAGATGGTGTAAAATCCCTGGGCCCTTTGGACCTTGACCTCCTGCAGATGTTGGGATGGGACAAAATGGTCCTCAGGATGGTAGAAAGGGAAAGAAAATGAAAACCCTTCTAATGCACCGTATCAGGGCTATCAGTGGGGTGGACCACTAACTGCTTTTTTATTACTGTCACTTACCAGCCTTGATTCTTCTATACTTAAAGAGTTATGTCAGTAATTGTGAGGCAGCTGAAAGGGAGAGTGGATGCATGTGGTGGTGAAGTATTATTGGAAATCAGACCAATAGAAGATGAATGAAAGATTATGAGAGGGGCAAAGTACCACAGTTAGCAATGCTGCAACAAACTAGACATTGATATATTGTCCTCTTGGAGATATTCTGACAGCCTATTATAGTTCTCTTAATGAGGTTGTCATGCATTTCTCTTTGTGTAGCTATTAAAATCTTGTCTACATCTGCTGAGGTTTGCTCCAGAAAGGTAGAGGAGGAGACCCTTGATATTTTGTAGTCATTTTTGTAGTCATACCTGACCTAATAGCAGATTTAGGTTGTCCAAAGATGCAAAAGTTCAGTGAATTTTCAAAGGAAAATAACCTCCACAGTGAAAGAAACATTTCCATGGTTGTATCTTCACAGTGAGATGAAAGCATGATGGATGTTAATATGACAAATGGAAACTTTCTAAAACGATTCCCAGATCCACGCAGATGGTGAGATAATGTGGTATGTGAGTCTCATTAAGTATAAAAATCCTGCATATCACCTCTGAATTACAATGTTATGAAGCTGCACTGCTATGTATACTAGCAAGGGTAATCTGACTCTTTCCAAAGTAAGGAATGAAAATACTCCCTTAATGATTTTCTTCAAAATAATCAATGCTTCCCATTAGTAATATGCATGAAAAGAAATAAGTAGTTAGGTAGGTAGGTGAGTAGATATGGCAGATGTGTGAGCACCATGTGAATAGTAGGAAGCAAAATGTCCACTGCTTGAGTGGGTCTCTACAACAAGGAAGATAAATAGAATTTGTAACATGAACTTTCCTCCTCTAAGACACTGTTTTACCTTTGGGTCTAACTTTGGCTCTAACTTCTGGCTGTTCCAGAAGACTGTGATGTACATGAGAGGCCTCCAAATAGAGTTTTGACTCAGATCTCTTGAATGCATTTTGCTAATTCAGTTCTCTGATACAAGGACAGTCTCTAGGAGTGAATAGGAGAAGAGTATCCATGGCTGATATATGCAGCTGAGGAATCTCCAGGGGCTGGGGAACTTGCCTGCATCTGAATAAGGCTGGTTTAGGGCCACCAACTTCCAGCTGCAGGGCATAAAGCAGCCATTCCTTCTTGCATGCTCTGAGCCTTGATACTTAACATTTAAGGTGTTTCAAAATCATCTGGAATGAAAACTCTTTGTCCTGTAAACATTTTTTACTAAAATATTATATACTATGAAATCTAATACATCAAATCAGATGCAGCAAGTTAATTTCCTGCAATTAGAAATTATACAGTTGGATAATTGCTCCACAGGGCCAACTGATTTATTCTAAAGCTTCTTGGAAAATGTACTAATACATCCAGTTTGTACATCTTTATTGTAGCTTAATAAACAGAAAGCACATGGCATGTGCTGTAATGGCATATCAGAAAGCCAGGATATAAAATCATTCGGGATTTGATGTCGAAGTTATCATTAAACTAGGATTTGCAATGAATATGTCAGATGTCTTAACACTGCTCCACAAGCGGCATAGAAAACACGCTCCCCCGCTCTAATGAGGCAGAGTGAAATGGGTGAATACATTTTGATACACAATGCATCAGTGTCTGGTTTGTTTTAGTGAAACAGTAACCTCTGTCCCTTTTTCTGGGTAAATGCAGTACAATAGACTAACGCCACATGAATCTATTATGTCTTATAGGGCTTTTAGCAGGAGTATGACTGTTTAACCAGGCAGTGACACGAGAAGAATTACTATCTGACACTCCAGCTGAAAGTAGAGATTTTATTGATTCACCGCACTGGCCTGCCATTTTAGCTTTGATTGAGTGTCTTTCATGAATCCAAAAAGGTAACACTCCCTTGCTGAAAACAACAGCAGGCAGTCCAGCCTGGACTCAAACCATCTGCCAGCTTAAAAGAAAGTTGAAGGTGTTTCCCAAAGCATCTACCAGCCTAGATCTATCCAGTAGATCTATCACTCCAACTAGTGCATATCCAGGCTGACATACAAGAAATACTTGTGAAGTCTTTGGCTGGAGGTTTCATGTAGATCTAGTTATCAAAAGTGGTATAATCTGGAAACTAATTACACCCAGCAGCACAGTAGCTACAACTTCCCTCATTCAATCTCTCACATCTGAAAGAAGTTATATCTTCACATCCCAGAAATTAAGGGATATTCCTTTCTTTTCTTTTTTTTTTTTTCAAAACCTCTTTTGAAGAATTTTTGTTAGTTGTAGATCACCTGTTTCAATTAAATATTTTCCTAAAAGCAGAATGCTCTATTTTAAACAAAAGAGATTTGCATTCCCAAGCAAGTCTGAGTCCAGAGAGGCATGAGAACAGTGTGCATATTTACACTTCAGTAGATATTCATGTAGTCCTGGTTCCATGTGCTGCCATTCCAGGCAAACTTGAACTCACACTGCAGACACAATTCGATACTTGTAACTTTCCCTTCTCAGACCTTACCCTTCTTTAGTTTTTAAAGATCACACCTAAGAGCATTGTAAAATACAATTTAAAAAAAAAAAATCCTAGAAAATGGTCATGAAATGGAAAGCCAATGTAAAGAAATATAAAGTCAAGTACAGTAACATTTTATTTTAGAGTCCCAGTCACCTGACATAAGCCTGAAATATATTCCATGTAAAACCTACCAAAAATAAGTGTGTTCAGCAACTTTTCTTTTAAAGGATACAGTTCTGTTCATATCTGTACAGGACACTGAGGAATTTCAAGTCCTGAACATGAACCATTTGATTGTTTGTTATATATTATCAGACAAATATATGTAGTTCACTCTGTTCTCAGAAAAACGGGAATTTAAAATATCAGAGACCATGGAGAAAGTCTGGAAAATATACATGCTGGAGAAAGAAGCATGGAGAAACCCTGTGTGATTCCCTGGGAAAACCAGGACCTGGCACAAACCCAGAGCTAATGAGCATCATCACTTCCAGGCTGATTTGGGTGAAGCACCCTTCCCCAAGGTGCAGAATTTCTAGACAGTTTGTTAACTCAGGTGAGTTTCATCATTCTGGCAAACCGGTGCACTGGGTGACGTGGTTTGTATCTCTTGGGGCACTTTGACCCCAGGTATGTAGCACTACGTTTACTTATGGACAGAATTAAGCTTTGATAACACCTTTGTCCAGCCCTGAGCCAAAAGTAATAAACTCTGGAACTCTACCGTAGAGTTTATGCAGTCAAAGCGGCATGCTAGCATGGTCACAAGGCTTGCTTTCAGATCTCAGGGGAGGTAGAATGAGACCATATCCACTCAAAATGCAGGCAGAGCAAGCTCACCTCATTGCAAAACACTGCCAAAGTGCGAGCTCACATCTGCAGAGTACAAGCAAATCTAGAGACTTTGCAGGAGCCACCCTGATTCCAGCAGACTGCACAGAAAAATAAACCAGGGCCAGGGTGAGGGCTTGAGCCCTGATCCACAGTTGTCTATACTACTTAATTCTTAGCACACTCCCTGATAAGGATTTGGGCCATAACAATTTGCTGTCTCCTACACAATGCCTAGGCACCCTTAACAGACTAGCACAGACCTAAGATTTACCTTTTTTCTTTTTCTTTTTTTATGCAGTTTGCATGAGGCTGCCTTCTTTTGGAGAGAAGAGGTCCATGGACACGAGTCAGGTTGTGTCACATCTTTTCAGAGCCAGCACCCAGTCCCTGGGTTCTGTCTTATTTAATAGCAGAGCTGGGATGACCCATTTTGTATGGGATTTGGCTCCATGCAGAGCCAAACATATACTCCTGCCATTCCTGGGGCATGAACACACAGTGGCCACAGGCCTGAGCTGTCTGCAGTGTACAGGCACTCACCTTGATGGTACAAAAAAGGCTAAAACGCTTCCCTAGCCCCACTGGCCCAGGAAACAATATAGCTTTGCCCTGCCAGTGCTGTGTCTGAAAGAATAAGCCGCTCCAAGCCAAACCAGTTCTGCTCAGAGTCAGCTCTGGTGGATCTGCACCCACATGCAATCAGTCCACAGCCTGGAGATGCGCATAGCTGAGGACCAAGTGTACAGCTATGCAGCAATTAGCCTCAAGAATTTACAATAAATGCAAGACAATTTAAAATGACAGAGAAATTTTCCAAGAGACACGATAGTTGCACAAAATTTGAGGGCTCCAGAAGGATCTCAGGAATCAGAAATAGCGGAAAATTACACAGCGCTTTCACCCTGCTTTCTTCTCAGCCAAGTTTCAGACCAGGGTAATTACAGCAGAATTATTTCTGAGGCACAGAAAAAATAGAAAATTCAGGCTTGAAATAAGAACAGCTCTTTGGGGTCAGTCCTGCAAATCTGCACTCAGACAAAAATTAAGTAATATTTTGATAAGCTAAACAGCAAACCCAGGGACAATTGTGCCTGGCTGGAGGCACCAGTGGAGCCAGTCTCTCCAGGCCGTTTGTTCACACAGGCTCAATGTTTCAGGGTTCTGGGAATAGCCCACTGTGGATATGTTACCAGACTGCCAGGGATGCATGTCATTCCCTTGAATTCCACTTGCTGAAAATCACAAGCTACTGTCAGCTACACAGAGTATGTAATCTGAGAAAATGCCACAAATAGCAAACTGTCAGCTCAGGAAAGATTAAACCAAATGCTCTTCTGTGCCTTGCTGCAGAAATGGAAGCAGCAACTTGACTGGGGATCTCAGCTTCATAGATAGGACAGAGAAGGCTCTCCAGTATATATTCCTAAATGACTGGGCTCCTCTGAGTATATAAGTGCTGATAAAGGGGAAGGAGTAACTTTATACTCATGTGAGTGACACGTTGTGTTGTATTTCATTTGTGGTGCATTATGGAGTGGAAACTTCTTTGAGATGTCTATCATGTCCCCTTTCTGTTTCTCAGGTTCTTATGGAGACACAGTCCCTCTCTGTTAATTCCATATGGCCTGTCTTCAAGCTGTTTTGAACATCACAGAAGAACAACAGATTCAAAGTTCCTGTTAATTTCATGGAAATAGGTAGCCTAGTACAGATATTAATGACTCCACATAAAGAAAGTCTGTTGAGTGAGGCCAGTTCTTATTACACTCCAGATATATGGGACATGAGGGTTTATGAGTGTTCAAATCACAATTCACAGTAAAGTCTGCACTACAACAGAAAGAAAACCTCTTGAGAAACCCTATCACAGTGAAGACAGGTGGGTCGTCTTCTGTCATGCCACAGTTCCCATCAAAAAGTCAACAAGCCAGAAAACACTATGAAACAAACAACCACAAACTGGGGCTGTGCTGTATCTGGGGCTCACACATCTCTCATTTCTTTGGTAATGTTGGTAAGCAGGCAGGGAAACAGACTGGAGCAGTTCCTGCAGCATGACAGATATTCCAGGTGATGTTCTCCACTGGAGACTGCCGGGTAGAGTGTGATACACTTTTCAGTCTTAGGCAGTCACACTCCATCCGTGCAATTATACTGTCACAACCTTGCACAATTGCTGTACAGGAGCACTAACAGGCTTCCACAAGTTCAGTCCTGCAAAGCCCTGTGAAGTTCCCAAGTCTGACTGTCTTATTATCTGCTAAGGAGAACTTCAACAAATGGCACACAACAATAAGAAGTACAACATTCCTTGCAAAAAAGGACTCTGACTTGGTCATTGCAATCAAGCTAATGAAGCTCTAAGAAATCACACATATGACCCAGTATCCCAGATTGTACAAAAGAAATGCATTTTATCAGGGTCCATTGTAGTGAATTTTGTTGTGCTGTCATCTGATTTCAACATTTAGTCATTCTGGAACAGCAAATGCTCACACTGCCACAACTCAGCAATGGACCTAGGGGGAGGCTGCTATCACCAGCTGGATGAGAGATTCACAGCTAGCCAGACTATGCTAAAATATGCTGAGAGAAGCTCAACACCAGCCACTCTTCCTGTCATCCCTTTACCTCCTTGTTTGTTTCTTATTCTCATGCCTTATATTTCAGACCATGCCCTTCAGGGACAAGAACTACCATTCTGTCTATATTTCTCCTGTGCCTGTGGTAATGCAGGTCCCACCCCAGCAGAGCATCTATGCACTGTCTCAGTGTAAGTGTTGGTGTGAGACAACAAAACCATCTTGTTATTTCACTGTTTTCAAACATCCAGCTCATAAGTATTCTGGTACCACAGCAATACCTAAAAGGAATCCTGTTATTACAGCTAAATTTGTTCACATTCATTTTACTTACAAAAGGTACTAAGACTGTCTTATTTCAGCAACAGCCTCACTTTCACTAATCATCGTCTCATTCAGGCTGTGTTTTATACACACGACTATTCGGTTTTGCCCCAATAATAACTAATGTGCCATTGTAGGTGAGAAGTTAAGGGTTTCATCACAACCCCTCCATTCCTAATGCATTCTCTGTTTGTTTACATTATACTGTGATAGCTATTGATCTTCACATGATTATGGAATCCAGACAGCATTAGAAAATTCATTAATGATGACTATAGAAGCTTTAACCCTGTTTAAAGTGTTCTTCACTTTCAGGCTATTCTACATGAATGACAACGTCTATTATGGGCAAAGGCACTGTAACCACCCCTAATTTGCAAAGCATATTATCTGTGATCAATATCGAATGATAAAGCACAGCTCACTGAAAGGGCCAATTTTGGAATTCAAGTGACATATGGTTTAAATCCCACAGTAACCACCCTGCACTAACTAAACAATGAGGACATACAATACTCAGGATTTCTAACGCAGTGCTCCACAATTAACACAGCTCTTCCCTTGGGAGTAATGCCACTATTTACATTTTTGGTTTTCAAGGACAGAGAAAGGGTTTGCTGTTTCCTTCACTGCATGTGACGAGGTGAAATGCATAATGAACAAAATGCCATAATTGCTCAGTAAAGGAACTTTATTAAGCATATGGAGTAACCTTATAAAAAAAAGAAAAAACACTTGAATTAATATTTTTTTCTAACAAGAAACTGTTTTCAGGTTTTTTCTGAAAAATTAACATGATGAACAAAATTACCCCATATACAATTGTTTCACAGGGCTCCTTCCTATAGCACTTGTCTTGTATGTCTTAATAATACTTTCCAAGAAGTCTGTTTGTTTTAGCTTTAGCCTATTTTGAAAGACAGATAATGAGGAAGACTAAAAAGTGCCTAGCTTACTGGTTCATTTAGATTCCATGATTGTTGTCCCAGCTCTTTCAAGTTATGTATTAATGACAAAGGGTTATGAAAGGATTTTATTAAACATTAAGTACCTTGGCAATGTAACTAAAGGCATAAACCACAGCAACCTACATGACAATTACATATTGCAGCTCTAAAAAAAGGAAGCATTTAATTATTATGGCTTTATATAATTCTGATACCTATAAAAATTCTGGATGAAACTCAGCCCAAGTGTAACTCACTGGGCATATAACAAGGATGAATTTAGTGTTGTGCATTCATGGGAATAGCTTTGCCTGTAAGAAACCAATACATTTTTCAGCAAGCCACATAATAGGGACTGACCTGAGTCACATAATTCACATTTTCATTCCCATGCAAACTTCCACAGAAGGAACTGGATGCATAGCTCTTCTCTGGGGGGATGTTTGCTGGCAGTACAGCACCATATCTCCCAGTAAATGTTCTCCATGCAAAGCTACTGGGTTTGTATAGCTAGTCTCCCAAACTGTAAGGATAGTTGTTCAATATGTTTGCACAGCAATGAGCACAATATAGTCTCTAGGAGTGAGTTTGGTTTACCCTGCCACGAGGTATCTATGACAAAGGTATGACCTAAGTGCATGTGCCATGGCTGTATATTGTGGTTTCCCATATGATCTGGTATTGTCCCCTATCATGATCTACTCAGTGGAGACTGGAGACCTATTCTGCCCACATTTGGAATAACAAGAGCTCAGACACTCAGCACAAACTTGGTGTGGTGCTGAAGGTGGGTCAGCTGAACCCCACCCAATTGAGAGGTATAGGTGTTAAGTACATTATATATGTACTATTACGGTAGCTCTTTCTTTATCAAGACCCATTCATAAGACAGATGGTGCAGAGGAAGTTGACCATTACACAGAAATCAGGACACAGAAGGCAGGACACTGCCTCAAACCCAGTTTTCAGCCCACTTCAGGTGGCAGAACATGGCCCTGCTCTGTAACCAGAATCAGTAGCCAGGAATAGCTGTCAGGTTCCACCACTTAGATATAATCATGGTACATCAAGAGATGTGTGTTTAAGCTCCTCATCTATTAACTTATACAGCACATACAAAAAGTGCCACTCTGGGCCTCAGTTTGCCCACATGAAACTGAGGATGTAAGGTAAGAAGGACTGGGAGTTTTGGAAGTTGAAGCCATAGGTACTGAGAGTTGCACTGACAGATATCCATATCTATGTGTTTCTACAGCTATAGGTATGTGTATCAATTGCAATTTGCATACATGAGTTAAGAACTAATTCCCACATTATACACAAACACAGGCATGTGAACTAAGAGCACACTCTCTCTCTCCCACATCACTTAGCAAATGACTTTACCAAAGACATCATTTTACCCCTTATATACAACTAAAGCAGCTCAAATTCAAAATTATGAAGTATGAAGTAAAATTTGTTGGAATACAGCCTGTGAGCAATCCTAGAGCTGAAATATATTAGCTTATATATAAGCTTGTAGTTCACAGAAATTTTATAAAGTCTCCACTTTGCTTAAGGATCACAGATTTACAGAAGAAAGCACAAATTCCACTCAATCAAAAGGAGAGCAAAGAAAAACCTAGGGGAAGAAGAAAATAGCATAAAAAGAGTGGTCAAAAGTGATCAAAGCTGAACTGATCTGAACTGAAAAAATCTTGCAAAAAAAAAAACAAAACAACTCAGCTCCTACAAAAGATGTCTAGAAGCTCTAGAAATAAGAAGCTGTTTCCTAGACAAATTTTAGTCCAACCCAAGTGACATTGCTGTGTAAAGCAATCTAAGCAACTTCATGAGTTCAGGAGGACAGCAGAAAAAAAGTACTTAGCAATTTCAGTCTTAATGTAACATCAACCACACCCGCAATCATAACCTTCAACTACCTTGATATGCAAGGTAAGCCACTAAGAAGAGAAATTCATACAGAGTGCAGATAATGAGGTTAATTTTTCTGTGAGCTATCATGGAAATTATTATAGTACGTTATCAGTACTTTGCTACAATTTTTCTCACTATGGAAATCAATCTTCCCTTCTTGGCTAGAGCATAAAGGCTGAGATTTATAAAGCCTTTTAAGGTGCCTCTAAAATTAATGGGAATTGGATGTCCTCATTACCTACATGCTTTGAAAAACTCAGCCAAAATGCATAAAATGCATAGACAGTGGCTATCATTAAAACCTCTCCAGTTCTGCCTTTGAAAGTGGATAAGGATATCATCATGTTCAAATGATTCCCTCTAAAGAATTTAGTGCCAAGAATATTTAGCGAACACTACAGTGCTCACTGTAAATTACTTTTAAAGTCATGTGCAAAGACTTTATTTGGGCCTACACAAACAACGGCATGAAGTAATACCATGAAGTGAACTTCTGGGGACTAGCTGCCAGCACTTCAGTGCTGAAGGAATGGAATTTATTGTACATCCTAAGTAGGCATTTTGTTGCCCCAGTTGGGAAAGGTCTGGTGACATTAGGATGTATCTTTAGAACTAATTGTTTGCTGGTATGCAGACTGAAGTCCAGAGGTGTGAGTGCAATGGAGATGTTCCAACTGGTTCTGTCAAGCCTGTCGTTGAAACCATGTCTAGTTCCCCACCACCTGAAAACCTCAATAAACCATCTGAATTTTGCCATTGCCACCCTCCTGGGCAAAGCCATGTTGTTCTATAGCTCTCCGACTTAGCCTTCTCTTTATCCTTTTTCTCTATATTCTGAGTAAAAGGTAAAAGGAGCACCCTTGCTAGCTGCCTCCTTCCCCAATCTTGACCATGCCTCCTTTCTCACCCTAGCTGGCTGATAAATAAAAATGGAAGTAAATCCCATGTATGTAGTGTTACAGTGAGGGTCATGCAAACCCTAGGCAAAGCTTTTGCTGCTGTTGCTACCCTGACAGCAGTACCCAGATAGGCTAGCTTACATCTAGCTCTGGCATTGATATCATAAACATAAGCAGTGCAATCACATTCTGCAGTGGAGTGCAGATGAGAAAAAACAAAGGAGAAAAGCTTCAGCCTTATGTAATTTCCATGATTAAAATCAACAGCAATGTTTGACTAATTGGCCCACAAAGGCCTTTGCATCGGCATAATTTAAATAAGCTTAAAAACAGAACAAGGTTAAAAACCCAGCACAATTCACCTACCAACAGGGCTGCATAGTCTCTTTGCGAAGTTTGAGTTACGCAAGGCTTGTTTGCCTCTGCAAGAGTCCCACATAGCCTCCTGAGCTTTCTGGTGAAGTACCGTCAGTATCACCAGTCACTACACCTTACATGAACAGGGACACCGTATTATTAAGGGACTGCAAGAAGAGGGCAAGAACATGTTTTCCCTCTCCTGCTCCATGCTAGTGCCTTATCTTCATGTGTTTCCTGCACAGATTTACATGGAGGCAAGAAAACCAGCAGTTTCTCTGTTACAATCAGTAAGAGCAATGTATGTGATGTGACCTCATGTGTCATGAACAAGTAGTTACATCCCCATGAACTCATGCACATGGCAGATGGAGCTTGTCTCTGTCTGCTTTCAAGTTGATTTCAAAGTATTCAAAAGAAATCATGAGAAGGCTGAGATAGAAGTGGACCAGGTTGGGTTCCAGACATTTCTTTCAAAACAGTGGGTGAGATCTCTGTTGAGAAGCTCCTGAGCCATCCAGTAGGCTCCAGCCTCCCCAAAAGCACCCAATGAGACCTTGTCTGTATCTGCCCAACTCCATCTGACTGAAATAATTATCCAGAACACCAAGAATTAGGCAAACTTTGTTATATAACTGTCGCTGAACTCATATTTGGGGTGGTAGGCCAGCGGGTGACAGAAACCACTCTGGCAACTGCTAATTGGCCTTAGTAAGGAGTAAGTCAAAGAGATGGGCCTGGGGCAATGTAATTAGCAAAGTCATTGGCAGCTTATGCCAACAGTCTAATTTAGAAAGCAATAAATAGTTAAAAACAGCAGTCTCCTGGGGGCAGGGCAACGTATGAGGATGGCTGACGTGGTGAGGCAGCTATTGCCCAAGGTATAACCACCCTGTTTAGAGCTGAGCTGCCACCAAGGACCTGACATGTCCCTCTGCCAGAGCAAGCATCTACCCCCAGGGTCCGGGGTGCTGGTCTAGACTGGAGCGAGGCTGGGGCTCTGATTCATGTGTGTCATGCATACATGATAGAATGGAATTCTTGGGATAAAAAAGTCACTATCCACTCACTAAACTCACCATGCTAAGTAAAGAATATTTAGATAGTACATCACTGAGTAGTGTGGGTCTGTTCCTACAGCTACCCCACCCTGTTCCCCCACAAGTGAGGATTCAACTGCGACATAAGGTGAGGAACTGCACCAGAGAAGAGGAACTTCCAGGCTGTGTCTTGCCCATGCTCATTGCACCATGCATCCAAAAAGACAAAAACCAGTGGGCATGGGCCCATCTGTCAGCTCACAGAGCTGGGGCCTGCAGGGAGGGGGAGGCAGCAGGGAAGGAATAAAGAAAAGTGGGGAATGGGCTCTGCTCCCAAATACTTTGCTCAGCACATCAAGGCTTGATGTAATTTTCTGCCCATAGATTAACAGTGAATTACTGTCCCCTGTAGCAAAGATAAAGCAGGGAGGTGTGCAAGGGGCATGGTGTCTCCCACAGCAGTTCCTGAGATGAGGCAGCTACACGTCTTCTGCATCACTCAGAGCAAAGCCTTGAGATGCACAGTAGCCCAAAGTAATGAGCCTGGCTCTGGCAATAAAGTGATTGTGGCAGTAAAGTGAAACAGCCATTATGTACTTGGCAACAGCTCTAGCCTTGAGATAACCTGCTTTTTAATTGAGCTGAGGAATGTTTTCATTCTTTCTCAAGTTGCATATTATTTATGGGTACAATGTGTAATAATAAAAATTACATATATCAGAAAAAACAATGAGCAAAGAGTCAGCTGGAAGAACACTACACAGTGGGCATATATTTTCTAGAGAGGTAGTCATCTATTTTAAGTACCATTGTGCTCTGTTTCACTGTGGTAAACCCACACAGAAAGCAGCAGAACACTAGCAATGCTTTTGCATGTACAAAGAAACCCTGTTTAAAAGTACAGCTGCTAGGCATGTGCTGTGAACTACCTCACCTCTGAGTTCCATGCACTCACCTCTCCACAGACCTCTCCCAATATGCACTCCAGCAAAGATGCTGGTGGAGCGAATGGCCACAAAAGCTACACTCCATGCCACTATTATGAAGTGTTCATCCTCAGCAGAGCATCTTCCCTCTCCTCTATAAAGGGAGCAGCAAAAATTGCTCCGAATTTCCTTCCATGCTTGAGTGTGCTGAGCACAGGCACTATTGACAATTGGGGGAAGGGAAGGAATGTGCTGCCTTTATCCATTTTTAATTGCTGGAGATTGTAAAGTTGTTCTTCAGGAAATAAATACTTTACTACTTTCCTCTCCCCCTCTCAGCACGCCAGCACATTTGGTTTATCGATGGGCATTTAATAATAACTTTCAATACCGGAATTTTCTCAATTGCTTCTTCAGATTTTTGCTCCAAACCACTATGGTTGGATTACTCATGGGAAAAGCTGAGCAAATGGATTTTATGTAGTGTGCGTCTGCACAGAGAGAGAGAGAGCCCAGAACCACTTAAATGATAAATCAAATATTTTTTTAAGTATTTTTCTTTGTGCAATAACCTTTTATCTACAACCCTGCTGTCACAAATACGCTCTTTAACACTTTGTGCCCTGTCATCCTCTGTGAACAGTAAAAGCAGGATTTTGCTGCAAATATTATCTTAAAAAATGTTAGTAGTCAACAGGTCTTGCATTTAAAATGGGAACAGGGCTACCTACAGGTTTGTCAGACTACATCTACTTGTCTTTGGGCCTAGAAACCAAAAATAGAGGAAAAAAGTGAAGGTTAAAAAAGAGAAAGAAACGGAAACAATGCTGTACCTGTAATGTAAATTTCATGTTTAAATAGGAGGACTGAAGAATTCTGGCCAGGAAAAGCATGTTTCTCTGTAAGTGGTTTTGAATAGCACTGAAGATGAATATAATAAGGCTGACAAATACACCTTGGAGGGTGACTGCAAGAATAAAATCGATTTATTTAATAATTTAGAAATTGCTTCCAGCCATATGTCCCATTAAAATCTGAAGGCCATTGTATTCTGTATTTCTTTGGTCTTTTTTCTCCATTTTAGTTATGCTCCACCAGCNAGTGCTTTGCCACAACCCTGTAGGGCTCTTAGATTTCTTCTAACTCTAAATAGATCAAGTCAGGAGCAATCATCTCCCTGAAGAAGAATGATGTTTCAGGGTTAATACTTAAATTACAAGCAAGGAAGTCCAAAAATTAAAATTGAATTAATGACTCTCAATGACCAAAGCAAGTAAGCAACATATTAAAAGCATATTCTACTTCCCAAAACCAAAAGAAAAATCACCTGGATATGTAAACAGCAGTCAGTAGCTATATGTCCTTTTGTAGGACAGATTAAGGGAAAATGAGGGATAATGAGAGTAATAATTAATCCAGGAAAAACATTCATTTATTCTATCACTTGTTTTTTGAAGTTTTCTCCTTGTAAATGTTTCTACAGTTCATGTTCCCTGAGATTTTTCTCCTGATGGTGTTTTGACCTTAGTTGTTACAGATTCTGTTTTTACACTGTGCATTTTAGAAAGGAAAGATATTGGATAGTCCTGCTTGATAACCAATTAAACATTAAGCACTCACCACCTTACTCATGGAAAAGCAAATATAGTCCAGGCACAATTCTTCTGCAACTATTTTATGCAAAATTCATGGTGTGAATTCTATAAACAATTAATGAAGTTAAGTATGAGTTTGGTATAGGTGCATATCAGCAATGTAGGCCAACTTCATTTACTCTGGGAAGTTAAACAAAAGCACAGAAAATGCCTTTCTGCCCACTTGAGTTTGACAACAAAGCCAGCTGCATGGTCAGAGGGACCTTTCTTGTCTGCTCTGGCAGTTTGATGCTTTCACTTTCAAGACCAATAGAAAAGTTGAACTCTGCTACAGCAATAGCTATAACAGTATTCATTAATTCTTTTCAGTCAAGTACTTCCATTTTCCCCTAATATTGTTCTTTTTAACCATTCTAAAACTAAATAAAATGGAGGAAGGAAAGAGAAAAGAGCACACTCTAAAAGGCATTATAAAAGAACCATCTGAATGCATGTCTTTCTATTGATGTCATTGGACTTCAGATAAATAAATGTGAAATTTCGTTAACATGCTCTTACTTCTCCCAACATATCAACAAAAAGTAGCTTTAGAAAGAACTTATATAATAGCCCACGTGGATTTCCTTCAGCAGCCACGGCAAGGCAGCACTCTCAGCCTCACACTGCTGTGTGGTGAGCCACAAGCTGGACCATAGGAGCAGAGCCAGCAGCTCTGACCCATGACATAACTGCATGATTCAGGTGGGATCCAGGACTGATTACACACTGTAGCCCCATCTTCTTCGCCTTCTCATTTCCTTACCTAAGCATTCTCAGACCCTCTTCCCACAGCCTTGGTAGTGCATATCTTTGTCCTCACATGTTTTGAGGGGGAAGCAAGCCAGTCTATCTGCATGCAAGCATGGCCTGGTGGATTAAGAAAGAAGTGGGCTCCAGAGCTCCCACTTCAAAACACTTGCAGCTTTTTTTGGCCACACATGGACAAAACCCTGCTGACCAGAAGAAATGGTGTCTGAGTTTCTCTGGCAATTGCCAGAGCATGGGAGAGATTTTCCCACATCAGAAACTTGTGGGTGAGAAGAACAACATGACAGAAGGAAACCAGACACAGCTGCTTTGCACCCTCATTGCATAAAAATGCAGGCATGCATCCCCTAGGCATTGAATGTTTTAAGCCACTTTTCTTAAGGTGAGGAGCAGTTCTCATCATTCCTGCAGACCTAAGGGGAAGATAATGAAGGCGATATATGACCTTGATGGTTTAGATGGCAGGGCAAGGACAAGGATCCAGAGCAATGCTGTGTGGGTAGATGGGCAATGTGCCACTCACCCTCAAAGAAAGTCCCTTTGAACAGTCTCAGAGTGCTCTTTGCAAGAGCTTTATTCAGGTCTTACAGGGCTCTCTTCAGCCATCTCCAATAGGAGCCCCATAGCTCCTAGCAGGTCTTGGAGACAGCAACCATTTTAAGAATTTCTTCCATTAGTGGACCCCTGAGAGCTGGTGCTTAGGGCAGGCCCTGCAGAGCAGTAAGCAGACACGGAAACCATCTACTGCTTGTTTTTGTGCTAAGGTCTCATCAGGGAATATAGAGAACTGATTGCTGGGGAGAATAACAAAAGCAGGAGATGGGTGGTTGGTGAGCTTCCTCCACCTCTTATTTTCCATCTCAGGTAGCTTGCTCCCTTGTCAGGCTTAGCCCAGATAAGCAGCACAGTAGCTGTGGCCAGCATGGTCAGCGAGCCATATTCCAACAGCCGGCTTTCCCTATAATCCTTATTATTCCTTAGAGCTGAAATGGGGGAGGGGAAGGAAGAGGATTTTGCTGCTTTTTGTGCCTGTTCAGGGCTGTGTGTTCTCTCGTCTGCACAGGAGCAGGCTCACTGCTCCTGTGTGTGACCTGCAAGAAACCCAGCAAAAGGGAGGAGGAGGAGGCTTTGCTGAAGCAAGCAAGGGATAAAACTGACTTGGTTGCTACTGCTGCTGCTGCAGAGTTGCTAAGGGGAGGCACAAAGCCCCCTGGACATTACAAGTGGAAAGCCATTAGGAAGCTCACAGCCACATTTCCAGCACAGATTGCAAGTCCTCCTCTCCCAAGGCATACACAAGGGCATGGGGGCTCAGGAGGAGGAAGGAGGGGGGCTCTGGAAGGAAAGAGGGGGACCAGTTCCTTCTCCAAAAGGGTGGAAATTAACTGGAAACGGGTGGATGGAGATCAGCATGGGAATACTATGGGTTTTTTTGGGGTGTGTTTCTTTCTCATTATAAAGTTTTCCCGTCCCATCAGGATATCCTTTTATTTTCTTTTTTTTTTTTTTAAGTTTTATTCATGAGTTGTTAACCGTTTTGTTTAGCAAATCGGTTTATCCCAATGACCTTTCCCTGCTTTAATTTTCAAGGTGGCAGATGGCTCTAAAGAAATCCCCCTTAAATGCAGAACCATACCCAGCCTGTTTTTTCACACGCTGGACCTGCATCAACATGCCAAGCACAACTCCAGAAAAAAGGGCAAAGTCCCCGAGAAAGGAGCAGGGTGAGAGAAGGAGGGGGAAGAGAGAGAGACTAGACAGAATACAGGTTGAGTATTTCTTGTATTGTTAATTATCTGGAATTTCTGTCTGGCTCCATTTGCAACCCCCTGCCACTACTATCTTCACACAGGCAGCAAGCTCCATGGAGGATGTCTTGTAGGATTGGTATCTCAGGGTGTCTGTTGCAAGAGGCTAACATCAGAGGGAGGAGAAACAGATGGGAGTGAGGGACCTGTGCAGGAATGAAGGGCGAGAATGATATGCAGAAAGCAAAGCCAATGCTGAACCAAGCTGAGTGGCTACACTGGTCTGAAAATACAAAATGGGAAAAAAGAGTTGGAAGGAAGTACAGGAAAAAAACAGCTTGAAGCCCTAGCACCTTGAACTGCTGGCTCAGCCTCCTGGTGACTCCTCATCTGGCACACATGTGAAAGGCAAAGTGACTTTCCAAAGGTACCCTACTCCAACCTTTGTAAAACCTTTGTAACCTTATTCCCACTTACACCTGCCCAACACATTTCCAAGTTTCAGTGCCTTCAGTTGTTACGGATGCATAAGTGAAGCATGTTCAAGAGCCATCATTTATTTCTTCCCCAGCTGGCAAATTTTTGAGAAAAAATTTATACAAATTGTCACATCTGCCATCTTTCTCAACTGGTAAGTAATACCACCCGGAGTTGCTAAATTCCAAGAAGTGATTCTGGTCATTTTAGTTCACCATTAGGTGGCTCTGGTTGAAAATGTGGCCAGAATAGCAACTGTAAAAAAAAAAAAAAAAAAAAAATGGTAGGGATGAAATACATTCAGGTTCTGCAATACCGGATTCTTCCCTGACTACAGCTTATGCTTAAAATGAGAGATCCTGAGCAGAGCTTGCAAATGGCAGTATGAGCTCCTGTCTCAAACCAATTCATTCCAGTCTCCAGAGAAGCTGTACAAATACAGTTCTGGTAACCATTTAATCCTGTGTTTCATTTTATGTATTTAAGTGAACCCTATAGCCTTTCCTGGCTGGCTTCAGTCATTTTAGGGGGAAAACTGGTGACAGGATGCAACCACATTGTGTGACACATCATGGTCCATCACACCAAAAAGGACAAGGGGGGAAGGTACAACCCTCTACCTCCTCCCTTCCTTTCACTCAACCCTGTGGAATTCCAAGGGGTGAACATATGTAAGTGCTCTCCTGACCCAAGTCCTACCAACAACTTCAGTCCATAGCCAAGGTATCGTTGGAGTACATCACAGGACACTACTTTATGTGTTGCATTGCTGGGAATAGATTGCATAAGATACCAAGAGCAGCAGACAGAAGTCCTTTTTAGCTCAAGAAAGGGTATTTTGTGCCTGGAAAGATGGAAATTTCTCTGTCTCAAGCTTCATCATGAAGTTTCTTGGCTTCTTTTCATTCTGCATGGTTTGTTTTTCACTGGGTTTACTTATTCAAAGCTCTGTCCTGAGACCAAAGATACAGCTGAGGAAGATGAAAGGTCCTCAACTGCATCAAAGTCCAAAAGCAGCCCTAAGTCAGTATTGATGAATCTCACTAATGAATCCCATAAGTACGACTGTCACACAGCTCAGTTCTAACCCACACAAAACAAGGGAATTATTTCTGATTTGTGGAATGCAAGGTACTTTTCCAGCATAACAAAGCCAACTGCCTCCCAGTGGCTTGTTGCTTGGTGCCTAATAGACCTAAATGAAGTGGCCGCAGTAATGTCCCCTCAACAGTTCAAAGTTCTAACACCACTGAAGTACAGAGCCAAGCTGTTGACTTCACTGTCTCATGTCTGCCTTCACATGAACATTTTGTCTAGCTCAAAACACACCCCAACCCTGCTACTATTTGTGAAAAGTGACCAATTTCCCTCAAATGACTTACCTGCAGGGCACAATTTGTTGGTGGGGTTTTTGGTTTTTTTTTTAGATTTTGCTTATTCCCCAAGTGGATTGTGATTTCCTCAAATGCTTTCATTCAAACCATTTTTGCCAAGTGTTTGATTTCTGTGTAATGTCAGTTAACTAAGATGGACCATGATTATTTGTATTCCCTGACGCAGTTCAGAATCTGGAGGTCTATCAAACCACCGTGGCTTTCATTCACTCAAGGAGAGGTAGCAGCAAAACAGCATTTGGAGATTTTATAAAATATTAAAGCTCCTGCTTTCTAGGCCACACAGTCCTTGCCTGAGGCAGCATTCATATAAAAAGTTAAGCTATTACAAGATTTATTGCCTAGATGCAAAGGAGCACACGAAATTGAAGTCTATGTCTCAGCCAGTTGGAATGCAAACAGATATTCCTTCTAAGGTGCCCTAAACTGTGCTAGAGACAGGCAACAAGACAAATGTGGTTGGCCAAGTGCAGACCAGCCTGTGCTAAAATAAAGTCACCAGCCTGCAAGCACTTGTGCTTATAAAATAGTCTGATTAAGGAGGACACAGCCAGCCACAGTCCACAGTGCACAGTGCAGCTTCATCAGCGCAAGGGTTTGTCATCACCAGCATGCCATCCATCACTAGCATGAGGGATCTTGACAGTGGGAGGCAAGCGGCTATCTAAGAAGGACTCTTCAGAACGTGTATGTAGATTCATTCATAGATCCTTCAGTCACCATAAGTTTAACCATACTGTGCTCCAGATGGGCAAAAGATGTGTAGTGTTTGGGACGGCAAATCACTGCTATGCCCTCATATGCCAACTGTACTCAACACTGATACATGGATCAAGCTTCCCAGGGGTGCCTCAGCAAGATGTGCATTTCTAAGACCTAATGCTTTACTTCTTCTCTGCAATACTCAGTGTCTGCAGACTGACAGATGATTTTTTTTTCATTGTGTTCATGTGAGGAATATGGTTTTAGGGGAGCTCAGAATCAAGAGGACCATTTTCAAGTGATTTTGTGAAGACAGATGGAAGCCAGGTCCTTCTATATCCCTAGTGAGATTTCTTCTATCTTAACTATTGCCCATTAGCTTTTCTCTGCAAAAGTGGTAATTCTCCAGTGCTTGACAAAGCTTTCAGCTCAACACTGCAGTGAAGCAGTAGCATGGTAAATCTGTTATGCCACCTGTCTCAAACTGAATATTGTAAGAAGATGAACTGTATTTTCTGAAGAACAGAAATAGTCTTCATTGGTCATAGCATACCCTCCTCACTGGAAAACCTGTGACTCCAGCAAAGATATGGTACACATCCTGGAGCAAGTTTTATCCATGACAAGTGTCATGGTCCCTAATATACAGAGTGAAAATATTCACTACCTGCAATAGGAAGAGTATTCCTATTTTTACATGTTCACACACAGACATACAAGAGTTGCAGTATTTTTTGAAGCCATGCATCTAGTAGCATTTTCAACCTTTATTTAGCAATAAATCCCCACAGAATCATTAGGCTGGAAGGTACCTCCCTCATCCAACAAATATCTCGGAGCCTAACACTGAAAAAAATCACCAGCTTCAACCTTCACTGCAACTAGGCTTTTTCACCTGGCATTGAGACAAAGAGCCACTAACTGCATTTAAACTGAGACGATATGTTCTGATTCCACCACCTACAAATATCTATAGCTATGCTTTCTGACGAGAAAAATTAAGTTCTTTGTTCTTCTTTTCTTATCCTATTTATAGAATATTCTTTTCTCTCTTTGCATTCTCAGCCAAATAACTGGGTATTATGACCTCAGAAATGGTATGTTGTACAGTAATGACCCAAACAGTACCACATAAGGTTGACATCTGTGTTGGACCATTAGTGACCACAGAATCATTGGATACTTTGGGTTGAAGTGATCTCTAAAGATCATCTAGTTAAACTCCCTTGCAATGACCAGAGACATCTTCAACTAGATCAGGTTGCTCAGAGCCACAACCAAATTGACCTTGAATGTTTCCAGGGATGGGTCACCTACTACCTCTCTGGACAACCTGTGCCAGTGTTTCACCACCCTCACTGTAAAAAATTTTAGTCTTATATCTTGTCTAAATTAACCCTCTTCTAACTTAAAGCCATTACTCCTTGTCCTATTGCAACAAGCCCTGCTAAAAACCTTGTCCGTGTCATTCTTATAAGCCCCATTTAGGTACTGAAAGGCCACAATAGTCTCCCCAGAGCTTCTTTCCTCCAGGCTGAACAACTCTCCTAGCCTGGCTTCACAGTAGAGGTGTTCCATCCCTCTGATGATTTTTGTGTACCTCCTCTGAACCCATTCCAACAGGTCCATCTTTTCCCTGTGCTGAGGATCTCCTAGCTGGAAGCAGCACTCGAGGTGGAGTCTTACCAGAGAGGAGTAGAGGGATAAAATCACTTCCCTTGCCTTGCTGGCTATGCTGTTTTTGATGCAGCCCAAGATGCAGTTGGCTTTCTGGGCTGCAAGCACACTTTGCCAGCTCATGTCCAGTTTTTCATCAATCAGTGACTCTATGTCCTTCTTGGCAGGGCTGCTTTCAATCCGTTCATCCCCCAGCCTGTACTGTTACCATGGGTCACTGCAACCCAGGTGCAGCACCTTGCACTTTCCCTTGTTAAACCTCATGAGCTTCCCATGGCCCCACTTTTCCAGCCTGTGCAGATCTCTCTGGATGGCATCCCATCTCTCAGGTGTATTAGCTGTACCACTCAGCTTGGTGTCATCTTCAAACTTGCTGACGGTGCATGCAATCCCATAGTCTGTGCCATTGATGAAGATATTAAACAGAGCTGGTCCCACTATGAACCCCTGAGAGACACCATTCGTCACCAATGTCCATCTGGACACAACCTCTGTCTTCTGGATGAGAGCATCCAACTAATTCCTCATCCACTGAACAGTGCACTCATCAAATCCATATGACTCCAATTTGGAGGAAAGGATATTGTGGCCTGTGTAGCCTGTGTCAAAGGCCTTACAGACATCCAGATATNGTAGTGTCAAAGGCCTTACAGACATCCAGATATGTATGAAACATATATATATATATCTATATATATATATATATATCTAGTATCTTCTGAGGCTACAGAAGGGACTTTTTGCAGAGAACATAAATGAAGTATATATAAAGGTTTAAAATAGTCAGTTCCTGGAAAATGAAAAGTTAGGAATTAAAGTGTTCCTTATTTATCTTTAAGTATTTTTAAAGAAGTGTGCATAGTGTACAATATAGAAGTGTAGTTCATTATGATCAATTGAAAAATAGGGGGGAAAAAACAAAATTAGGATTAATAACAAAACTCACATGTATCAAGGAAAAATTTTACTGCTGTCTTGTCAGTGCAAATTTAAATTCACTCCTACAGTCTTCTCTGTCACATTAGTTGCCTTCTTGGGAAATATTTGTGTGACTAAGGGTTTGCAGGATCAGGCCCAATATAAATAATAATAGGATCACTTAGATGGAGTTTTACATCTGTACAAACAATGCCTAATGAATTCCTGATGGAGTTCTGCTGTTGACTAAGGAAATCATGTGAGAACCTCCAAATAAATGAAGCAGCAACACATTTTGGATCAAAGAAAATCATACAGAAAAGCAAACCAGTATACAAAAGGCTGCAGTCATTCTTGGCATATTTCCTCCCAAGTCATTTAGACCCTCTTTAGGCACTGCCACTATTTACTTTATAGAAGAATATCCTGGCCTTTGAATTGAAAGACCTTCAGTCTTTGATATCAGAGCTCTCATGTTTAACCAAGAGAACAGTCTTCAGGGGAAGGAGGGTGATATGTGCAAACTTCAGCTCCATACAGTGCGAGCTCTTTACTGCAGAGGTGACCTTTTAATTTTGCTATTGTGCAGTGAGAGCACAGCAAGGTCCAGATCCATGTCAAAGATTCCAAGGCACTCAGGAACACAAACAAATAGAAACAGTTCAAATTTAACTAGGGTATGACCACACTGATACTAGCACCAAATGCTGTAACTGGATGCTCTTCTTCAAGTAAATATCTTTGGAAAGTGCCTGCTTTTCTAGATGGCTTTTAGGAATTACAGGATTCCCTGTAACTGCAGAACCTGTATGTGCTGATAACCTCCATCAGACCCTATTCTGGCTATCTTCTCCCACAGGACACACGCACAAGACCAGATAAAGGCACAAATAGTATTTTCAGAGTCAGACTATAAGGGAAAAGTGTCCTGGCCCTGTTCAACTTACCTGCCAGATGTCACTAGGTACTTTCCCCTTCTTTTTCACGTCCTCCCATGTCCTCTAACTTAGGTTTCAACAACAACCTTTTCATATTCTAAAAACCCCACTGAAAGATAATTTACTAAAATTACCCATACTGTCCACATACTGTGGCTTTTAGACCCACAACTGACATTTAGACACCCAAACATAAGGTTGTACAAACTGGAGTTCAATCTATCTGAATTCCCTGAGACTGGATGTCAGCCCTCAACGCTGATCAGTTTTTGAGGCCCCAGTGAACAAGGCCATTCAGTCCATAGCTCTGGCATGCAGAAGTCTTGCCAGTTAGCATGGGGACCACTTGGCTGTACTGCTGGGCACCAAACAGCAGTGTGCCTCCTAGCATGTAAACACACAGATCCTTCACTGGAGCTAGCTCCTCATCAGGGGCAAACCCTGAAAATGCCAGAATGTGAATGAGAGCAATCCAAAAGCAGAAAACAGGCAAAAAGTTTTGGCCCTGCAGACGAGGGCGCTGCAGAAATGGCACGAAGGGCGGAGATGCATAATGCCAGAATCAGCATACACCAGAAAGGCAGGGGATGCTAAACACATGGGTGAGTAGTGTTCTAATTAAATGAAACCAGCACCCCCAGTGTTGCAAAAATGTTGAGTGATGAGATCCAAACAGCAGAGACCATCTAATACAGATCCCAGCCCTCAAGGATATAAATATATGGATGAACTGATAGCCTTGGAACAAGTAAAAGAGAAGTAGATGCTGGAGTTTCAGATCAAAGCAGCAGAAGACTCCTACTTTTAATTTTTTTTTTTTAAACAGAGAACTTTAACCACTGTCCAGTAAGCTGGTCAAACTGCCTGCAAGGAGAAAATTTAGCAAAAC